>VZQC01009446.1:779405-1364981 GCA_009823505.1 Rhizomys pruinosus
TGTGTGTGTGTATGTATGTATATTAAGTGGATACTTGTGTTGTTCCCTTTTGAATGTGCAACTGAGATATGTGTTAAGTGTTGTCATATTTAGGTTATTAGATACTGAAGAAGGACTAAGTTCTTCTCAAGGACATTACCACCTACTCTAAGATATAATGCTTTGCTATTGCACATGAGATACTTATAACATGTTAGGTGGAATTATGACCCTGTCATCGTTTGCAATTGACATTTAAGCATAACATAAGGAAAGACTATTTATTGGGTGTCAAGTTGACAAGGGGTGGACTTGTGATGGTTAATCCTGGGTGTCAACTTGACAGGACTAAGGGACAAATAAGAGAAAAAGGGTCTTCTGATTGGACCGCCTCAACCTGGATGGCCCACCCCAAATGTGGGCGTTACCTTCTGCCGGCAGGTTATCTTATTTAAGGCCACGGCAGAAGGAGCCGGACCCTTTTTTTCTCCTGTGGCTTGCCTCTCTCATCTGGTGAGTTTGTCTTGCTGCTGTGATCAACCTTTCGGATTCCAGCGTGTACTGAGACCGGCAGATCTCCTGGAACCCATTTGGGCCTTCAACACTGGATTGGGACTACTGAGACATCCAGCCTTGAAGACTGAGCAGTTCCCTGGTTTCTCATCTCAGCCTTTCCAGTGTGGTGCAGCTACTGTTGGAATCCTTGAACTCTGTCACTTGAGCAAATCAATAAATTGTATATAGCTATATATATATTCATCCTGTTGCTTCTGTTTCTTTAGAGAACCCTGACTAATACAGTAAGTTAATTCTAGGGCTCATTAAGATATTCACATTATAACATCACATTTGTATGTGACTTTTCTGTACTGAGCATGTTCTGTTATCTGTAAAATAGATCTAAAATAGTCCTTCACTCCCAGAGCAGCAAACAGGAATTAAAGAGTTCATGTTTGTAAAGTTGTTAGAATAACTCTTGGAACTTTGGAAGTAGTGCAAAAGATTTTAACAACAACAAAAATAAGTAACTATTTTCTTTTTGAACAATTTTTAAAGATTTTATTTTTAAGTACCTGGGTCTCTGTGTAGGTTTGTGCACATAAGTGCAATGCTCATGGAAGCCAGAGGAGGGCAGAATATCCCCTGGAGCTGGAGTTACAGGTGGCTGTGTACCACCCAGTGTGGGTGCTGGGAACTGAACTTGGGTCCTCTGGAAAAGCAGAAAGTGCTCTTCACCTCTGAAACATCTCCTAAGCCAAAATGTTAGTTCTCATTAGTTATGCGGCCAATGTTCACTCTAAGAAGACTCTGTTCTCAGCCCTTTGGGGGCTAAACTGTAAGAAACCCATGTCATCTTTGTCACCCTCTATAAAGCATTTGGTGATGCTAGACAGCATGAAGCAAGCAATACTTCTACACTCATACACAGGATATATCCATCCGCTGATCTCGGAAAGAAATGTTCTTTCTATAATCAGTAGCTTAGTAAACAGATGACTAATACCATGAGGGGAACTTAGAATTCTACCTTGAATGGGCTCAGAGGTCAATATAGAAGATTCTCATTTATTTCAAAACATACCCTTTATGATAAGGGCTTTATCAACTTTATCACTTTGTACATATATTCCTAATGTATGTATAATATATGTATATATATATATATATATATATATACACACACATATGTTAACAAATGTACAATGTAAATACAGGAAATAAAGTAGGTAACCTAAAATCTAATTATTTCTGCATAAATATGAATGCTATTTTGTTGGCTATCTTTCAAGATGCTTAACAAATTAAGGCCTAATAAGTATAGTTTGTAATTTATACTAGACCTACTGTTTGGTAAACAGAATTATTACTTAATATAATGTATTTCCATAGTCATAAATTAAACTATATTATTTCATAGAAATCCATTTTATAAGTATATAAGTGACAAATTAATCTGTTACTACACAGTAATAAACTTCTAAGCAGCAAAGCTATATTAGATTATTTGTATAGATGCATGTATATACGTGCACACACACACACACACACACACACACACACAATGTAATTCATTCCAATCCAAAGTTTCTTTTTCTTTTTTTTAAAGTTTGCTCATGATCCACATTATTTTTTATTTTTTTTAATTTTTAATTTTTATGTGTATGAGTGCACTGTCTGCATGTAGGTTGGTGCACCCATGTCATGCAGTGTCTCCGAGGTCAGAAGAAGGCATCAGATTCCCCTGGAACTAGAGTTAAAGACGGTTCTTAGTCACCATGTGGGTGCCGGGAATCGAACCCGGGTCCTCTGCAAGAGCAGTTGGTACTCTTAACCACTGAGCCATCTCTCTAACCAAGGATAAGTTTCTCAAAACAGAACTGCTGATCCAATCACATGCATATTTTAAGATTTTTGCCAAATTGCTGTGCTGAGTGTCAACTCCCCAGTCTGTGTTCCAATATCTTTCCCAACACTGACAAGTTTTTTTTTTGACAGTGTAGTCACTAAAATGTAATATCTCATACATATTTATATTTTTTCAATTACTAATAAAATTTAAAATTTTAGAGGATAAATAATTTTAAAAGACATATAAAGGTCTAGAGAGATGGCTCAGCAATTAAGAGCACTTGATGCTCTTGTAGAGGAATGGGTTGTATTCCTTGAACACACATGACAAAGTGCAATGCCTACAAATCTAGTTCCTTCTGACACCTTCTCCTGGCCTCCTCAGACTTCAGCATACAAGTGATACACATAAACTCATATAAGTTCACACACAAGCTGATAAATTAATAACTTTTGAAAGGCATACCAAATAGAGAGTCTAGCTTATAATAAAGAACCAAAGCTAAAAATTATTCCTGATATATTGTTTCTTATTACTGACACCTAATTTTCATCAAATATCCTAAAAATACACATTAGAGGAAAGACAGCATTTTCAACAAATGGTGTTGGGAGAGTGGCTGTCCACATGCAGAGAATGAAGTTGGACTCTTATCTCTCACTCTGCAAAAAAATCTATTTCAAGTGGATCAGACATCTCAATGCGAAACCTGAAATTCTGAAATTGTTAGAAGTAAAGGTAGGGAGCACAGGACAAACTATATGTAGGCAAGGACTTTCTGAGTAGGGCACCTTACTCAAGCATTAACACCAATAGCTGGGCATGGTGGTGTCTGCCTTTAATCCCAGTACTGTGGAGGCAGAGGCAGTGTGATCTCTGTGGGATTGAGGCCAGCCCAGTCTACATAGTGAGTTTCAGGCCAGTTGCTGCAAGAGAGAAACCCTGTCTCAAATAAATAAATAAATAAATAAATAAATGCCAACAATTGACAAATGAGATCTAATGAAACTAAAATGCTTACATGCAGCCAATGAAATGGTCAATCCAGTAAAGAAAAAGTCTACAGAAGGGGAGAATATTTTACCAGCTATATATGAAATAGAATATTAATATCTAGAATGCACAAAGAATGAAAATGAATACAGCATCAAGTAAACAACCCAGTTAAAAAGGTGGGTTTTTTAAAAATCTGAACATAGCAATCTCCAAAGAGGAAATATAAATATATAAGAAATATCTTTTAAAATGTTCAGTGTTCAACTCTGTGGCTGCCACTGCTTTTGCCACTCTTCAAAGCCATGAGACACAGCTTTTTAACCCTCCAATATGGACTGAAGACTCATGTCTCTCCAAGAATCCTCCAAACCTTCTATGCCAGATGGAGACTACTGAGATACCCAGCTTGTGGACTGAGCAGCTACTGGGATTTCAGCCTCATCAGAGCATAGACTGCCATTGTTGGACAACCCAGGCTGTATCATGGAGGCCAGTGCAGGGGGATCAAGACAAGATGTGTGCTTAATGGACTTCGTTTGGGGGACCATGGAAGGGAAAGACCCCAGTGTAAAACACAAGGGCAAGATTGATGGATGTTTGGGCTTGCCAAGGAGGAATCTCTGAGCATTTCCTTAAAGAAAACATGACATCTTTTAGCAAAAAAAAAAAATCCAAGAACTTACTGAAATAGTGAAATTCTGCTCAAAACAGTCAACTTCCACTTGGAGAATTTTGAGAAAGACTGAGAAAGAAATGAAAAACATGTTTGGCAGAATACATGAGCTCTGGTGGGGTAGGGGGATAGGGTGGGGGACACAGGTCTAGATTTGATAATCTTGTACAAAATATATATAAAAAAATAAAATAGCTGGGCATGGTGGAACACGCCTTTAATCTTAGCACTTGGGAGGCAGAGGCAGGCGGATCTTTGTGAGTTCAAGGCCAGCCTGGTCTACAGAGTGAGTTCCAAAACATCTGGGGCTACAAGGAGACCCTGTCTTGAAAAAGACCAAAAATAAATAAATAAATTAATTAATTAATTAAAATAAAATAAAAAATAAAAAGCAAAAAAAAATCCTCCAATTCAGGTGATATGGGTATATACATGCATATATATATATACATATATAAGCAATAAAAGTTAGAGAATAAAAGAACTGTTTAAAAAAAAACAACTCTGGAAAGACTCAGAAAAAGATGCCAGACATGTATGTAGAGTGCAGGGACTCAGGTGGGTTGGGGGGCATGGAAGGGAAAGTGACTCTAAATTAGATTGAAAAATGATGTAAGATTTATGGAAAAAGTTTAATAACAATAAAAAGTTCAACTTCATTAGCAATCAGGGAAATTCAAATTAAAACTGTTTTGAGATTTCATCTTACCCCAGTCCAGTGGCTAAGGTCAAGAAAGAACTGACACACTGAGTTCAAGGCCAGCCTGGTCTACAGAGTGGGTTCCAGGACAGATGGGGCTACAAGAAGACCCTGGGTCACAGTTCTCACTCAGGGAGCCCAAGGCAAGAGCTCAGGGCAGGAACCTGGAGACAGGAGCTGAAGCACAGGCCATGGAGGAATGCTGTTCACTGGCTTGCTCCCCTGGCCCATGCCCAGCCTGACCTCTTATACAGTACACAACAACCTGCCCATGGTGGCACCACCCATAGTGGGCTGGTCCCTCCCACACTGCACAACAATCAAGACAATACTCCACAGATGTGGCCACAGGCCAATCCAATGGAGCCAATTCCCCAATTGAGGCTCCCTCAACCCAGGTGTGGCAAGATGACACTAAAGCTATCCAGCACAGTGAGTGAGAGACTGTTTAAGGGCAGAAGCCAGTGAAATAGCAGAATGCAGGAGGGGATGGAGGGAGGGATAGAAAAATGTCTGCAAAAGCAATGTGAAAACCTACCATTTTACAAGATACACACACACATACACACACACATACATATATTTGGAGTTACACTACACAGGAGGTTAATGCTCCTCCCAGAAGTCATAAGTTATATAACAGAAAGCCAGGTGCCAGGTGTGTGAGGCTCCCTTAAATTTATTCATCAGTGGGAACCAAAAGAAACCACAAAATAAATACAGGCTATTGCCACTGCCCTTTGTCACCCATCCAGACTTGATGGTAAGACTCTATTGTCAAAGGTACCACACATTTTGTCAGAGGACATGGAGAAATGTGCTGATACTGAAACTTCCTTCCTGTTAGTTTTTCGTTGTGTCACAAGTTGCTATGTAGACTGCTGGGAGAGAAAAGTCATCATCTAACTGATCTGTGGACCCTGGGAGCAATGATAATGGCTGGCCTGGCAAGATGGCTCACTGGTGCAATAGTGGCATGAATCTTATGATAGTAATCAATGGTTTTCTGATTGATTTTAAGGCTTCTCCATGGGATGATACTCATACCTGGAACTGTAAACCTGACTAAGCCTCCAGAGGTAGGGAGGTCCCTTGCCCGACAGAAAAACTCTACTAATGTCATTTTGCTAAATAGACATAGTGTCAAACTGCTTTCTTTTTTTTTTTTTATTCTTAAGGGATTCTACAATATAATGACACAGTTGTTTGCAGATAACATTAATGTTACTCAGTATGTCATACAATTAGGTAATTGGTGCATTTTGCAAGTATCTATGTCCAAATTTTGAACAACCCAAGGTTCCCATAGTCCAGTTAGAGAAGCTTGTATGCACAGGCATGTTGATTAATCAGGAGTCCAGACTATATTCCTATAGTCTCATGATTCACCCCTATCTCTCCGCAGCCCTTACAATCTACCACGCCTCCTCTTCCGCAGTTTGTTCCCTGGGCTTTGGGAAAGGGGCACAAGTGGGTGAGAAGAAAACAGTCTAATTTCGTTGGAGTTGTCATTTTGGACTCCAGTCTGTTCAGGTTGTTTCCCTTCATGGATTGACAGCTTTCCCAGTGATACCCTTTTTAGTCATACTAACAAAGCACAAGCTATTGGATGTACAGGCATTTAAGCAATACCAATTATTATGTCAATCTAAGCTGTGAGCATAGACACAGATGCTTGGATGGTATGCTAATCCGCAAACTGTGGTTTCTCTATAAAGGGTGACAAGTTCTTATTGTGGCTTTTAACATCTCCTAACCACTAGAGAACATAAGCTTGNTTGAATTTCCTTTACTTCCTTCTGTAGCCAGCTTAGGTTCACTAGTACATGGTTGCTATACATCCTTGACAGAATAAAAAAAATCTTTTGCCTCATTACAATATTGTTGATGTTGATGATGTAACTCATCTAGCTAGTTGTAGCCACTATCTTTCTAGCCTTCCTTCTATCCACTTTCTCTAATCCTAAAACCAGTATCCAATTATGGGGCAAAGCTATGAACAACAGGCACATTGCTTTTAGTACATAGTATCAAAATCATGACTGCAGCAAGACACTATGCATTGTTCATCAACTTTCTGTCTTTTCTCATATTCAGCCGTAGCTTTTATTTTTTTCTTAATTTATCTTTTCTATCTTTAACTCTGTGTATGGGTGTCTATGTCCGTATATAAGTGCATGCATTCGAAAGCAAGTACCAGAGGTGGCTACAGGCATCAGATGACCTGGAGTGAGCTGCCCAACTTGAGTGCTAGGAACTCAACTCAGGTCTAATTCTAAAATTTTTCCACATTCTTACAAAGAGCACTATTCCTCAGCTCCACCCTTTTCTATATGTTTCTATTACTTTTAAAAATTTATTATATATATATATATATATATATATATATATATATATATATATATTCTTGGAGTAAATTCCAAAAGACTTAAAGACAGCTGTTAGCACTCACACAAAATTGTGCATACAATTTTTCAGGCCTTCTTTAATCTATAGGTTTAATAATGCACAATGGCATCTGCCTTAAATTTGAGTTAAATGAGAAATCACAAATTTGCCATAATTCCACCATATTTCACTGAGTTATATCACCAATATCCACAGCCATTGTCTACATTTTCTAGAAGCAATGCACAGAATTGGGATTAATCTCACCAGTAACTTCTCGAGCCCTGCTGTCTTTAAACGAAGACTCGACGTAAGGAAAGAATGGATGATTTAAGAAGAGGAATCAAGGGCTGGAGAGATGGCCTAGCGGTTAAGAGCGGACTGCTGTTACAGAGGACCCGGGTTCGATCCCCAGCACCCACATGGCAGCTGAGAACCGTCTGAAACTCCAATTCCAGGAGAACTCCAGTTCCAGGGGAGTCCGACACTCTCTTCTGACCTCCGCGGCATTGCACGACACGGGTGCACAAACTTGCATGCAGACAGTACATTCATACACATACAGAAATAAATAAAAAAATACATAAAAAAGAAGAGGAATCATTTAATTTCAAGGCATTTGAGGTATAAGAGGGTAGCCCAGGATACCAGCAAAGAAACACTAAGGTTGAGACATTAACCCTCAGACAAGTCCCATACAGCTCTTAGAGAATTTATAAAGCTTATGGGGGTGGGGGATGAGTACAGGCAATCTCCTTTGAGAAATTCTGCTGTAAAAATATCCAGTGTCCCAAGAAATACATTAGGGGATTGTTATTAACTTTTCTTTCAGATTTTTCATCTGACAATGGTTTTTATTATAGGTCTCCTCTAAACAGTACCTAAGAGCATTTTTAAAATAATCCAATTTTCAAAAGTGTGATTTACCACCCACTTATTGTATAAAATGTCTTGTTCTCCAGGGACTAAAGATATTCTATGTCAATAAACAGCTTGGGGCTCCTTAAGAGACTACACTTCTTGATGCATGGCAAGATTAATCTACTATGTTATCACAGAGCTGTGCCCAGCAGGATAATCAATGCATTGGTGTCAACTTGAAGCACATGGTGCAAGCATCACTGGTGGAATTTTTCTTTTGACCTAGAATATTTTTATTCCATCTTTCCACCAGTGATCTGCATGATGTAATAATCAGTAAGCACAATATTAAGTTTTACAGATGTCAGAAATCTATTGCATTGGAAGGTTAAACACCTCTCTGCATTTGAAGAGAGTCTGGAAATAAAGACAATTGGACATGAAAAGACTGGAGATAAACACTAAACACGATGAGAAATCAACAGAAGGAGCACAAAGAAGACCTTCTGGTCTTGAAAAAGCAGAACAACCAAAGCTTGCAAAGAATTGGGGCTAAGGAATTATGATATTGGATCAATAACTGTACTTCACTTTTCAAAGATACTATGCATTTATTAATTTCAAAATACACATTAAGTACCTATGTTGAGCCAGCCCAGGTAACCCACAGACAAGTAAATATAGGCACCATTATTTATCTTTCCAGTGGATTGTTATGATAATGGGCAGTGTTTGACTAGGGACTAAAATCCAGGGAGCTTCTTTCTCAGATTTAGAAAATGTGTTAAGACTTTAGGAGCCTGTGGAAAAAGAGGAACAGAAGAAACAGAGTTCAAAGGTAAGCTTCAACTGAAGAGATTAAGTCAGGAGTCAGTCTCGAGAGTGACCTAATAGTATTTAATGGAGATGACCAGCTATTTTTCATTTATCTAGAGTGGAACCTTTTTTAAATGGCCCTAAATCACTGAATGAAGGTATAGAGAAAGACAATTCTGGAGATAAAGTTAAAATAAGATTTATGTGGATAATATAGGAATTTCTTTTGTAAATCTCTCAAAATACAATAATCCCTTTGGCTAAGGGTTCACTAGGGTGTCTTTAGGAGGAGGACATCATCTCTGGACTCCCATGTCCCTTCTAAGGGAATCTGTCTAAAACAGCTCTGACCCATGGATGCCTTACAGATACTCAAACTGTAAAATAACCCATCACTTGAGCAAGAATAAGAACATTTCCCAGGCTTCTACACGTGTCCATCTATCTCCTTATTGCATCACCATTTATCAAGGCCTTAAAATTCGAATGAATGTATGGGGGGGCAGTGCTAAATTAAAATACTGTAAGTATTACAGGTCAGAGCTCCTAAACACACAGTTTGCACTACTCTGTTGGTCCTTTTCTTCCCCTGCCCCACACTAAAATTTAGAAGTTCTCTCATTTTATTTCTTTTTGGGAACTTAATACATATTGTATGTACGTTACTCCCATCCCTCACAGTCCAACTGCTCTCATGTCACCCAACTCCCTCTCAATGTGTCTTTTCCTCTTTGAATATTACTGGTACATAAACATACATACATTTTATCACCCAGTTCATTTAGTAGTTCTTGCTTATACTTGTAGTTAGGGCTGCCAACTCAGGATTAGATAAACTCTCAGGGAGCTAGTCCCCAGAGAAAACTGACCCCCCCCCCCAAGCATCCATTGATTGCCTGGAGCTCCTCGTCTTTTTTTATTCTTTTTTTTTTTATTTTATTTTCTATGTGTATGAATGTACTGTCTACATGTAGGTTTGTGCACCCGTGTCGTGCAATGCCGCAGAGGTCAGAAGAGGGTGTCGGATTCCCCTGGAACTGGAGTTCTCCTGGAATTGGAGTTACAGACGGTTCTCAGTCGCTATGTGGGTGCTGGGGATCGAACCCGGATCCTCTGCAAGAGCGGTCGGCGCTCTCAACCACTAGGCCATCTCTCCAGCCCCTGGAGCTCCTCATCTTGAGGCTAAACCCTGTGATATTTTCCTCATCCACCTTAGCTTTGTGTTTTTCCATGATGCAGATCCTTCTAGACGACCATACTGTGGGATGTCATCTGTGTTGCTTCTCCATCAAAGCTATAAAGCATTAACTAGCAGCAAGTGTCTTGTCCTGCTGCATCTTACATTCTTTCCACCTCTGCCCCTTCCTTGATGTTCCCTGGGCCTTATGAGTAGAGGTTGCATTGTAGATACGTCATTACTGCTGGGAGCCTTACAGTCACTTATTCTCTGAATTTGATGAGTTGTGAAACTTTGTAACAATCTCCACTTGTTGCAAAAAGAAGCTTCTTTGATGAGTGAAGAGAGGCATAGTTGTTTGTAAATATAAAGATATGTATTTAGAATATAGTAAGAAATTACATTGGTCTAGGAAGTGACAGAAGTAGGTTATTCTCTCAGGGCCATGTGTATGTTCCAGTGTTTACAATATCATGCATGAATTCCTTTCCCCTCCCCATTGAGCAGACTTAAGTCCAATTAGACAGCTGTTTACTATACCCAAGATAAAATTGTCCCTACTGTACCAATAGAAATAATTTGCTGGGCTGGTTCTTGTTGCAGTTCATAGGTTTTACAGCTAAGAATGACCATTGATTGGTTTTCTCCCTTGGCAGTCTGCATAGTATATTCTGATACTACAAGAGTTAATATTAAGTCAGGAACACTAAGGCTGCAGCCAGTGGCACCTCAGCTTCTGCCACGGGCCTGGTAAGAGCTGGCCCACCTGGCTGGGAACTCAGGTCTTCAGGGACACTGAGGCAGCACCCAGGTTGCCAGCATGTGGGCCAAATCACCCCCTCCCCCAAGTCAAACTAAAGGAATAGACCTACATTGCAACGAAGAAACATTTGAATTTCACATCAGATTACAAACAAAATGAATCAAATCCATGGCCAAAAGCACAAGGAAAAATCAACAAGAGAAAAGCAAATAAGAAATCTCCACCAAAAATCTATCAGTCTTATAAAGGACTCCAACGATGAAATCTCCCTGAGGGTAATCCAGGACACAGTTCTTAAAATAACAGTCATAGACATACTCAATGAAATCCATGACCTAAATGGAGATAATGACCAACTCCAGAAGAAAATTGAAATACTGAAAAAAAAATCTCAGGCTGAAATGAAAAAGGAAACTGAAAAACTAAAAGGGGAGAATGGTCAACTCTGGAAGGAAATGGAAATACTGAAGGAATCTCAGGCAGAAATGAAAAAAGAAATCGAACACTCGTCCAATCACCAGGAAAGAGCAAGAGAAAGCCTCAGTAACAGAACGGACAAAGCAGAAAGTGGAGTATCAACCCTAGAAGATAACATGGAAAAACTGAAGAGCTCAAGCAAAAACTATGAAAAATAAAAAAAAAAAAAAAACATAGAGTGGAATAATCGGGAAATGCGGGACACCATGAAGAGACCAAATCTCTGCATCATAAGTATAGAGGAAGGAGAAGAATCCCAGAATAATGGTATGGACCAGATCTTCAACAGAATTATAGAAGAAAATTTCCCCAAACTGAAAACAGACACACTCATACAAATACAAGGAGCACATAGAACACCAAATAGACAAGGTCAGAAAAGAAAAATCCCCATCCCATATAATTAAAACTCTAGATGCTTAAAACAAAGACAGAATACCGAAAGCCACAAGAGAAAAACGACAAGTTACATATAAAGGAAAACCCAACCCACCAGAATTACAGCTGACTTTTCAGTGCAAACAATGAAAGCCAGAAGAGCTTGGACCAAAGTATTTCCAGTACTAAATGACTACAGATGCCAACTCGGGTTACTCTATCCAGCAAAATGCCAATTATAATCAAAAGAGAAAGGAAAATATTCCATGACATAAACAAGATGAAGGAATACATGCCTAGAAAACCAAACCTCCAGAAAATACTTGGAGTAGTACAGAGGACAGAGGAAAGGAGCAGCTATCCCCAAGTGGCAAGAGAGAGTAATTAACGAAGGAATAAAACCATAAATACAAACATAGACCAAAACTACAAACAGAAAATAACCTGAAGGAAAGCAATATACATCTTTCAATATTAATACTAAATATTAATGGCCTAAAAGCCCCAATCAAGAGACACAGACTGGGAGAATAGACTAAGAAACTGAATCCATCTTTCTGCTGTCTACAAGAAACATGCTTCACCTTCAAGGACAGGCACCATCTTAAAGTGAAAGGATGGAAAAAAAATATTTCAAGCAAATGGCACCAAAAAGCACGTAGGAATTGCTATTTTAATATCAGACAAAATAGACTTCAAAGTAAAACTTATCAGAAGAAATTAAGAGGGTTACTACATCCTTATCAAAGGATCAATCAACCATGAAGATCTCACAATCATAAATATATATGCACCAAACACTGGTGCACCAAACTTCATAAACACAATCCTGAAGGATTTCAACACAGAGATCAATCCCAGCACACTAATAGTGGGAGACTTCAATACCCCACTGAGCCCATCAGAGAGGTCAACTGGACAAAGAATAAACACAGAGACATCTGAACTGAATAATAAGATATACCAAACGGACCTAACAGACATCTACTGAATATTCCACCCAAACACCAAAGAATATACATTCTACTCAGTACCCCATGGAACATTCTCCAAAATCAACCATATGCTGAGACACAGCAAACATCAACAAATACAAAAAAAAATGAAATAATTCCATGCATCTTATCAGACCATGGTGCAATAAAGCTTAATATCAACACCAAAAAGAGCCCTACTAGCTACAAGAATACATGGAGGCTAAACAACACACTACTGAATAATGAATGGGTCAAAGGGGAAATAAAGAAAGAAATAAAAGTATTCCTGGCACTAAATGAAAGGGATGATACAACATAGCAAAACCTATGGGACACCTTGAAAGCAGTCCTAACAGGGAAATTCATAGCCCTAAGTGCTTACATTAAGAAAACAGAAAGAGCACAAATAAATGACTTAACATTGCAACTAAAACCACTTCAGAGGCAGCAACAAATGAATCCTAAACCCAGCAGACAGGAAGAAATAACAAAAATCAGAGTGGAAATCAATGAAATAGAAACAAAGAAAACAATACAAAAAATCAATATATCTAAGAGCTGGTTCTTTGAAAGGATAAACAAGATAGACAGACCTCTAGTACAATTGACTAAAAGAAGGAAAGAACAACTCCAAATCATCAAACTTAGAGATGAAAAAGGAAACATCACAACAGATGGCAAAAAGATTCAGACAATCTTACAGGAATACTTCAGAAACCTATACTCTACTAAATTTGAAAACCTGAGAGAAATGGATGAATACCTGACATCATGGAATCCAACAAGACTTAACTGGGAAGAGATCAACAGCTTAAATAGAACCATAATAAAGGAGGAAATTGAAACTGTAATTAATAAAACTTCCCAACTAAAACAAAGCCCAGGTCCAGATGGATTCACACCAGAATTCTGTAAGACAATTAAAGAAGACCTACAGCCACTACTACTCAAATTATTCAAGAGGCTAGAAACAAAAGGAAATCCCCCAAATTCCTTCTATGAAGACACCATCACTCTAATACCAAAACCAGGCAAAGATACAACCAAAAAAGAAAACTATAGACCCATTTCATTAATGAACATAGATGCAAAAATTCTCAACAAAATACTTGCAAATCACATATAAGCACATATCAAAATGATCAACCACCATGACCAAGCTGGATCCATACCAGAGATGCAGGGATGGTTCAATATACATAAATCAATAAAGGTCATAAAGCACATAAATGGACTGAAAGACAAAAATCATACAGTCATCTCAATCGATGCAGAAAAGGCCTTCAACAAAATTCAGCATTCCTTCATGTTAAAAGTCTTGGAGACTGGGGCTGGAGAGATGGCTCAGTGGTTCAGAGTGCCAACTGCTCTTGCAGAGGACTCTAGTTTGATTCCCAGCACCCACATGGTGACTAAGAACCATCTTTAACTCCAGTTCTAGGGGAATCTGACACCCCCTTCTGACCTCCACAGCACTGCAGGACACGGGTACACCAACCTACATGTAGACAGTACACTCATACACATAAAAAGTAAAAAAATAGCTGGGCGTGGTGGTGCACGCCTTTAATCCTAGCACTCAGGAGGCAGAGGCAGGCGGATCTTTGTGAGTTCAAGGCCAGCCTGGACTACAGAGTGAGTTCCAGGACAGCTGGAGCTACAGGGAGACCCTGTCTCAAAAAGACCAAAAAAAAATTAAAAAATTAATTTTAAAAAGGAGAAAATTGGACTGGAGGGAGCATTCCTCAACATAATTAAAGCCATATATGACAAACCCACAGCCAGCATTATCCTAAATTGGGAAAAACTAGAAGAATTCCCCCTAAAGGCAGGAACCTGGCAAGTCTGCCCCCTATCCCCACTCCTTTTCAATATAGTGCTAGAAATGCTCGAGAGCAATAAGACAAGAAAAGGGAATTAGAGAAGTACTAATTGGAAAAGAGGAAGTCAAACTATCCCTTTTTGTAGATGACATGATAGTTTACCCAAGGGATATCAAAAACTCCACTAGAAAACCTCTAGAATCCATCAACAGGTTCAGTAAAGTGGCAGGATACAAAATTAAATTAGAAAAATCGGTAGCCTTTCTTTATGCCAATAACAAGTAATTGGAGAAGGAATACAAGGAGACTCTCCCACTCACAATAGCCTCCAAAAAAAATAATAAATTATCTAGGAACAAACCTGGCCAAACACACTAAAAATCTCTACAAAGAACATTTAAAATCCCTTAAGAGATTGTGGAAGATACTAGAAGATGGAAGAACTTCCCATGCTCAGGGATTGGAAGAATCAATATAGTAAAAATGACAATACTGCCCAAAGTAATATACAAATTCAATGAAATCCCAATTAAAATCTCCATGAGCTTCTTCATGGACCTAAAAAAAAAAAAAAACCTAAAGTTCATATGGAGAAACAAAAGACCCCAGATAGCCAAAGCAACTCTGAACAAAAAAAAGCAATACAGGGGGGATTGCCATACCAGACTTCAAGCTACATTACAGTGCTATAGTCATAAAACAGGCTGGTATTGGCACAAAAACAGGCCCATAGATCAATGGAACAAAACTGAGGATCCAAACCTGAGCATAACTAATTTCAGCCATCTCATAGTCAACAAAGGGACCAAGAAGACTCAATGGAGAAAAGAGAGCATCTTCAGCAAATGGTGTTAGTATAACTGGATCACCACTTGTAGAAGAATAAAACTAAACCCCTACCTCTCACCCTGTACAAAAATCAAACTCCAAATAAATCAAAGATCTCAATGTGAAACCCGAAATTCTGAAAATGATAGAAGAAAATGTTGATAGTAACCTACAATACATAGGCATAGGAAAAGACTTTCTAAATTAGACAGCAGCTGCAAAAAATAAGCTCAACAATTGACAAATGAGACCTTATTAAACTCAAGAGCTTCTGTACAGTAAAAGAAACAAAGAATTGAAGAGAAACCCCACAGAGTGGGAGGAAACCTTCACCAGTGATACATCTGTGATACATGTGATACCAGTGATACATCTGTGATACCAGTGATACATGATAGAGCATTAACATCCAAAGTGTATAAACTACTCAAAAAACAAAGGATGAAGAAAATAAATGACCCACTCAAAAAAGATGGAGTAAAGAGCTGAGCAGAGGCTTCACAAATGAAGAAGTAGAGATGGTTGAGAAACATCTTAAAAAGTGTTCAACATTGATAATATTTAAGGAAATGCAAATTAAAACCACCTTAAGATTTCATCTCACTCTGTTAAGACTATCTATGATCCAAAAAACAAAGGATACCAAATTCTGGAGAGGTTGAGGTGAAAGTGGAACACTCATCCATTGCTGGTGGGAATGCAAATTCTTGCAACCCCTATGGAAATCAGTGTGGAGAACTCTAAGGAAACTGAAAATAAGCCTACCACCTGATCCAGTCACACCACTCCTGGGTATGTACCCACAAGACTCATCCTACCACAGAGATACATGCACATCTATGCTTATTGCAGCTCTCTTCACAAGAGCAAAGAGCTGGAAGCAACCCAAGTGTCCCTCAACTGAGGAGTAGATAGAGAAATTGTGGTATATCTACACAATGAAATTCTATGCAGTGGTAAAGAAAGATGACATCATGAACTTTGCAAGTAAATGGATAGAACTGGAAGCCATTATGCTAAGTGAAGTAACACAGTCCCAGAAAACAAATGCCGGGCATGGTGGCGCACGCCTTTAATCCTGGCACTTGGGAGGCAGAGGCAGGCGGATCTTTGTAACTTCAAGGCCAGCCTGGTCTACAGAGCGAGTTTCAGGCCAGCTGGGGCTACAGGGAGACCCTGTCTTGAAAAAGACAAAAAAAAAAAAAAAAAAAAAAAAAAAAAAAAAGGCACGTGCTGTTATAATGTAAATCCCTTAACAGGCTCTAGAATTAACTTACCACTTATTTTCAGACTTTGTAATTGTGGTATATGGGTGGAGGGTATGGATTCATATTTTAGAGTAATATAAAATTAAAGGGGAAAATGTGAACTCCTAAACATATTTTGGAATTAACATACAGTTTATTCTCAGAGGTCATAATTTTGGTATATATGTGATGTATGTATAGGCATATTTTGGAGGAATACAAATGGGAGGGAACAACAATGACAAAAGGACTGAGTCAAAGAACTGACTGAAACAGTTAACTTCTGCTCAAACAATAAACCTCTGCAGAGAAAAACTTTAAAAGACTGAGACAGTACATTCATACACATACAAAGATAAATAATAATAATAAAAAAAGACTGAGAAAAAAATGCAAGACATGTATGGCAGAATGCATGAACTGGGGTGAGGTGGGGAACATGGAAAAGGGATTGTGTCTAAATTGGACTGAGAAATGATATATGAAATACACAAAACACCAATAAAAAATGGAGGTTTTCAGATCAGCTCAATTTTTGTGATACAGCCTTTTGGCCATACACTAACATCTATATTCTATGTGTATTTTTCAGTAGGATTATTAAATATATTTCCCATTGGCTTTGCACACCACCTAGGCATTATTTATCTCTCCTACTACAGAGATACTCGCTCAACCATGTTTATTGATGCTCTTTTCACGATCGCTAGAAAATGTAAACAAACTAAATGTTCCTCAACCAATGAAGGTATAATGAAAATGTGGTACATTTACATAATGTAGTTCTATTCAGTGGTAAAGGAAAAAACAAAATCATGAAATTTGCAGGTAAATGGATGGAACTAGAAGTTATACTGAGTAAAGTAACAAAGTGTCAGAAAAATAAGCAACACAGGTTGTGGTGGTTTGAATGAGAGTGTCCCCCCCAATAGGCTCTAAGTATTCAGACATTTTGTCTCCAGTTGGTGGCACTGTTCTTGGAGGTCCTAGAAGGTGTGGCTATACTGGAGGAAGTACATTATTGCGGGCAGGCTTAGTGAGTTAAACAAGCCTTGCGGTCTCCAGTCTCTCCCTCTTGACTTCCTGTGCACATTGTGAGATGTGACCCTCAGCTTGCTGCTCCAGCCCCTGCCACCAAGCTTCCTGCCACAATGGACTCTGATTCCCTGGAACCATCAATCATAAGCTCAAATAAACTCTTCCTTTTATAAGTTCTCTTGACCATGGTGTTTTATCACAGCAACAGAAAAGTGACTAATACACATGTTCTCTCTCATTTGTGAATCCTAGCTCCAATTCCTTAGATGCAAATATATATTCTGATGTAACCACAGGAGCCAGAAAAATGAAACTATGGGGACTGGGAGGAGAAGGGAAACTCGAGAGATGGGGACAGTAGAGCCTTTTCTTAATCATGCTCATTCATTTATTTCTAGTAACTGCTGCTCTAATCGAAGGAGCATTATGTATTTACAGAAGGTTTATAAATTGCATCTCACAAATGTAGAAAACTCAGGTAGCCAAAAGACGAAAATGAAAAAAAAAATTACTCTAAACACCATAGATCAAAGATAGCCACTGTTCACATTTTTATTTCATCTGGTTTAAGACTTCAGCATCCACCTGTTCCCCTCTGTAATGTGCTCTCTTGGGCATGTAAAATATTCCCCTGAGCTTAGCCAGCTCAGCACAATAGGGCTGCAGCATACAGAAAAATAGCCTTTGCTTTATTCACGATCGTTACAATGACTGCATCCATTTCTTACACACCCAAGCAGAGTGACAGCATGAAATGGTTAGCAGAAACATGGGGTCACCTGCATGCATGCAGCACTGGACTCTGGCATCTAAATTTACTCAGTTTTATCATGTGATCTTGAGCAAGACAGGTAATCTCTAAGTCTTTCCTCATCATTAGTATGGCTAATATTACAGATATTATGAGCATATTGTTTTAATTAAATATACTCATAAAACATGCTCAGTACCATAACTGCCACACAGAAAGGGCTCAGTAAAGGTTGGCATTTGTTTTAATATTAATATGTAATATTCCAATTGAAAGCACCATGTATATACATGCAGTTTGTTGTTTAGAAGTTAAATCTGTCTAAATTAATTCTTATTCTAAATAATAACCTTAAATATCTGAATAACAGTGTCATCTGCACTTTTTACATGTTGTTCCCAATCAAATTCTGTTCCCTCATACCCCAAACCCCCATCAGAACTCATGCATTACAACATTCAAGCTAAGCCCTATCCAGACAAGCTCCCAAACCCAGACATCCTTCTGCACAAATAGATTCACTGGATCTAGCCAGGACATCTAGAAATCCTAGGTAAGGAATACTCTGAATACTGAGCAGTACTCAGTCTCTTGTAGTTCTCAGTCCAAGGCCACCCAAGTTGGCATGGGTCAGGTGCCTATGTGTTTCGCCTGCATGTATGTAAGTACAATCATGCATGCAATGCCAGTGGAGAAGAGAAGAGGGTATTGGATCCGCTAGAACTGGAGGGATGGTTGTTAGTTGCAATGTACATGCTGGGGACCAAACAAAGGTGGTCCCCTGAAGAGCAGTCAGTGCTCTTAATTCCTGAGCCATCTCTCCAACCCCACAGTCTTTTCATTAATATAAGTAGCAGTAGAAGTCATTCCCTGATTTTAGCCCTTATGACCTGTTTCATTTCTGTTGGTGTGATAAAATACCCAGACTCAAAGCAACTTAGAGAAGTAAGGGTCTATTTGGTTTAAACTACAGGTTCTAGTTTCTTTTCTTTTGCTGTGATAAAACACTGGCCAAAAGCAATATAGGGGAGGGAAGGATTTATTTCAGCTTACAGGTTATTGTTGAGGGAAGTCAAGGCAAAAACTCAAGCAGGATTTTGAAGCAGAAACCATGGAGAGACACTGCTTGCTGGCTCACCTGTAGCCTCCTGTTGGCTTTCTTCTAAGGCCCTGTATGTATCACCTGCCCAGAGAATGGTGCTTCCTGTGGTGGACTGGGTCCTCTTACATCAACTAACAATCAAGACAGTCCCCAGTAGACATGCCCAGAGGCAGGTCTGATCTGAGCACAACCCTGAGACTCCCTTCTCAGATTGACAATTAAAACTAACTAGAACAGAATCCTTCATTGTCGGGAAGTCAAGGCAGGCACCGGAAGCAGCTAGTTACAACATCCAGGAGCAGAGAAAAATGAGTGTGTGTGTGTGTGTGTGTGTGTGTCTGTGTGTGTATGTGTGTGTGTGTGTTTTCCTCTGATAGCTTGCTCCACAATTACACAATCCAGGGTCCCTAACCAGGAAAAGGTGTTGCTCACTTTCAAGATGGGTCTTCCCACATCAATTAAGACAGTCAAGACTGTCCCCCACAGATGTGCCTAACCTGTTCTAAACAATCCCTCCTCTGGACTCTCTTCCCAGGTAGTTCTAAGTTGTGTAGAGTTGACAAGCTAACCATCATGCCTTCCACTTCCATGGCTCTACCTTCCTTCTCTGAACCCTCATATTAGTAACTACAGAAGCAGTGTCTCTCCTTAGTATGCACACAGCTGTTGTTTGAGTTTCAAGCTTTAACAGACTGAGCTCCTCTGACTCCCTCTTGCTGTCAGTATCACAATCCCTTCCATACCAGAGGCTCGACATTCATCTTGAGTGTTCTTTCCATTCTTCTACTGTCTGCATCAAGCAAACTACAGAATCCTGAAACTTTTACATCCAAAATAACCTTTTGGCCATCTGCTATAATGAACCAACAGATTTTCTGTATTTCTTCTTTTCTCAGCTGCTCTACATCTTGGGACTAGATCACACTGGTCATCATGCTGCTCTCTGCTAAAATATCATCCAGGGGCTCCCTATTAAAAGAAAAAAAGCCAGGCCGGAGCGATGGCTCAGTGGTTAAGAGCTCTGGATGTTCTTGCAGAGGACCCAGATTTGAATCCCAGCACTCTCATGGCAGCTAACCACCACCCATAGTTCCAATTCTAGGGTATCCAAGGCCCTCTTCTGACCTCTGTCGGCATTGCATGAGCATCCTGGATTGTTGGGTCAGGTTGGCCCAATGTAACCTTAAGACTCCGAATGTGAAGAGCTGAAGGTGGACCGAGCCACATTCTGGAAAAGCCAGGATCTCCCCAGCTTCCCAGGAGCACTCTGCTGGACACCACACTCTCAGCCCAGCAAGGTATATATTGAAATTCTGTCTTCCACACAGCTAATAAATTTGCCTTGCTTTAAGTATGTGGTACTTTGTTCTAGAAGCAGTAAGAAACAGATGTAGGAGACCTCATCACATGGAAGAACATAAATGTGAGGTAAGCTAGGCCTGTATTTTTAGCTCAGGTCTTTGAGGATTTAACACTACAACAATGGATATTTTTTAAATTTATTATTTTTATGTGTATGAATGTACTGTCTGCATGTAGGTTTGTGCACCTGTGCTGGATAGCTTTAGTGTCAACTTGACACACCTGGGTTGAGGGAGCCTCAATTAGGGAATTGGCTCCATTGGACTGGCCTGTGGCCATGTCTGTGGAGTATTGTCTTGATTGTTGAGCAATGTGGGAGGGCCCAGCCCACTATGGGTGGTGCCACCCTGGGCAGGTTGTTGTGTACTGTAAAGAGGTCAGGCTGGGCATGGGCCAGGGGAGCAAGCCAGTGAACACCATTCCTCCATGGCCTGTTCTTCAGCTCCTGCCTCCAGGTTCCTGCCCTGAGTTCCTGCCTTGGACTCCCTGAGTGATGAATTGTGACCCAGGAGATGTAAGCTGAATAAACCCTTTCCTCCCCAAGTTGATGTTGGTCAGAGTGTTTTGTCACAGCAATGGAACACAGACTAGGACAGAAATTGGTACCAGAAGATTGGGGTATTGCTGTGACAGACCTGATCTTGGTGTTTTGGGGAAGGATTGTGGAGGCATTTGGAACTTTGGGCTGGGAAGATCATTGAATGCCTAAAGATTGTTGCTGTGGAGCTTGGAGCAGTTTTGCTGAGGGATTTGTGGAGGATGGGGGCCTGGCTTGTGGGGTTTCTGGTTTCAGGGGGGAACGGAGATTGTTGGGACTGTTTGGTCTGTGGGTTCTGGTCAGCTGGGACTGAGGAATCGGCTGTGGGTGGCAGGAGACCAGAGCCTGAAGTAGACACTTTGCTTTGCTGGGACAGTTGATGCTGGTTGGCTGGGGCTGGGGCTGGGGCTGAGGGATCAGCTGTGAGTAACAAGAGACCAGCATCACTGTGGCGAGGTCTTCTGGGAAGTTTCTTCAGGGTCAGACACACAGAAGCTTTGTTCCAGGGGGGGGGGGGGGGCTGAGTCTCCATCTCAAGCCAGAGGCAGGACTTGGTAGTGTGTAGAGAGTTTCCTTTATGGTTCTGGTGTTGAAATTTGAGGGGTCGGCGGAGAGTAGCCGAGGCTTGGCACTGGAGAGAGGTCAGGAAAGACCATGGTGGAAGTGCAACCTCGTTGCAGTGGGACCCCAGGATTGCAGGGGTCATGGAGAGAAGCTGAGCTTTGCACCAGGAGAGGTGCGGGAAGAGACCATTGGTGGAAGGTGCTGCCTCAGTTTCAGTGGCGATCCCAGCATTTTGGAGATGCCAGGACAGTGGGACGACCACCAGGAGTGGCTGCAGGTGTGAAATGGAGTCGGCCTGGGCCTTCGAGATGAGCTGTGTGTGCCACGGATGGCGGAGTTGGAGAGGGGAAGCTGCCGAAATCCTTTGGAGCCCAGAAGATCGTGAGTGAATCCCAGGTGTCCAGCCTTTAAGCTACTTTGCTGGACTTAGGTTTTTGTTTGAGAGTGCCTGATTCTTCCCTTTGAAGTAAGACAGTACTTGTTTTGGATTTTACAGCACCCACAGTTAAGAGACTTTAATAGACTGAACCTTTAAGTGTTGGACATTTTAAGGACTGTGGGGCTTTTAAGGTTGTACTGTCTTAGGTTGTGATTAATGTTAACATCATACTTTGGGGATAAGAACTGGAAAGGTGGTGGTTTAATAGTGATGTGTTTTGTGTGTCAAGTTGACAAGGGGTCAATTGTGCTGGATAGCTTTAGTGTCAACTTGACACACCTGGGTTGAGGGAGCCTCAATTGGGGAATTGACTCCATTGGACTGGCCTGTGGCCACGTCTGTGGAGCATTGTCTTGATTGAGCAATATGGGAGGGCCCAGCCCCCTATGGGTGGTGTCACCCTGGGCAGGTTGTTGTGTACTGTATAAGAGCTCAGGCTGGGCATGGGCCAGGGGAGCAAGCCAGTGGACAGCATTCCTCCATGGTCTGTGCTTCAGCTCCTGCCTCCAGGTTCCTGCCCTGAGTTCCTGCCTTGGGCTCCCTGAGTGATGAATTGTGACCCAGGAGATGTAAGCTGAATAAACCCTTTCCTCCCCAAGTTGGTGTTGGTCAGAGTGTTTTGTCACAGCAATGGAAGACAGACTAGAACAGCACCCATGTCATGCAATGCTGTGGAGATCAGAAGAGGGTGTCAGATTCCTCTGGAACTAGAGTTAAAGATGGTTCTTAGCTGCCATGTGGGTGCTGGGAATCAAACCCAGGTCCTCTGCAAGAGCAGTCATTGTTCTTAACCACTGAGCCATCTCTCCAGTCCCTTACAATGGATATATTTTTTTTGGTCTTTTCGAGACAGGGATATATTTTAAAAACTTCTTTGTACACTAATTTTCTTATGTATAAAATGTGTGGAAAGATGCTTACACCAGGATATTTCTGTAAAGATTACATTATAACATATTTGTATGTGTATATATTTGTCTATATATTTATATTTATTGCTGCAGTTGATATGTCTGACACATAATAGACACTCAGTAAATCTTTAATGGATTTGTCCCTCTATTTCTTCACTGTAGCCCTTAACACATTCACTTTTTATTGCTTTGTGAGAATGTGACATATATTTGACAGTAAATTCAGAGTTGTTTATGTGGGTTTTTTTCAGTCTTTTAAAACTAGGTTCTTACCAGACAATAAACTTGGAGAAAGAAAAAAAAAGAGAGGGGATGGTAGAAGAGAAGAGAGAGGAAGGGAGAGAAGAGAAGAACAGAGGGAGGAAGGAAGGGAGGAAGGAAGCAAGGAAATTTCAGTAATTTATCTGTTTTCTTTAGACAAATTTTCATGTAGCCTCACTATGTAGCTAAGAATAACTTTGAACATCTGATCCTCCTGACTATATCCTCTGAGCTCTGGGACTACAGGCATGTACCACCATACCTAGTTTGTGTAGTGCCAGGGATGTGACCCAGGTCACTATGAATGCTAGATAAGCACTCTACCACCTGAGCTACATCTCTAGCCCAAATGTTATCAAATTTTGAGTAGTATTTTCTGTCATATCACTGTAAAAGATTCTGCTAATCTAGATACAAAAGGAATAAAGATGTTTCATAAAGCTTCCCAGAGGAAAAATAAAAAGTAAATATATTTTCTCATGTTGTATAATTAAGTTTTAGCTTTTCATAAATTTTCCCCATCGGTCAATGATACAATTTCAAGTTGTAAATACCTTATGAAGAGCAAAACAAATAGCAAAAATAGACTACAAATTGATATAAATAATTTTCTCTCTAAGGTGTTGATTGAGCCAAATGGAACCTTATTGAGATCCAATTAAGAAGAACTCACCAGGATACCAGAAATGATTTAATGCATCTTGTGGGTCTACAAAAATAGTTCATAAAGTGAAGAGGCTGTCTCTGTTGTTGTTCTTGCTTTTTGTGTTTGCACAAACCATTGTTTTATAAAATATCTTAGAAATGGGCTGCATATTGACACAAAGCCTTCACATCTTAGCTAAGCCCAAAGAAGAGGAGAAAAGGCAAATATAAGGAAGAAGAGAATACTTCATTCTTTCTGCTCAACTCCAAGACCAAGGGCTTTCCCATGCACCTCCTTTCATAAGGAAACCTGAAGTTCCAATGTCTGAGCTACAAGGTAATCAATCCATCAAGTGATTCAATTGTGTATATAGGACTAGAAAAGCTGGCTAACAAAGAGCTGGTTCCAAAGGGCTGGAAGAAAATCCCAACTCCAGCCCAGTTAAGCTTTTGCTGAATTAGTGAAATATTTTCAGGCAAGCATGATTTTTATTATTTTTGTTCTGGAATGGAGCAATCCCAATTTCCTGAAGTATAATCTTCCAGTCTAATTCTCAAGGAAACAGTTTTTCCATTTTATTGTTTGACAGTTTCATACATTTACATAATGAATCTCTGTCATTTCATCCTCCATTCTTGCTCGTCAACGCCATCCTCTCTCCCCAGAACGTTTCTTCTCAACAAATCCCCTCTTACTTCCACATCTACTTTTCAGGTGTGTGCACTTGAGTTTAATTAGTTACTTGCCTGAGTGTGGGTGGGAACTGATTGAGTGGAGCAAGAACAACTTACTTGTGGCTACATCACTGAAGAAAGAGCCTCCACCCATGAAAAAAGTCAGCAGATCATCCTCACCCATTCAGGCACACTCCAAATGTGACAGCTGGGCTCTTCTATTGACACTGGACTGCTGTCACATGCAAAGGGACAGCTTTCTCCCCATAGTCATCCACCACTTACTAGCCATCAATGGAAGGGAGCACTACACAGCGAGCATCCCACAGTCACAGTCCCCTGTCCTCCTCACTTTTTTTTTTTTTTTTTGGTCTTTTCAAGACAGGGTCTCCATGTAGCCCCAGCTGTCCTGGAACTCACTCTGTAGACCAGGCTGGCCTTGAACTCACAAAGATCTTCCTGCCTCTGCCTCCCAAGTGCTACCTCCTCACCTTCTTAAATCATGCAAAATTGACTCTCTTTACAGACTTCCAAGTCACCTTCTGATAACCTCTGATGTATACTTTGTCTTTCTGAGAAAAAGGTGTATAATCACAAATTATAAGAACAGACTCTGGGGCTGGAGAGATGGCCTAGCGGTTAAGAGCACCGACTGCTCTTGCAGAGGACCCAGGTTCGATCCCCAGCACCCACATGGCAGCTGAGAACCGTCTGTAACTCCAATTCTGGGAGAACTCCAGTTCCAGGGGAATCCGAGACCCTCTTCTGACCTCCGCGGCATTGCACAACATGGGTGCACAAACCTACATATAGACAGTGCATTCATACACATAAATAAATAAATAATTTTTTTAAAAAAAAAGAACAGACTCTCAGGCGGCCAAAGCTTGTAAGACCAGACTTTGATTATTGTTGTTACTATTATTATCAATTATGATGCCTGACTAAGAAATAGTTCCTGGAATGTAAGTTTAATACAATTAACTACTAAGATCATCTTTTCCCTCTCATTTCACCTCTTTTGGATCTTGGTACAAAAATAAGCAAATTTAATTCACTGAGTAGAAATGGCCTCTTGAGAAGAAAAGTTACCAATTATCTCTCCAAAATTTACAAAGTGCTAAAGCACACTTTTCAGTATTTATTCAGTCCTAATTGTGCAGTACTACCCACTGTGCCATATGGTAGCTCACTTAGTACTCAGAGTAATCCAATTGGGTAATTACTATAATTGCTTTTGTAGAAGAAGACTTGAAGTTTCAGGGAGGCTAAAAATGTGGCCACAGCCACACAGCTAGGGAGTTGTGGAGTCCTGACTGGAACCCAGTTCTTCTGAGTTAGAATCTCTGCTCTCCTGCCTTTGCTCAGTGATCCCTTCACCCACAAGCACCTCTACAGCAAATTCAAGGCCATACACAGTCTCACCCCTTCTACCTGTTCCTCTGGGCTTTGTATGTCAGTTTTATCTACAGATCAAATGTGCCAATTGGATGATTGAAACTTTACCTAGAGCTAATTTTGAGAAAGACAAAGCTTAGAGCCAGAACATCCACTGGGCATTTTGGTTGGCCAAGGCAGATAGATCCATTAGCATAAAATTATCAATTTAACATATCCCTGTATGGAAATAGACTAATAATTTTCTTGTTCGAGTCATTGAAAGGAAACAAACATCAAGACAAAGAAGAAATCAAGTAATAAAAAATTATTGAAGCTGGCGCATGCCTTTAATCCTAGCACTTGGGGAGGCAGAGACAGGCAGATCTTTGTGAGTTCAAGGCCAGCCTGGTCTACAGAGTGCATTCCAGGACAGCTGGGTCTACAGGGAGACCCTGTCTCAAAAAAACCAAACAACAATAAAAAAATGTATTGAGTATCCATTACCTTCATGTTTTGCACTTGTTAGAGACTTGCCAACAGTCTGTATTCTGGGGGAGGGGAGGCACAATTTGCATGTGAGTCAAGAATATCCTGGACTTTGGAAACTCTGACTCCTGCATTTGTTATCATTGAGACTTAAGCAAGACATGTTGTTCTTTCAAATCTCTCCTCATCTCCAACACATTAACAATAGCAGTGGGAAGAGTGAAGGAGAAGTAGCAAGCACTAGGTGATCGCTTGGAAGCATCATCTCCCAGATGGAAACAGGAGACACTAGATTGGGCTGATAGCAACTGAACTGTGATTCAGTCACTGTTCTGTTCCTTCAGGATTTTTAGCCCCATGCCACAACAGGTTAGTCACAAAGAAACCCTACTTATGGTAATTATGAATAATGTTAAGCATTTGTTGTGTTTCCAAAGAATCCTGGGGAAGAGAGGAAGAACAGACTGAAAAAAAGGTGCAAATTTTCTTATGGATCAACCTCAAATTATTTTTAGAGATGGTGGAAAATCAAAAAGCGTTTGCCCCCATGGAAAAGAGAAAGGGGGTTTATAGGAGTGAATCCCCTGGAATTTCTACTAGAATCTGAGAAAAATTACATCTGAGATTTCATATTCAAAAATAGAAAATTTTTTGATAAAAGGAAAATTTTAAATGAGGATTTCTCTGTTTTTATTACCCAGTGTGCAGTGCTAGCCACTAGCCGTGGTGGCGTCAGCATCTCAGTGAACTCTCTCTCTATATGGTGTTCCCAGTGCTTCGGTGAAAGAAACACAAGACAAGTGCAGACTCTGACGGCCTCCACCTCTGCACATGCCCCCAGTACTTGTAGGCAGACATCTGGGAAAAGGAAAGAAGCTGAAGTTCAGTGCCAGCTCAGAGACCATGCTTTCCACATCCTAACTCAGTTCTCCAGTCCCCTGTAAATAATATTCTCTCACTGCTATGGTGTGTGAAAATACAGCTTTGTCACATCAGCAGAGGGACGACAAACAGTAGACTCAGATGGATTCTCCATAGCTCTAAAACAGAAACACACCGTGTCAAGAGATCTTAGCCCAACAAGCCTCCTTTCCCCCGTTTCCCCTGGGGATCCAAAGGAAGGCTCTATATAAACAGCTATTATTTTGCTAACTCCAAGGAAATTTGATACATCACATGGCATGGTAGAGACCGAAGGTAAGCAGCCCAGAAATACATATGTTAAGTGTTTTAATTCCTTGGCACGAGTTTTGTGTTAATAGCTGTAGGAGTCACTTCAGGAGCTTCCCTGACTCTTCCAGGGTAGATAGTCACCAGGACCCCTAAGAGCAAATGTGTGTTAATCAACACAACTACCATGTTCTTTTGGAACCCTCCACTGCAAAGTACCCATTGGGGTGAACACGCCACCAGCACACCAGGGACAAAAATCAGTGGCCACTCTTTCATTTATAATGCAGTACATCAGCACACTAGGTGTTAGCCAGAATCCCCCAAGCTATTGCTTTTAAGGTCTGAGTCAGACAGTATGCTTTTTTCATTCCTGGGCACCACTTAATAATCTTGTATCTAGTATGGTTTGTAAAAAATGTGTTTTCATCTGACCAGTTTGGGAGTGAATAATATTATCTGAGTTTGTATTGATCCAGACTAGATAAAACTGTCCATTTTGGCACAGAAAAACCAGGCTTTCACACATTAATAAATGGTAGGATTGGATCATAAAGCTTCCACGTCTCTATATCTTAATTGCCAAAATAGCATTTTCTACATCATAATCCAAATGGGAGGAGAAAGACACACACACACACACACACACACACACACACACACACACACACAGAATAGAAGGAAGAAAGGAGGGAGGCAGAGAGGTAGGAGAGAAAAACAGTTTAAATGGCAAGCAAAAGAGTGTATTCCATGGCGGCTAAGAACCATCTTTAACTCCAGCTCCAGGGGAATCCGAAGCCCTCTTCTGACCTCCGCAGCATTGCACAACACAGGTGCACCAGCCTACATGCAGACAGTACACACATACACATAAAAAATAATAAAAATATTTTTTAAAAATGTATTCAAATCACTATTTTTAATATAGTCACTTGTTACTTAGAGTGAATAGATGAAAAACTTCAGGTAGTTATCAGCAATATTAGTTCTCCTAATGATAATGAATCAATATATTTAGTGCACTCATTCAATGGTGCCATTCCAAGCACTTTCCATGTGCTAACTCATTTAATCTCGGAATAAACCAGAAAGTTAGACACTATTTTCATCTCTGTTTTACAAGTGAGAAAACTGAGACACAGAGACCTTAAGGATTTTGCCAAAGACCACATGTCTGTTAAGTAGCACAGCAGGATTTGGACATGGGGTAGTCTGCCTAAAGAGTCCATGCTCTCACCACCATGTTCTCTGTAAATCTTGGTCATTTCAAATGATTTAAATAGTTAAGGAATGCAGTATAAATTGAGAAGCAAGATAAATTCCAAAGATGGTATAACAAGAGATCAGTATTTTTACTTTGAAAAGACTTAAATCTTTTCATCTCTCTGTTACACCATATTTGTTGATGTTATTATAAGGCAAATCCCCCTTGTGGACAGAGATTGTATTTATTTGTACAGAGAATAAGAGAAAGAAAATGTGGCCTTCAACATCCACTGGGATATGTGCCCATTTGTATATAATTGGTCCAACTCAGGATACCTACCCACTCTGGACCAAATTAGCCAGTCAAAGAGTGACACAAGCTGACTGAGTCAGAGAATTCTTCTGGACAGAGGCTTTAGGGAGAGTCAGCTAGTGTATTACTGTAGTTTGATGTAGAAACATCAATATATGAAGTTCACAGATAGACCAATATATATATTCTATCTCTTATTGTGCCACAATGATTTGATAATAATTTTTGTGAATTAGCATATGTCTAGGTTTGCCTCCAGTTGTGGCATTCATTGATCTTAGAAATGCTTTCAAGTTAACATTTCTTGGGGAAAATATGTTCTTAGAAAAATATTTTTACATACCTAAATTTTTCAAATAAAGACCAGTTATGCTTCTTTCAACATTTGCCAAATGAAACACATGAGTAAAAGGAAAAAATAAGTCACTGACTTTTCTTTCACTGTCATAAAAAGATATTCATCTTCATAGTCTGTGGCCTGCCCATGTTGATCTATGTGGTGAAGGAAGGAGTGGACCTTCCTTGGGTCTGATAGATAAACAAACTCACACATGCAATAGCCAAATCTTTGATTCCATTGCTTTTATAGGAAGCAAGCAGTCTAAAAGGTGCCAGGTTGTTTTATTTCCTGAGAGCTGGCAGACAGTTATCTGAGCCCCAGTTATCAGCTAGGAATACAGAAAAGATGTGCCCGTAAGGCCAAGAGGCACTTTTCATGAAGGCCAGATCTCTAACTCCATGCAGTAGCATCAACAGCTGTTGTATGTTCCTGCAGAGACCTGGGGACCTGGAAAGTCTCCATCTGGGAATGTGCCTTATTGTCTCCTGCTTTCTGTAAGTCTTCAGTTTCCATATCCTTTGCCATTAAAGAAATATTGAGTAACTATAATGGTGTCCACCAGCCTCTCACCATCAATCACATCACTGTCCCATAGAGACATTGTGCAGTTACAAAGGAAATTGAACAAGAGCAGTTTGGGAGTCCATCATTTTCTGTGAAGTCTCTATGTACTGAACTTGGACATGGCTGAAAAGCAATTTTCCAAGGTGTTCAGTATGGTTCCATAGGCTCCAAGAACACCTTGAAATAACAGAAGAGGTCAACTTAAACTGAGAGCACAAGGAGTTTGTGCAAAGATCACAATCTTGGCGGAGCACTTCCCTACTGAGTCTGGGTCTTACAAGCCTGTTATTCAAATAATAGTCCACAGAGCAACAAAATATGCTGAAATTCGCTATCTGTGGTCCTCCCAAGGAAGTGACTAATTCAATATCTGGATTCTGCCAAGATTCTCCTCTGGTTCATATACATCAAAGTTTGGCTATTTATCATTTCTTTTTTTCTTTGTTTTGTTTTCTCTTTCAATTGAATTTTTGTGTTTCAGACATAATATTTCAAACAATCTTAATCACCTTTATGCCCCCTTCCCCACTGGCCCCTCCCACGCCTCCCCCCCGGAGTTCATACACTTTGTCATCTGTGTTAAGGCCTGTTGTGCCAAAGTAGTTTCACTGTTCCTCAGTGCCAGTTCATCCACTGAGCTCCAGTCAGCCCATCCAGAGTCCTTCACTTTAAGAAGATCATCTCTTTTTCACCCAACAGTAATCAGCTGCCAATATTTCTTCAGCTAAGATAGGCTCTGCTGCCCATTTTCCCAGTTCCACACTGGTTATTGCATGGGTCTTGTGCATGCTGACACCATTGTTGTATGTTCACATGAGCAGAGTCCCAGGAGCTTGTAAGATTCTATCTCCATGTGGTTTTACATCACCTCCCTGGCTCTTACAACCTTTTTGCCCCCTCTTCTGCAATGGTTCCTGAGCCTAGAGTGAAACTTCATATAGGAGACCTGCCCATGGACCCATGCTCTGCGGACTCCTAATGGTTTGGCCATTTATGACCTTCTGAGTTCCTGTCCCCCTGTTGCATGAGGGGGCTTCCTTAATGAGAGTTGAGAGATTAATGAGTGTATTTTGTGTACATCAACTTACACTGTCTTATTCTTTTGTTAGATAGAAAAAATCATGGTGATTAGCCATATACTTATTTGCAAATGTCCATCCCTAAACCCTATATCTTTAAAACAATATAGTGAATGAGATAAATATACACAAATAATACTCTTCCATAAGTACAGGAAGTACCATTAAGATTTGACATGTTTTTGGATTAGAAACTGTTGATATTTTTCTAACATGGCATATAAATTGCTAGAAATAAAAAGAAATGTTTCCTTTAAAAACTATGTAGATGGCCATTGTGTCTTTGTGTGGGGGGCTCCTGAAGCACAGGAGCCTGGAAATCGCTCCACACAGATAGATTTTAGGGTAGATTGACTCTTGGGTTGCTGGAAAAGGGTCTAAACTCTAAACCCTTGTGGGGGCGGCTGTCTGGGCATAGCCACCCTTTGCCTTTGCAGCTGGTGCCAGGTGGATTTGATTTGGTGCCATTATGTNAGACAATAATAGCCTATGCTGCCTCCTAACCTTCCCATGAATACTGTGCCACACATAACACAATCACAAGCACACATACATGAACATGGGCACATACAAACACATACATATTGTATACACACCTATAAAAAGGAGTGAAAGAGTGGTAAGATTCTAATTCCTTAACCTGCATTCATTAGGTTAGAGATGGAAATTACTTTCCACCTAGCTGGCCTGTGAGCTTCTGGGAATTATCGTGTCTCTGCATCCCAACTCACTGTAGGCATACTGAGATTACAGATCTGTGTTACACAGATACATAGATTCTGAGGAATCCCAACTCTAGCTCCCGTGCTTGAATTGCAAGATTTCTATCTGCTAAGCAATCTCCCCAGTCCCTCCACTGAGATTCTTAGTGAATTTAATAAGTACCACACTTGATTCTGATTTATTTTTATTTTGTGTGTATGAGTGTTTTGCATACATGCATGTAAGTGCACCCATGTCATGCAATGCTTGCAGAGGTCAGAAGAGGGTGTATGATCCCTTGGAACTGTAGTCACAAATAGTTGCTAGCCACCATATGCGTGCTAGGAACAAGATTGGGATCTTTTCCAAAAGCAGCCAGTGCTTTTAAATGCTAAGTCATCGTTTCAGCCTCAATTCAATTTTTTTAAAGTAGTTAATCATGGTCAGTATAGTTCATATTTTACATCCCAACTATCTGAAAATATATTGATACCATCAAATGAAGACTGATTGCTAAATGTAGAAGAAAATTTAGAAATTGGACCTTATTTATGAGTTTTTAACTAGGAATTAATATTTCCTTGATGGAATTTAGGAGTCTCAATCTACTCAGTCAGAATGAGTGAGCTGCCCTTTGAGCCAAAATAATAGTGCTATATTGGTTTACTTGCATATCTTGGAGAACGCTATGAAAACATAAATTACCAATCTATCCTTTTTTATTGTTAGCTCAGAACGTGGTACTGCATAGGTTCTGCATAAATACTTTGACAACTGTAATCCATGAGTGGAAATGTTCATTACAATAAAGTCATCATAATTCATAACAATGAATTCATAAATGAAGTGTCTATCCTTATTGTGCATATAATTTCAACCTTGATCTCTTTGCTGATATTTTAAAAAAGATTTAAATTTTTCTCATTAGTACTGGCACTAATGAAGTCTACTCTTTGAAGTGAATTTGTAGCCTGTGAAGCCTTCCTTTTTCGTCTACTGGCTTGTTTACTGTCTGATTCACATGTTTGGGGGCAAGAAAGTAAGGCATTTTTTGATCCTAAAACAAAGCAGTTTTAAATTGTATTTTACCTAAAACATTGTTAACAGAATGATGGTAATTTTGGATGAAGAAAAATGCTTAGAGATGGAATAATGTATACAACAAACTGAAATGAAAGTTCACCAGAACTGTGCAATGAATAATTTAGGTTATTAAGGAATTTCAAATCTGGTGATCATTCTTCAATTAAAAAAATCAACATCTTATTGCCAAACGAAGAGACAAATTATTCCCATAGAAACAAAATCTTTGCAATTTAAGGTTAGACATAGAAGGTGACACATTGATTTAGTATAATTCTTCTAGAATGTACTTTTCAAGCTTAGATAGCTATCTTTTATTCGAAAATATTCACCTTAGGCCTAGAGAGGCCTTAGATATTGAAGGCTCAGCCTTAAGCCCAAAACATTCACCTGAAAATTATTTTTATAATACCAAACCAAATACTTCATTTTCAGAATTCTTCCAGAGTAATTTCCTTTTCTAACCTAAGGAATACAGATAATGGAATGAAAACCTTACCACTCTTTCAGCTTTCACTGTTTCACAGGATATATGAGTTTGTGTCTCCACTGAAACTTCAAGAGCATATTAGGAAACCAACCCAACTTCCTCTCTAGCAAGGAGGACCAGATCTTCACTTCTGCCCTGCAAAACCACATGCTCAAAGGGCTCCCTTTAGCTGCTCTGTCACACTTTTGGCACCAGCATTCATACCTTTCTCTCTTTTTAAAATATTTTATTTGTTATTTTTATTTTATGTGTTTGAGTGTATTGCCTGTATGTAAGTGCAGCCATGTGGTGCAGTGCCTGTGGAGGTCACAAGACAGAGTCAGCTCCCCTGGGGTTAGGACAGTTGTTATTCTCCACGTGGGAGCTCTCAACCACTGAGCCAGCTCTCCAACTCCATACCTTTCTCCTGTTCCTGCTTCTATTAGAATTTGGCCTTCAGGAATTAGTAGACCGGGACAATTCTAGTATCTCATTGTTACTTATTTTTAAGTGAGCACCCCACCGAGACTGTGAATTCTTTCACTTCACTTGACAGACAAAATGAATTCCAACATTTAGAAGTCTAGCATTAGGAACTGGCCAGCTACCAGGCAGGAAACATTATCCCAAAGTAACTCCACACAGTGCCACCTCGAGTTATATATCTTTGTTCCATTTTCTCCAAACATCTGTCTTTCTCTAGCATGGCACATGCAGGTGTTTCATGTTTTGTTAGTGGTTGGTCATCATGTCACAGAGAACCCCTTCTCATCTCTTCTCACCAACATTTTCCTAACCCTCGACATGCCCCTTAAATCTTCCTTTTTCCAGGTAGTTTACTTAGTTGTTGGAAAATGAAATAAATATTAGGCAGGCCTAAGGTAGTCACTGCACTACTTGACAGCCACAGAGCTCAAGGTCAACCTCAGGTTCTTCATTTGTGTATGGGATGGGGCAGACAACATTGATATAAATGATAATTTAGCTTCATAGGGCAGGCAGACTGAATGGCATAAAGTATGTAAAGTATGTAGTACAGTGCTTGGATTATAGTATCTTAAGTAAAATGCATTATTGTTATCATTATTAATAATCTCATGACCTATCTGCATTAATCCAGGCCAACCTGGATTCTGGCTTCTCTAACAACACAGTCATATTGAGCTCCATACTACATAGTTTCAATATTTTTCCAATTCCTTTGTACATCAACACGATGATTTCCTTTCTCATTTGTGTATTTTCTAGGGAAGAGATCAGAAATTCATCATGCATTTTGAGTATCTTTGAAAAATGAGAAATGTTATAAAAAGGTAAAAAGAAAGCAAACAATCCTGTTGAGTGATTATCAGGAATCAAAGACTACTGGTCTATCAGTGACTTAGGACACTGTATTAGGCAGATTTTTCACATGTTTTAATTACATATACTGAAAATGCAGACATGTGTATGGAAAGGGCTTACCTGAGGGCTAGTCTGAATTTAGCTTCAGAAATGGTCCAATGTGTATACCTACAAATCAATATTCCTAAAATTAGGGTTAGTTGACTTGAAGACCAAAATGTTTTTACTTTAATAGTTTGCCCTATGTTCTGTCAAAGACCGAGTGCACTTTGATCCCTTAGAAGTATTAAGTATGTGTTTAGATCAGAACTATAATATTTCAGCATACTCATGAATTATATTTAGAAAATCAGTGAATACTTTTAAGCTAAGAACATTTGACCTTTTCTAATTCACTTAGAAGCCTACAAATTATTTGTATCTAAACCATCATCTTATTCAGCAGTATTGACTTAGAATTAAAAATTAATGTTTCAAATAATAGTGCTGAACTTGTCCTATTTTATAATAAAGAAAACTAAAATATTGGGATTAAGGTGTGAAGGGGTTTCTTTTTGCTTTTTTGTCATATTTTTCTCAGTACACATATGGATAGAAACAGTTTCTATCAATTAGAATACTGTTATGTCACCAAGTGCAACTTTAAGAATTATTATTTTTAGATAGGATCTCTCTAGGAGCCAAATCTGGCCTGGAACTCTCTATGTAGACCAGGCTGGCTTTGATCTCACAGAGATCTGCCTGCCTCTGCCACCTGAGTGCTGAAATTAAGGTGTGCACCACCATGCTGGAGGAATTAACAACTTTTTCTGTGACAAGGCAAAATTCCATCCAAGGAATATTCTCAAGATACTTCTTTTTTTAAGATAGCTAGTGAAAAATTAATACAAGGAAGAGAACACAAAGCATTAGATTTCCAAGTTTCAGTTATTTTGATCATTTTGTCATTCTAATGGAAAGCCATTCTTTTCTCCTGAGAAAATTTGAAATTAGATGGAGAAACTCAAATATAAACAGCCATTAAGTAAATCAATAGGCATCCATTCTGGTTACGACAGAGAACAGTTGAGAAGACACCAGGTGCACACAGACAACTATATCAGCTCCTTAGGCTCCTGATTCTACTAAAGAGTTGGCCATCTCTTTCTTCTATCCTAATACTTCATGTTGATGACTCATTTCATATCTGACTGGTTAGCATAAAATTAATGAAAAATCCAATTTTATGGAAGGCAGAATTAACAACAGACCACCATCCCTTTAACCAACATAAGTTAATGAAATGCTAAAATGTGCATCACATTTAAGTTCATTTTTAATAATTGCGGGGGGAGGTGTTGGGGATGCTCGTTTCTCCCAGCTCACTGATGAAGACAGGGATGTTGCTCACATATGTCTCATGTATTTTCAGAACAGTTCAATGCCTCAAGCTAGGCGAGACCCACATTGTCTACTTAGCAATCAAGACAAATGCTCACTGGGACAGAGACCCATGTGTGAGAGTATAGCATTGGTGTGTCTCTGTGACTTCCATGAAATATGTTTCCTCTGAATTTATTCCATGGTTTCCTCTTGAGGTCTTCTGTCCCACGGACATGGCTGTGGGCCTACTTATCCCTAACATGTCACACTTCAGTGCTGATATGCTGACTTCGAAAACCTAATATAGCCATCATTTATTTTTTGTTTATGCATGTGTCTTCATGAATGTTTATAGGCCATGTGTATGTACAGATGCTCACAGTGGCCAAAAGATGCCATCATATCCCCTGGAGCTGAACTCTGTGGGCCACTTGAAGTCAGTGCTGCAAACTGAACTCGGGTCCTCTGAGCCCTCTCCCAGCATCACTGAAATCATTACTGTCCTGAGATTTACCATTCCCCTTCACTGCTCACTTGGGCTTCAACTATCCAGAATATTTTCCCATCTATTTTGCACATAGCTCCATTCTAAGCTCTATATGTATGAGCACTTGCTTAGGGAGAAATTCTTACCAGTGAGCTTGTGGCTGCTTTCTGCTGTAAAGCAAAACCTGATTCATCAATGAGTCAACCTTCTTTATAAGCAAAGACTTCCATTGTTTTTGCATTGCATTCTTCACAAAAGAAAATTGAACGATTGACTATGATAGCCCAGGAATCACATAACTTTTTTCTTTACAAGGAGTCCTAAACCTCCAGCCACAACACTTGAATATAGTGCTTGATTTCTCCAGAAATTTCTCCATTTTGATCATGGAGTTTTGGTTATGTCTTGAAATAATAAATCTTGGTCCTTTTCTCTTCAAAGGGAAAAAATTAGGGCTTGGCAAGATGGCTTACCAGGTAAAGGTGGCTTGCTACCAAGCCTTAAAATGCGAGTTAGAACCCCTAAACTCACATTGTGGAAGGAGAAAATCAACTCCTTCTGACTTCTACATGTGTGTCACACACATACAGACACACACACACAAATGGATAAATAAATATAAATAAAGGCAATGTCTATGAACATATTTGATAGATGAGACTCACTCCTAAATTTGATTTTACTTATTGAATTCTACTGCTGCAAACTAAGTAATTCATTGGTTGATGTTCACAGCACGTGCCGTCCTTTCATGGTGCCATCACGGGCAAACTATGAGACAGACGGCTCCTCATGGCCATCTTCTCCAGCTCTGTAGCTTCTTACAGTTTTCTCCAAAATGTGTTTTATTACACTGCACTCATTGTGTGCAACTATTCCATGGAAGTGTTTAATTACTTCAAATTCAGGCATACTTGAATATGCTGTTTTGCTCTAGTTGGTTAATGTGAGTGCCCACTTAGTAGTATCAGAGAGCAAACCATCTTTCTTATGTTCCTGATCTTATCTGCTCTGTCTCCCCAAATAGGTAACTTTTAAATGTTACAGGATCATGGTCTAGAATAAGATATAAAATAATACTGTACTTTGGTTTGAAACCCTTCCAAAGGAAAGATGTCAGTTGTTTTGTAAGGGTATTCATAACTCCTAAGAACCCAGATTGTAGTCTAATCTCAAACTCTGCTCTGCAGAGTCCCATGTCTATCCTGTAAGGGTACTCATAACTGCATCAGGAGCAGAACCCAGAACCACACTGCACTGGCCTGTGCTCGTGTGTGACAAGCTTTCATAATAGAGCCTCAAGTACTGCAAGATCCTTCCAGTATGCCTGCACTGGCTATGCAGGAAAATCAAGGTGGAAATTGTGCTTTTCATAGTCAATATCTTCTTTTTTTATTTATTATTTTATGTGTATGAGTGTACTGTCTGCATGTAAGTAGGTGCACCTGTGTTGTGCAATGCTGCGGAGGTCAGAAGATGGTGTCAGATTCCCCTAGAACTAGAGTTACAGATGGTTCTTAGCTGCCATGTGGGTGCTGGGAATTGAACCCAGGTACTTTCCAAGAACAGTTAGTGCTTTTAACCGCTGAGCTATCTCTCCATCCCCCAGTCAATGTCTTCTTTCAAAGAGACTTAAAATTTTCTCTCATTTTTATCTTTGTGAATCTTCTATATTGAATCTCAAAGTGTTTTAAAACTTTTTTGACAATAACAGTGAAACTTCCCATTTGTGACTCAACTCTAAAGGAACACATTAAAAGAATGTCTTCAGGGACAGAAAGCTTCTTGAAGAATATACGTATAATTAAAGTTCCATTCCTGACCTCTGCTAGCTTAGGACCCTGGAAGACAATAAAAATGACCCACTTGGAGCTCACTGCTTATGTTTTTTCTAGGTAATAATTATTCTTTCACTTGTAGCTAAACATCCAAATGATAAGAGACAGGCAGCTCTTAAATGATAAGTTTCCTTGTGGAAATCTTCTGAGTACCAGGTGAAAGAAAGTCACAAAAGTTAAGTTCTTATTTATTGTAAAGAATAAGTTGTTTGTGAAGAAATCATTAGGGAACTATCCTCCATCCCCCCATAAAAAAAATTGGCAGAAGACAATATTCCTGGACAAACTGTCAGCCCATGAAAGGAAACAGCCAGAATTGACCAGAGTCCAAAACGACAGCTCCAGAGAAAGTAGATTGTTTTGCTTCTCGTCCATCTGTGCCCCTTTTCTAAGTCTAGGGAACAATCTGGGGAAGAGAGGGTGTGGTAGAATGTAAGGGCTGTGATTGGGGTGAATGGTGAAACTACAGCAAGATAAACTGGACACTCATTTGATCAACTTGATTGAACATACAAGCCCCCCCAGCTGGATGGTGGGACCCTTGGGCTGTGTGTGTTTGGGCACAACTACTTGCAAATTGGTTTTACATGAAGGATGCTTGTACTAATAAATTATTACTTATTGTTAAAAAATGAAAAAAAAAAGTAAATAAAGAAGTAATAGAAGAAAAAAACTATGTAGATGCCAGGCATGGCAGCATGAGCCTTAATCCCAGTCCTTGGGAGGCAGAGGCAGGCAGATGTCTGCAATATTGAGGCCAGCCTGGTCGACATAGTGACATCAAGATGGCTGGGACTAGGGAGACCTGGTCAAAAAATAAAAATAAATATGTAAACCCAAGACAATCTGCCACAGTTTAAACATGGTTTGTCCCCTCTGAAACCTCAAGATTATGCTAATCTGGTGTTTAGAACTAGACTTATGGGAGGTGATATGATTTGATAATATCATTTAGATGGAGTCCCATGGTTGGATACTGGTGAAAAGCCAGGTATGGTGGTGCATTTCTGCAAACTCAGCAATTGTAAGGGCTGTCCATATTATTGAACATGCTCTGAAAATTGTCCTAACTGCATTGAAAATAACATGGATTCTTTTGACTGTGGCCTGCAGGATGCCAGTTCAGTCTCTCTCATTCTCTTCCTCATTGTTTGCTGCATCAGGTCATCATGGTATACACACATATGGCTACAGTCCCTGATACTTTCAAGATTGAAGTAGGAGATTCCCCAGAGCCCTGAGCTGACCATAGAAAGACCCTGTCTCCAAACAAGAACAAGACGAAAAGCATAAAAGGAATATCTCACCTCCTCACGTTAGCTTCCTCTCCTTTCTGTGACACATCACCAAGCTCATCTTACCACAGGTTTCTGTTCTGCTGCCACTCAATCTGAATGATCCTCCCCTGTCATTTACCTGATTAACACCCCCCTCATGTCCCTGTCAATGTGTCCTATCCGCCTGTTCACGAAACTGTTGCTGACTCCTCTATTTAGAATAATCTCTTTATTAATAAGTTATGCTAAAGTAACAATGTCAAATCCTCGCTTCTTAAAACAAATATGAATTATGTCTTTCTGGAATGATACACAGAGGTATGTTTCCTTACAAAAATGTAAATTGGACAGTATGAAGATTCTAAAGTTTCTACCCAGAAATAGGTAAATCTGATGATTGTTGGATTGTATGATTGTCAAATGTTTTAGTTCTAATATTGCACATAGAATATACTTTGCGGGCTGGAGAGATAGCCTAGCGGTTAAGAGCACTGACTGCTCTTGCAGAGGACCTGGGTTTGATCCCCAACACCCACATGGTGGCTAAGAACCATCTGTAACTCCAATTCCAGGAGAACTCCAGTTCCAGGGGAATCCTAGACCCTCTTCTGACTTCCGCGGCATTGCACGACATGGGTGCACAAACCTACAAGCAGACAGTACATTCATACACATACAGAAATAAAAAAAAAAAAAAAAATATATATATATAAATATCTAGATATATATGTCATATATCTATATAGCTCTACTTTGGCCCCGCTTGATTATCACTGGGGAAAACTAGACAAAAGTTCACAGATGTTTGTGGTGTTCTTTACAGCTGCATACAGACATGTCTTGAAATAAAAATTTCAGTTTACGAACTATTTCTCTTACTCTAACTGGCATGTATCACATCTACTTATGTTTTATTGGAACATCCAAGTCACATGAATAGGTAGAAGAAATACCTGTCATGAGTGAGAAAGCAAGCTTCCTAGATACAGAGAAGGATGCCCAGAGTCCATAACATAGTTCATTAATACCATTGGATCTTATCTGGCAACCAGAAACCATGCTAAGTTTTCCAACAGAAATATTGTGAAAATTTGTGAATTATTAAGTTAAAATCACTCTTGAAAGTGAAAGAGCAGAAGGAGAACACTGAGATAACAAAAAAAGTGTCATTACAAATAAAAGGCTATGTGGTTTGGACAAAGGACCTAAAGGGAGAATTATCTTTATATGAAATTGGAAACATGGAGGAGGAGCGTTTTCAATAATGCAAGACTAAAGATGAAGTATCTTCAGGCTAAGGCCTCACTTTGTGACTGACCACAAGGCTCTATCTGGGATATACTATTCATTCTTTCATTAGCTATTCCAAGTCACTGTTCCATGTCCACAAGTTCCTAGCCAGCACTTAACTTAGGTAAGGTTTGACTTGACAATATGACCCAAATCTTTGTTTCTAAAGAGCTGTATTCCCAGTAGTTCCATCTTTTTACTGGTCATTATAGTCTTCCTATACTTTTACCAGAAGAGATGGAAATTCTAAGAAGTGGCCCATGAAAACCCTTAAGCTCCAGCCTTGCCACCACCTGCCTCCATCATATAGTAGTCAATCAACCTCCCATGATACTCAGGATCAACTGTCCCAAGCCATCATGGTTTCCACTCTTGGTCAAGTAGGCCAGGAGATATTCTAACCCTCCAACTCAATGGGACCAATGTTCTGGGAGCATTTCTCCTTGACAAGGAAGGCAAACAGAAGTGTACAGGAAGTAAAAATTCTGGAATTGGTATACCAAAAGTGGTAGTGGGAGGAACCATTCTACTTCTATCTCTGACTCAGAGACCCAGGCATTCCAGTGACGGGAGAAGCAGCAGCACCAAAGGCAGACCGCTGGTTCTAGCCTCAAATGCTAGTTTGTGGCCTAGTGGTCATCTCCTCACAGGAAAATTGAATCCATGTTCAGTGGGTCATTGCACCATTCTCCCAAGCTGGCTGTTTCTGCTGACAAGTGTGGTAAATACTTAATGGTGGAGATAATGGCCTTGCTCTCCCTTCCTACATAATAGAACTCCCTCCACAGGAGACTAATCTATTCCAGTTATCCTGGATGATGGGAAAAATACTACACAAGAGTCCATTGACCTATTTAGCCAATTGTGAGAGATACGTGGGCCAAACTTTCACTTATTACTTGACCTCTACTAGCCCCAAAATTGGCTAGTGAACCTTAGAATGGTTTGAGCCCTTGGGAATTTGCAACACTTTAGAGTCAATGTCCTTTAACTAATATTTCCTTTTCTCTAGCATTCTCTGCTCCCTTTCCCAATCCCTTTGGTCACTCATCAATAGAAGAGTTAAGTGAATATTTAAACTCAATAATACAGGCCTGCCAAGCCCTCTCACTCCTTTGGTATGTCTTCATAGCACTCACCACTACTGAAACTACATCATTTTTTAATTTGATTGTCTTTTATCTTCTTTCTTCCTGATTAAAATATAAGGTCATGAAAACTAGATGTCTTATTCATCCCTGTCTTTCCAGGGAGGCTTAGAGTACTGCCTGAGCTCAAATCAGCCCCTGGTGAGTGTTTGTTGAATAAATGGACATTTCTGGGAGGCTATTTGGCAAGGGGCATCAAAACCAAACCTCTGCATGATGGGCTCATGAACTCCCACCCTTAGCTGAGACCACATTGGCAATTGATGGGTGCTGGAGGAAGAAGAATCCATTTTCTTCAGGGATGCAGGTGCCGCTGAGAGTCTACCTGTGCCCCAGGAGATGGTCCTACACCCATGTAAATGCAGCAGCACCAAGTAGACTCAGTGAGTTCAAAAAAAAAAAATAGCACATGATATTGGGAAGGAAAAATGATAGAGAAGACAGGGGACTAGTTAGAAGATAGGACATTCAGGATTGGATTTTATTAGAACATATTATATGTAAGTATGAAATTTTGAAACAATAAAAATCTATACAGATTTTTAAGCCTTCAAGGTTTGAATAAAGCCCACAGCCTAAGATTTTAACCTCTATAAATTCATCTTTTGAAAATGCTTGCATTTCAGTGTTGAAAGATTTCTTCACCATAATCTAAAATTGAAGAGAATATTATCTTAATATATAACCAGAGTTCATTCAGCCATGATTGCAGCAAATACTTATTGAGTGCTTACTAAATTCCAGTGTTTAAAACCCAGAATTGAACTGGGTACCAATTAATAATAAGTAACAAAATGGTATGGTCTCTCGAGGAGTCCAGAGGAAATGAGGAATTATTTTACTCCTTATTTTTATAATGCAGCAAATAAATGAATGTTAGCTTATAGACACTCCACTAATGATAATGCTAATAATGAGGGCATTTCCATTTGCATAACACTTATAACTTTTCAAAGTAATTCTCCAGCCATTATATTTCTTAAAATTAGGTCATATTAAACTGCACTTGAACTTCATTATTAGATCTTCCCTGAGAAGAGAGTTGAGAGACTGTTGGCCCTTTTACATTAATTATGGACATATAAGATGAATTAATCAAATTCTGCCGTATTTGCTATTAAGGTCAATTGAATGAGAAAAAATGTCACCCTGCAGGGTTTTGAGTAGGATGCAACATAGACAATGGTGCAGAAAATAAAAGAAATACAAAGTTCTTGAAATTATTTCATTTTTAAAAATAAGCCCAAAGTCCATTGTATGGGTGAGGTAATACCAATAGTCTACACAAATACCACTGCTCTACAGACTCAAGTTCATTGGAAGAGGTAGGTTGATGGATAAATTAATAAGAGTCCAGCTCTAATTCCAAAACTTTGAGAGAGGCATTAATAAAGTATTCAATAGTCAGATGTTTGTTATAACATTTACAAGGAGATTTTTACCTCAAGTTTAGCTCTGATGCTTTTTGTTTATTAAATGACTCATGCATTTTCCTTCTATCAGGTATAGGCAGAGCTTCTCAGAAAGAAATATTTTTATGAAGCCCTTTAAAAATAATCAGTTCTGACCAGACAGGTGAGCAGAACTCACCTGGGAACCCCACACTTCCAGCAGGGTGGGCACAGCCAGAACACCCCACTTGGGATCTGACCTGTGAGCTCAGTGGTATGTGGGCCAAGGAAGCAAACGACCCCCAACTCAAGCTGTGTTACTGAGGTACAGGTGTCCCAGAGGGATCAACAGTAGTGATTCTGGGGCACAAGGCAGTAGAAGAGACAGCAACCTGCCACAACTCCAATCCCTGGACACTGGGCTTCACAGCCAACCTAGAGGAACTGGCCAGCAGAAAGCAGAGTGAATGAGCAGGCAGGAGCTCAGTGGCAAACCGACCTGGTTCTTACCTAGCCAGTGACTGGAGAAACTTCAGAACAGAAAGGGAAGAGTTAGCTGGACCTTCCAATATATAACCAAAAATTAAAACCTAAAACCCAGACCAGCTAGCTTTCCATAAACAAGGAGAAGACAACAAAGGCATCTGAAGGAAACAATCAAAACAAGTCTTCAATGCAGTGAAGAAACATTTGAGATTTGCACCAGAATACAAACAAGACAAACCCACATGCCAAAAACAGAACAAAAAAATAACAACATGGGAATAACACAAAATAAATTTCCACCAAATGCTACCAGTCCTATAGAAAGTTCCTACAATGAGATCTCCCTAGAGATAACCGAGGACACCAATTTAGACATATAGGAAAGGATGGGAGAAGGCCTCAATAAAAAAATTGGATGAAGCAGAAAATATATCAAGACTGGAAGATAACATGGAAGAACTAGAATGTTCAAGCAAAGATTGTGAAAAATTTAAAAGAACACAAGAGTGCAGCAATCAGGAAATTTGGGACACTATGAAAAGACCAAACCTCTGCATCATAGGGATAGAAGAAGGAGAAGAATCACAGGACAATGGTATTGATCAGATCTTCAACAGAATAATAGAAGAAAATTTCCCCAAACTGAAAAAAGACAAACCCATACAAATACATGAAGCACATAGAACACCAAATAGACAAGATCAGAAAAGAAATTCCCCACACCATAGCATGGTTAAAATGCTAGATGCTCAAAACAAAGACAAAATACTGAATGCCACAAAAGAAAAACAAGTTACATATAAAGGAAAACCCATCAGAATTACAGCTGACTTTTCAGTGCAAACGATGAAAGCCAGAAGAACGTGGATCAAAGTATTCCCAGTACTAAACTATAGATGCCAACCCAGATTACTATACTCGGCGAAAATGTCAATTATATTTGAATGAGAAAGAAAAATCTTTCACAACATAAACAAGATGAAAGAATACATGTCCAAAAAAACAAACACTTCAGAAAATACTCAAAGCAATTCAAAGGACTGAGGAAAGGAACAACTATCCCCAAGCAGCTAAAGAGAGTAATTAATAAAAGTATAACTGTGAAAATACAAACCTAAACCAAGAATGCAATTAGAAAAAAAGTGAAAGGAAACAATACATATCTCTCAATAATAATATTAAATATTAATGGTCTAGGGGCTGGAGAGATGGCCTAGCTGTTAAGAGCACCAAATGCTCTTGCAGAGGACCCGGGTTCGATCCCCAGCACCCACATGGAGGCTGAGAACCATCCGTAACTCTAATTCCAGAAGAACTCCAGTTCCAGGGGAATCCGACACCCTCTTCTGACCTCTGCAGCATTGCATGACACAGGTGCACAAACCTACATGCAGACAGTACATTCATACACATAATAAACAAATTAATTAATTAATTAAAAAAATACTAATGGTCCAAATTCCCCAATCAAAAGACATAGACTGGGAGACCATATTATGAAACAAAGTCCATCTCTATGCTGTCTACAAGAAACCTATCTCACCCTCAAGGATAGGCACCAACTTAAGGAGAAAAGATGGAAAAAAATATTCCAAGAGAATGGTACCAAAAATCAAGCAGGAGTTGCTATTCTAATATCAGACAAATGGCTTCAAAGTAAAACTAACCAGAAGAGACAAATGGGCCATTACATCCTTATCAAAGGAATAATTAACCATGAAGATTTCACAATCATGAATATATATGCACCAAACTCAGGTATACTGAACTTTATAAGCACAATTCTGCAGGATCTCAAGGCACAGATTAATCCCAGATCACTAATATTAAGAGACTTCAACACCCCACTGAGTCCTCTGGACAGGTCAACTGGACAAAAAATAACCAGAGGGACATTTGGACTGAACAAAACGATACACCAAATGTACCTCAAGACATCAACCAAATATTCTACCTAAACACCAGAGAATATATTTTCTACTCAGAACACCTGGAACATTCTCCAAAATCGACCACATACTGGGACACAGAAAAAAACCTCAGCAAATACAAAAGGATTGAAATAATCCCATGCATTCTATCATACCACTGTGCAATAAAGCTCAATATCAACAACAGAATAAGCCCTACTATCTACAAGAACACATGGAGACTAAACAACACACTCCTGAATGATGAATGGGTCAAGAAAGAAATAAAGAAAGCAATAAAAGTATTCCTGGAAAAAATAAATGAAAAAGACAATACAACACAATAAAACCTATGGGATACTTTAAAAGCAGACCTAAGAAGGAAATTTATAGCCCTAAGTCCCTACCAAAAAAAAAAAAAAAAAAACTCAGAAAGACCACAAATAATTTATCTAACCCTGCAGTTAAAAACACTTGAGAGGGGGGCTGGAGAGATGACCTAGCGGTTAAGAGCACCGACTGCTCTTGCAGAGGACCCGGGTTCGATCCCCAGCACCACATGGCCGCTGAGAACTGTCTGTAACTCCAATTCCCGGAGAACTCCAGTTCCAGGGGAATCCGAGACGCTCTTCTGACCTCCGTGGCATTGCACGACACGGGTGCACAGACTTGCATGCAGACAGTACATTCATACACATACAAAAATAAATAAAATTTAAAAAAAAATTGAGAGACAACAACAAATGAATCCTAAACCCCAAAAGACAAGATGAAATAACAAATATTAGAGCACAGATCAATGAAATAGAAACAAAGAAGACAATACAAAGAATCAATGAATCCAAAAGCTGGTTCTTTGAAAGGATAAACAAGATAGCCCAGTTAACCAAAAGAAAGAAAGAGCAACTCCAAATCAATAGAATTCAAGATGAAAAGGGAAACATCACCACAGACATCAAAAAGATTCAGACAGTCATATGAGATTATTTTAAAAACCAATACTCCACTAAATTTGAAAACCTAAGAGAAGTGGATGAATATCTGAAATCCTGAAAATCACCAAAGCTTAACCAATAAGAGATTGACAGCTTAAACAGACACATAACATATGAGGAAATTGAAATAGGAATCCAAAACCTCCCAACTAAAAGAAGTAAGGCCCAGATGTATTTATGGCAGAGTTCTATAAAACACTTAAATAGGACATACAACCAGTATTACTCAAATTGTTCATAAAGATAGAAACATAGGGGGGGAAAAAGAAACATAGGGAAATCTCCCAAATTCTTTCTACAAAGCCAACATCACTCTAATAACAAAACCAACCAAAGATACAATCAAAATAGAAAACTATAGACCCATTTCATTAATGAACATAGATTCTCAACAAATTACAAAAATTCTCAACAAAATACAAACCGCATACAGGCACACATTAGAAAGATCATTCACCAAGACCAAGTCAGAGTTACACCAGAGATGCAGGGGTGGTTCAACATATGCAAATCAATAGATGTCATACAGCACATAAATGAGCTGAAAGACAAAAAAACACATGGCCATTTCAGACAACATGGGAAAAGCCTTCAATAAAATCCAACAAGTCTTCCTGTTTAAAGTCCTAGAGGGAATTAGACTGGAGGGAACATTCCTCAAAGCCACATACAGCAAACCCACAGCCAACGCATCCTAAATGGGGAAAAATTAGAAGCATTCTCCTTAAAGTCAGGAACCTGGCAAGGCTGCCCCTTATCTCCACTTCTCTTCAATATAGTACCTGAAACCTTTGCTAGAGCAATAAGACAAGAAAAGGAAATTAAAGGAGTACTAATTGGAAAAGAGGAAGTCAAAATATCCCTTTTTGCAGATGATATGATACTTTACCTAAGGGATACAAAAAAACCCATCAAGAAACTCCTAGAAATGATCAAGAGTTTCAGTAAAGTGCCAGGATAAAAAATTAATCTTGAAAAATCGGTAACCTTTCTTACACCAATAATAAACAAATGGAGAAGGAATACAAGGAGGCTTTCCTATTCAAAATAGCCTAAAAAAAATAAAATAAAATAAAATAAAATAAAATACCTTGGAACAAACTGAACCAAAGACACCAAAGATCTCTACAATGAAAACTTTAAATCCCTAAAGAAGGGGATTGAAGAAGATACCAGAAGATGGAAAGACCTCCCATGCTCATGGATTGGAAGAATTAATATAATAAAAATGTCCATCCTACCCAAACTAATATACGTTTCAATAAAATCCAAAAAAAAAAAAAAAAACCTCCCCATGAGTTTCTTCTCAGACTTAGAAAAAAGTCCTTAAATTCATATGGAAAAACAAAAGACCCCAGATACCTGAAGCAAAAAGAGCAACACAGGGGGCATAACCATACCAGACTTCAAATAATACTACAAGGCTATAGTAATAAAAACAACCTGGTATTGGCACAAAAACAGACCCATAGATCAATGGAACAAAATTGAAGAGCCAAACCTAAGCACGTGCAATTTCACCCACCTCATATTTGATAAGGGGGCCAAGAAGACTCAATGGAGGAAAGACAGCATCTTCAGCAAGTGGTGCTACCAAAACTGGATCACCACTTGTGGAAGGATGAAGCTGAACCCCTACCTTTCACCATGTACAAAAATCAACTCCAAATGGATCAAAGACCTCAACAGGAAACCAGAAACCCTGAAAATGATAGAAGAAAAATGTCAACAGTAACCTACAAAATTTGGGCATAGGAAAAGACTTTCTAAAAAAGACAACAGCTGCATTGGAAACAAGGTCAACAATACACAAGTGGGACCTCATTAAACTCGAAAGTTTCTGTACAGCGAAAGAAATAATAAAGTGAAGAGAAAACCCACAGAGTGGGAGGAGACTCTCACCAGGGATACATCTGACAGAGGCTTAACATCCAGAACATATAAACTACTCAAAAAACAAATGAGTAAAAAACAAATGAGTAAGAAAACAAACGACTCAATCAAAGGATGGAGTAAAGAGCTAAACATAAGTAAGGAAGTAAAGATGGCTAAGAAATATATTAGAAAGTGTTCAACATCACTAATAATTAAGGAGATGCAAATTAAAACCAGCTTAAGATTTTATCTCACCCTATAAGACTGGCTAAGATTAGGAAAACAAAAGACACCAAATGCTGGAAGGGTTGAAGGGAAAGGGGGACACTCATTCACTGCTGGTGGGAATGCAAACTTGTGCAACCCCTATGGAAAGTGGTATGGTGAATACTTAAAAGACTCAGATTAAACCTACCACCTGACCCAGTCACACCACTGCTGGGAATATACCCACAGGACTCAGCCTGTGCCAGAGAAACATGCAAAACCATGTTTATTGCAATTCTCTTCACCAACCCAAGTGTCCCTCAACTGATGATGGGTAAAGAAAATGTGGTACATCTACACAATGGAGTTTTGTGGGGTTTTTTGTCTTTTTGAGACAGGGTCTCACTATAGCCCCAGCTGGCCTAGAACTCTATAGACCAGGCTGGAATTAAAGGCCTGCACCACCACACCCAGCTTAAAGATGATTCTTAGCTGTCATGTGGGTCCTGGGAATCGAACCCAGGTCCTCTGGAAAAGCAGTCAGTGTTCTTAACCACTGAGCCATCTCTCCAGCCCCCCACAATGGAGTTCTATGCAGTGGTAAAGAAAGACAACATCATGAACTTTGCAAGTAAATGGATGGAACTAGAAGCCATTATGCTAAGTGAAGTAACATAGTCCCAGAAAAAAAAAGACAAAAGGTCATTTGTGTATGCTAACACCAAATCCAAGGTAAACTGGGCAACTTTAATGTTATATTTCTTTTTATCTGAAAGCAACTGTACTGTTAAAATGTGAATCCCTTAACGGACTCTAGAATTAACCTACCACTTATTTTCAGACTTTGTAATTTTGGTATATGGGTAGAGGGTATGTATGCGTATTTTAGAGTAATATAAAATTAAAAGGAAAAAATGTGAATTCCTAAACATGTTCTGGAAATAACATACAGTTTATTCTCAGATGACCCAATTTTGTTATATGTATGTCACATATATATGCATATTTTGAACCAATAAAAATTGGAGGAAACAACAATAACAAAAGATCTGGGTCAAAGAACTGACTGAAACAGCAAACTTCTCCCCCAAACAGTAAACCTCTTGTGCTGGATAGCTTTAGTGTCAACTTGACACACCTGGGTTGAGGGAGCCTCAACTGGGGAATTGGCTCCATTGGACTGACCTGAGGCCACGTCTGTGGAGTATTGTCTTGATTGTTGTGGACAATGTGAGAGGGCCCAGCCCACTATGGGTGGTGCCACCTCTGGGCAGGTTGTCGTGTACCATATAAGAGGGCAGGCTGGGCATGGGCCAGGGGAGCAAGCCAGTAAGCAGCATTCCTCCATGGCCTGTGCTTCAGCTCCTGCCTCCAGGTTCCTACCCTGAGTTCCTGCCTTGGGATCCCTGAGTGATGAACTGTGACCCAGGAGATGTAAGCTGAATAAACCCCTTTCCTCCCCAAGTTGGTGTCAGTCAGAGTGTTTTGTCACAGCAATTAAAGACAAACTAGAACACCTCTGCATAGAAAAACTTTAAAAAGACTGACAAAAAGGGACAAGTCATGTTTGGTAGAATGTATGAGCACAGGTCGGGGGAGGGGCATGGAAGGGGGAATGAGTATAAATTGGATTGAGAAATGTTGTATGTAAGACATAAAGCCTCAATTAAAATATTAAAAAAGAAAGAACAAAAAATAATCAATTCTATTGAAAATATAAAATTCATGGGCCTATCTGAAATAACCTAACTTGTCAATAATAATGTAGAATAATATGTAGACAAGAAGAATCTGTATCTGAGATTTTTATGTAACCAAGGCACAATAAAATGTTTTGTAGTAATCAGACCCAGTTCTGTCAATCCAAGTAGAGGAACCTCCCTCTATAGGCTATAGAGTCAAATGTGTAGTTCCTAGCTATTTTCAAGGCAATTGTTGTTATACTAAAAATGTAACAACTCTATTTATTAGTAAGCACTGGGTCATGACATTTTCAAACATGTTTGTATTGTAATAACACTGAGCATCCTGCTTCTGCAGCCATGCCCTAAACCAGCATCTTTGGTGTTGTTCACAAGTGCTTGCCATGCTACATGACTGCATGTGCCCCTGGGAGCACTGATCTCATGAGACTCAAAAGTTATCACCACCCTTCATGGATTGCAATAACAAATGCAAGTAGTGCCCAAAGTCTCCAGGAAAGTCTTAACAAATTTTTTTCTAATGATAAACATTTCCATCTTCGCTTTTACAGTTTAAATGCAAACTACACATTTGAAACCTATTTTTATCTCTTAGATTTTCAGACCATAATCATTTTGTCTTTAGAATGGGGTCCCTTATCATTTTGACTCTATTGCCTTCTGACTCCACGCACTGGGGAAAGGCAAGAGACAAAAGGCCAAGGGAAGAGAGCAGTCCCATTTGTAGAAGGCATGCTCTTCTCTCATCCAACATGTGAAAAGCAAATGATGGGGAGATCACAGCGTGCTGCACAGAATACACCACACCACAGTCATGGGAGAGAGTAGATAACATTTATCAGCAGAGGTCCTGAAAGCCTATGGAGGAGATGGGCACAAACACATCTGGAGAACAACTTAGCAATGCAAACAGTCTGCAAAGGAGTCAGTCAGGTAACAGCCCTGGCTACCAGTGACAAGATTCCTGTGAAGCTGAAGGGGCCCACAGCCTCCACCAACTACGCTCAGGTCTGCACACCAGATACACTTCTGCAACCCAAAGAAACACCAGTGAGAACCAATCCACGGAGCAGCAAACTCAATTCAAATTCAAGAGTGAATACTGAACATCCATAGTTCAGATCCCTTAACTTATTCTGTATCAGATGTGAGCAAACCACCACAAAAAAAAAAAAAAAAAAAAAAAAAAAAAAAAAAAAAAAAAAAAAAAAAAAAACCTGTCAGTTCCATTCTAGCTGCACACTATCATAGATTATCTTGAAATGACACACTGGTAAGTAGGCAAAAATCTATCTACCAAGCTATACTAACCTTAAGTCCCAGAAAACTTTGGAGCATCTACCCATGTGAGGTAGACAGTAAAAATCCACCCCAAAAGTTAAAATGAATATGAAGATATCGGTAGATGGAGATTCAATATTAAAAGCACCTCCTTTCAGATGGCGTGGCAGTCTCAGGCAATCTCAGACACCAGAGAAAAACAGACAAGTTTGAGGAAAACACTTCCATGAGCATTGACCCTGCAGCACAATTGTCAGGGTGGGGCTTTGCTGGCTGTGCTCTAAAGACCATATTAGCAACAGGCATTTTAAGTATGCAGTTAAGGGGATGCTGGCTCCAAAGATGCATTAAGTTAGGGCTAAGCGAAACATATCTAGTCAGTTTTATACTGTTTCTATGCATAATTGTTACCAGTCGTCCCATTACAGAAATGGCTTCCAGGAATTTTTAACATCTACAGTACCCAATGTCATAATACAAATGACGAGTGCTAGGAGCCATGTCAAGATATGACATGACACCATAAAACAGGTGTCACATGATATGACATTGCCCCACAAAAAACATGTGTCACAAGTAGCAGCAAAAAGAGAGCCAGAAAGGCATCTGTGAAAATGTCTTCAATGTTAACGGCTCGTACATGAAAGGAATATGCTAGAAAATTTCCCAAAGTTAACAATAATCTTAATATTTCCTTTAAATTACCATAGAAAGTTACGAAGCCAAAGGAGCCCTGAAACACAGTAAAGGAGACTAAATAACCTTTTTATTTTCTATGTAGAAAATATTGCAAAATGGCCAAAGATTACACAGCCAAAAATACAGAAAGTTGTTGCGGTGAGGGGTATGTTAGTGCATCTGTTAACAGACCTTAATGCTTCCTAACTTTCTGATGTTAAGGTCACAACTTTTTAAGTTTTAGAACTTGCTCTGGTTTCTTTTATCATTCCAGATAAATGTTTCCTCTCATATTTCATTTTTAATTTATTTTTGTTAAAGGAAATCTCCAAACTGGATATATTTCCAGGCTCAAAAAGCCTACATCTATCCCTGTTTGTAGGATTACACTTCAAAATAGCTAACTTGTCAGCTAGAATTTGTCATTAGCTATAAAAAGTGCATGTATATTTACGGCTCTCCCTGAGTAGCAAGAACAGTATTTACTTCCCAAAAGGAGCCATTCATACTTTAAAATTTTTTGTATCCTCTTTCCAAATGATACTTTCCCCGGATATAAACATGCAAGCAAATATCACTAACCTCTTCATTTTGACTGTCAGAAGACTGAAGAACATCATGCCTGTTCTTGAGAATTCATTTAATTCCTAAGCAAGGCTCACATTCACTTCAGCTTTGTTTTCCTACCAGCTCCCGGTTTCATGGAATTCCTTTGGGAGAAGTTCCTAAGTATTGAGGACTGTTCCAGCCAGCTGTGCTGTGCTGGGCAATGAGCCAAAAATGTGCAAATGTGTGGAAGGCCCACAGGTCAGCAGATTCCTGGCTGGGTTCTGCTCAGGCTGCGTCCTCAGTGGGGTGGTTCTACACTATATCACTGGGGAAACCAACTCCCACAGTCCTGCATGTTTTATCTGTCCCAAAACACAAGCCTGTGGAATTTAAGCATTTCAGTTTAGGGTGGTCACTCTCCAGGCAGCAGAAGGAAGAGATGAGCAGGATGCCTGGAGGAAATATTAGAAAGCTGGAACACTTCTGCGTTAATCTTATATAATCTGATTTTAGAACTGTATCCATGGGACAAGGTAGCAGCAGAAAGGCCGGCATGTCCTGCGGCAGTCAATATGAAGAGTGAGTTACTGCCATTGTTTTCTCTTATTTACCTTCCACAGTTACACATACTTGTTCTCTTTTGAGTATTCAAGATAATTATTATAGAGTGTGTTAGCAACAAAGACAACACAAACCCTAAACTGAAACTTCAGTCACTAATGAAATAGAAACTTATTTCTAACCTATACAGAGTCCAATATATATAGTCTAGCAGGCTATCCTCCAAAGAGTAGTTTGGGAATCCAGGATATTCCAGTCATGTGGCTTTGTTGTCTTGTCCCCAAGGTGACATACAGCTGGCAGATGGGAAGGTTGAGGGAAAGGAGGCTTACACAGGACACTGCACACATCAGGACTAATGGTGTAGTTCATCGGGTCAGCCCACGTCACACCAGCGAGAACTCAATCCAGGGTCTCCATCTCCCTGTAGAAGAGACTGAGCAATACCACAGAAATGACAGAACACCCATAGTGTCACCATAAACCACTCCCACATGCTGAGGAAACTGAACCTGTCCACTGGTGGCTGCCGATCATTATGTTTTCAACTAACAAAGAAAGCTTGGAATCTGATTGGTACAGTGCTTCCTAGGTGTAGGTATATTGATTTAATGACTCTTTTAATTGGTTCTGGTATTTGCTATGTGGATTGAAGCTGGTAGAATAAATCTTTACAATTCATAAATGGTCTCTCATTACCAAATCATTCTCTCAGCCAGGCTTCCTGGTTGGCACTGCTGATTTTCCCTGGTCCCTTCACATTTTATTACCATCCAGGCACCTTCCCACAAGGATTTTATAAGGCACTGGATGTGAATATTCATCTGGTAAATTATTACAATTTGGAATGATTTATGTTGGTTAATAAATGACTTTCAATATCACTTCCCTGTTCTGATTTGTTTTCTTTTCACCACTCAAGACAGGGTTTCATATAGTCCAGCCTGTCTTCACACTTATTATGTACCACAATGTGACTTTGAACTTCGGAGCATTTCTGAGCCTCCTGCCTGTCCCTCACGGGTGGTTCACATTTGACCAGTGTGATACAACTTTTCCTCAATAAAGTTTCAGTGAAGATCCACCTCCTAAAGTGTTGGTGGAGATGAATGGATAGAACCCCCTTTTTGTAAGTCTGGCTGTCTTTATATGGCTGTAGAATGCAGCTCTTTCTCTTGGAGATTGAGAATAACCTGAAAATATTGCAGATCCTGGGAATCTTGCACCAAAGATTTTGGTGTTCTTTGCTCTAATTTCCCCAAACTTCTTTGCTTGCTTTGTTGGCTATTTTGGTTTTGAAGCAGTAACCCAGGCTGCCTCACATCAGCTACATAGCTGAAGTTGGCGTCCATATCTCAAGGGCTGGGTTTACAAGAATGTACCACCACATGCAACATTTTCTTAAGCTTTTTAACTGTTGAGGGGTTTTTTTTTTTGCTTTTTCTTTTTCATCATTTATTTTTAGCTTTATATAGCCATGAAATAGTTTTCATTTTTACTTGTGTGTGATTCTATGTGCATGTGTATGTAGTGTGAGTACATGTATGTGTGTTCATGCGCATGGGCACACTCATACCACAGCACACATGTGTGTATCAGAGGACTTGTTGCCCTTCCATCTAATATGATACAGGGTCTCTGGAGACTTTCCTGTCTCCACATACCATTTTTTTTTTTTTTTTTTTTTTTTTTTTATTTTGGAGGACTATTTTAGTTTTTATTATTTATTTTTGTATGTGTATGAATGTACTGTCTGCATGCAGGTCTGTGCACCCGTGTCGTGCAATGCCGCGGAGGTCAGAAGAGGGTCTCAGATTCCCCTGGAACTGGAGTTCTCCTGGAATTGGAGTTACAGACGGTTCTTAGCCGCCATGTGGGTACTGGGGATCGAACCCGGGTCCTCTGCAAGAGCGTCGGCGCTCCCAACCGCTAGGCTATCTCTCCAGCCCCTCCACATACCATTTTTAGTAGACACAGATTATAGCTATTTGGGGTTATTTTTGTTTGTTTGTTTGTTTGGTTGTTTGGTTGGTTGGTGTTTTTTCAGTGTATATTTTTATTGAATTTTTGTGCACATCACAAAACATATCATCTTTTTAACCTACCTCCATCTGTACCTCCCGCAGCCACCCCATTGGATTTCACATATTTTGTCATATATGTTAAGGCCTATCGAGTCGATTTTGTGTATACAAATGTCCATCAGTGCAAGTCAGCCTATCTAGAGACACTCCTTTAAAGAAGATCAACTTTTCCTTACCGAGAAGTAATCAGCTGCCAATAGTTCTTTGGCTAGGGTTGGGGCCTACTGCCCATTTCCCCAGCTCTATGCTGGGCTTTTGTTTGTTGTCCGTTTGAGTTTGCATGGGTCTTGTGCAAGCTGATACCATTGATGTAAGTTCATATGAGCAAGTCCCCATAGGCCGGAAAGACTCTGCTCACTTGTGATCATGCACCAGCCCTGGCTCTTATAATTTACAGATAATTTTGTTATTGTGTTCATCTTGTACTTGCATTCTAGGGATCCAAACACAGATCATCGAGCTCACATGGCAAGTACTTTTACCCACTGAATATCTCCCAAAGCAGAAACATTCGTAAGGTAGGGACCTTAAAGTCTTAAAATGACAAGCAAGAGCAATTATTGAGGCAGACATGTTTCCAAGGCCTCAGGAGCCATCCTCCCTCTGCAAGTCCATCTTAGTTTCAAGGTTTCATTCTTTCCCCCACAGGCCTAGTTTAATATAGGTTTCCTGAACTCCTAGCACTGTTTTATCAGTCAAATCAATGCACCTCCAATGATAAATAAATAAGTAAAACTGAATCTAAAAGATCAGTTCCCTTAGTGAAAAGTGAAACTTCTCTCCTATTTAAATTAAATTTAATCAAATTTTAAATTTTCTCACTTTGGGATCTATACTTAACAAGAAAAGAACATTGTCCTCTCAGAGTGAAGGACTTCTAGAAAAACATAAAGCAAATAAACCCAATAAGCCCCCTACAACCAGTCTCTCTTCTTCTCTGGCTTTTCCGTGCTGGGGAAAAAAAATAAACTTTACATTTGATTCTCCCTTGCTGACAGTCTCTTCTAACTGCATCACAAATTGAACTTTAAAATAAATAAATGACTAGCACAGCTGCTTGGGGGTGGGAAACGCAGTTCCTTGTGAGAAAGGAAACTTCAGCATCAAGCGATACACACACATCGCACATCTAGTCTGGGGTTTTCAGATGGCCCTAATAAAGGGCTTTTCAGCAATAGCGAGTGATAACCACATCAAGATGGAGACTTGAAGCTTTATCCAGATGATACTCCAAAACTAGGCAAAGAAACATAGCATATAGAATGGGGAGGTGGGACATCCTTCAATGGTATAGCAGCCAGTAACTAGTAACGCACCCATGGTCCTGCAACTAGCACATCATCCACATGCTTATAAACCATGCTAATGAAACTCATTAGGTCACCAAAGGTAAGAAAGCAGAAGGGGGACTAGTTGTGAAATGGAAGAGGATCAGTAGAAATGAGAGGGGGCAGGAAAGTAACAAGGATGAATATGATCAAAATGCATCCTGTAGATGTGTGAGAAAACCCATTATTCTGCATAACTGATACAAACAAATAGAAAACTTTACAGAAGGAAATAAAACAGTAACTTGCTCCTGTTTCTATCTCCAGCAAAGGAGTCCACATACATGTACACAAACAAACAGCAAAGCCCAGGGGAGCAAAACAAAGCTGCTGCTATTGAACCGAGCACAAAGGTTCACCTAAAAGGAGTAGAGATGTCTTACTTTAAGTTCTTCCTTTCCACCAATGGGATGTCTGCGAGTACTAAACAGAATGCTAAGTACTCTCGTGCTGCTCTATGCATTCAAAGCATGAAAATCTATCCCACATCTCTGAGTGGACATGAACTCTTTACACAAGGGGGAACATATTTATTAATATCTCTCACAGTGTTTGGAACATGGCGATAGATTTCTGAGACAATCAGTGAGGATGAGGTTCTGATTGTAATTCATAAGCCATGACTCCCCATACCTAGTCTTATCACTTATTAACCTGAAACCTGAGGCAAAGTCACAACTTCTCTGAGCCAATTTCTGTAGCTGTGTCGTTGATATCATATAAACCTCTAATACTCCTAACATGGCCTGGTTAAAGGAATGTACAGTGGTAGGAAGGTGGAGGGTTGAACAGAGTAGAGCAAGCATTACAAGCCTTCCCATCTCATTTCAACTCTGATTTTATCTATCCCATACCTTGGAATTCCATATAAAGATTTCCAAGTTAGAACTGTGGTCCTGAGAAATATTTGAAAAGTCATTATTTTGTGGGAATGCACTCACTAAACTGAGAAACAGTGTGACTTATTTTTATCATTGTAATGAATAAAAATCCACCAAGTGGACACTAAAATGGCTTTTTATACATATGTAAATACAGAGTTCAGCTCTATCACTCAGATAAATAATAAACTCTCTTTTTTTAATAATTTTTTAGAGCTCAAAGAAGAGATACTCCTTTTATAATTTTTTATTTATTATTTTTTATGTGTCTGAGTATACTGTCTGCATGTAGATTTGTGCACCCTTGTCGTGCAATGCCACAGAGGTCAGAAGAGGGCATCGGATTCTCCTGGAACTGGAGTTAAAGATGGTTCTTAGCTGCCATGTGGGTGCTGGGAATCGAACCCAGGTCCCCTGCAAGAGCAGTCAGGGCTCTTAATCGCTGAGCCATCTCTCCAGCCCCCTAAACACTTTCTTTACCTAGACAGTTTATTTATTTTCTTCCATTCAAAATACATAAACGTGCGTGCATGTGTAAATATCTACCACGGGTAACTATTGATCTACAGACTATCTCTACAGATTAGTTTTTTTCCTAGTCTAGAGCTTCGTATAAATGGAATCATGTACTATGTTCTATGTATCTATGTTCCCTCTCCCTTACTGTAATATGTGGGAGATTCGTCCACGTTGTTACATTTAATGGAAACCAACAGCTTTCCTTCCCAGGCCATGCGACTATATCACAACTGGTATCTCCTTTTTAAACAAATCTATGGAGCTCTTTTCAGTTTGGAATTATCACGAATGAATCTGCTATCAATCAGTATTCATGTTCAAGCTATTTTGTGGTCACCTGTTTCCATTTTTCTTAGATATTTAGTAGCAGAATTGCCAGGTTATAGGGTAAGTAGATATTCAACTTTATAAGAAATTGTCAATTTATCCAAGTACTTATACCATTTTATATTCCCACCAGCAAAGTAAAAGAGATTCAATTATTCACGTGTTCACTAGCATATGGTTCAATCAAGGCTTTTTTTATTTTAATAATGTTAATAGGTTCAAAATATGTGACTGTGGTTTTAATGTGGACTCTCCTGATTTTAAGCACCTTTTTATAAGACTATTAGCCAATACAGTGCCTTTTATTTTAAACTATTTGTTTATAACTTCTGCCCTTTTTCAGTGGGTAGTCTGTTCTTTTATTGTAGATGTATAAGGGAGCCTCATATAGTCTGAATAAGAGTCCCTTATTAGAGGTAGATATTGCATTGTCTTGCTGTCTGTGGGTTCAGTTTCTCTGTAGTATCTTTGAAGAACAGTATGTTTTAAGCTTTTTGAAGTCTCATCTAAAATTTCTTTGTTTATAGCAAGATAGCCAAAAAGATATTCTCTTCTATTTTCTTCCTTCCAGAAGCTTTACAGATTTAGTTTCCTATGGAGTAGAACCATAAGAAGTATATACTTTCATTTGTTATATTTTTACTCAAGCTGGAAAATTTGATTTAGCATCTTGCAATATCTATAAGCTTGGGGGAATCGATAAAGGGTAATTAAATATCATTTCACTTTTTTTCATCCAAGTTGTAAAAAGAGTTTGAAGTAAGACACAGACTAGATGATAAAAGGGAATGCCTTCATAATAATCCCAAGGGGAAAAAAAGAACAGACCAGGAATTCCCTGCAAACTCAGTCACATCATCATGCTTGATTAATCTCTCCTGACCCCTGGATAAGTATCATCTTAAATATTTTCTATCACCTCAGTTAATGATTGGAGACATAGCTCAGTCAGTAGAGTGGTTGCCTCATACACACAAAGTCCTGGGTTTGATCCCCAGCACTGCATGAAACAGCACGGTGGTACCTTCCTGTAATCCCAGCGCTTGGGAAGTAGAGGCAGGGGAGTGAATTTGAGACCAGTTTTGTCTATATGAGACCCTGTCTCAAAAAAAAAAAAAAAGTGATGGTGGGGACAGGGGAAGACCCCATCAATAATGGTTGACTTTTGTGGCAAAAACTATATTTATTTTAACCATAAAAGCATCACTGAAGTAGCAAAAAAAAAAAAAAAAAAAAAGTAAATAACCAGTTGACTATTAAAGTTTTCAGTCTTGCCTATTAGGTCCAGGTCAAGGGACATGAGACAGGGCCTGCAAATCAAGACTTGTGCTTTTGCATCTGTGCAGACTCAAGTGTTGAGACTGAACAAAGAATTTTCAACCCTGGTGTTCTGTGGCTCCTTTGGGGAGCTCTTATAAAAAGATATATTGTTACTGCTCCAGTTCGCATCACCATTTGGTTTAATTATTATTCGTAATTGGGAAATAATTAGATAAAACGATGATGTAAACCCCAGTGGAAAATAGACATCTCTTAACAACTCTAATGTTTTCCGTCACTTAAAAGGAAAGGGATATGAGTTACTGGAGGAAAAAACTAATTAGAAAAGCAGACACATCTTCTCCCTCTCCTCATATTTCAGGCGTGCTGGCAAGTGCTCAAAAATGATCAGAGAGTGGCCTATTTCTCAAGGACCCCAGGAGAGCCTGATAATTTAAATCATCACCTCAGGAAAGTGCCCTGAGCACTTGTCTTTGCCATTTTGTGCTCTTCAGTCGGAAGAGAGGGTTTGGTCTCCACGCTGGCATGGCCATGCGAAATATTGGCTCCAGGAAAACTTGAGGTCACACCCACACCAAAGTGATCCAGGCGAGTTAGGATTCCTGCCAAGAGAAACACATCCAAGCGAAGTGAGGAGAGAGAAATGTTTAAGACAACGCCTCCCAAGCAAAATGAAAACAGAGCTTTTATCCAGAGACACAAATCAGAAATGTTTGACAATACAAGGAGATGAGAGAGAAGAGAGTGGAAGTTCAGATGTGGGTGGAACTGTGTGAAAACCTAAAGTCTCTCTAAAACTTTCACCCTCCAGTAGAAGTAGATCATTTTGTTGGGAAAATTGAATTAATAACAAAAACTGAGTAACTTCCCAACAAAATAATTTCAAGAAAAAGCCAATTTTATGAAAAACTATATCCCAATGAAAGTTTAGTTAAGTATCCCCAGTTTGAAAATGTAAATATTTTTAATAAATTATAATTCGGTTATTTGACAATGAAAAACAAGAAGTCTTGAAGAGAAAGAAATCAAATCACAAATACTCTAAAATGCTCAGTCTGTATTCCTATCCCATCCAATTACCTCCTTGCCTCAAAAATCTGATTAAAATAAACCTGGCTTTCCAACACTCAATTATTGGCTACAAACACAATTTGTTAATGATCTTAGATCGGTTTATCTTTAGCATAACAGTACATTGTAAACTCATCTGGGCACAAATATGAATCCCCAGTAAGATCTGAAGCTGAGCACGTATGTTCTCTTCACTCTTCTCTGGTCTCTTTATTTATGAAAGCGAACCCTCCCAATCCTTGTTCCAAGGTGAGTGGGAAGGGCTCAGAGGATGTGTGGCATTCAAAATCCTATACTGAATGACCAGCAGGGCAAAAAAAAAAAAAAAAAAACCCTGTGCCTGGTAGCTTGATGGGTAATTCAAGATGGGCGCGATGAGCTACCTCAGAAGAGTTCCCTGAGAAGATGTGGCTATCCTTGAGTCTTGAAAGATTGGAGTATGGAAAACAGAAGAGGCAGCGCTCAATGGAAAGGCGCACCGGTATACATCCAGAGATGCCGGAGGGAATGAGAGGAGAAATGTGATTAGTGGAAGGCTCAGGGTGATGGAGACCTGAGCAGAGGAGGCAGAAAGTCAGACTGCCAGGCCGCTTTCGCTTTTGCTAAAGAGTAATGATGCCTTGGAAAGTTAAAGGACTGCCCTGTCCCAGTAAGCACAGGGCCCAATCTGAAGAGTACCTTTATAGAACATCTGTTTCTGTTGTATTTCCGGAAAAAAAAAATAGAATGAATACGAGTATGGGGCATGGGGAAAGCCATATGATTACTGGAAACTTTATGTAAAGAGTCAAATCGAAAGCACTGGTACAGATTTTTCCAATACAGTCAAGTTTATAAATCAGACCAGAGGTCATTTTTTAACAAGGTGGATAACTGGACATTCTTGACTCTCCTTGATGTGATTTAATTAACCTCTGTAGAGATAACTGTTGGGCTGACAGGATTTTTGAATGCCTAATCCATTACTCATCCTACCAGTAGTGGGGTAGAAAACTGAGTCTCTGAAAAACATTCCTTGATTGGTAGTATCTGTCGATTTCTGTGGTGTAAATACTATCATTGTGAATAAAAACTAGATTTATTGACTATAGGGGAAGTCAAGGAAAGGAGAAATGGAAAAAGAAACCCAATCTTAATGCTGCCAATAATCAACTCTACTTCTAACCCTTCCATTTTGAAATGAACCCATGCTCCTTCCCCCCATCTTTGGTCCCTGTAGTCACCCTAAGGTGACTATCACTTCAACAGATGAACTTGTCTGTATTCCTGTGATTATCAATGAGTTCTTCCTTGTCCTCCCAAGAAATATCTATGAATCCTGAAAAGACACATTTAATCTCTTCATGACTTTACCAGGCTAAGAAATGAAAGGGTAAATTAATTTAAATCTAACTCCTCCTTTGAGAGCATCAGTTGAAAATGCTGCCCAGCTAACAGTGGGTTAATATTATTAGGCTGAGGAGGAATAATATGCAATGCAGTTTTTTTCAAGGCTCAGCCCACTGCTCCTTGCAGTATACTCAATAAATCTGTTTTATTCCAAATTGAAAACAAAGGGAAGGAAAAAATATATGGACTTCCCTATGGTATGCCAGATGTTTTTAAAAAAAAAGGGAGTCAAGACCCATTTTGGAAATCCCTTTATTCACAGACGTTCTATTTACAATTGTGTTTGTTTATATACTCAGTACAGGATGTTTAGAAATAAACAATGAAACATTTGGGGTTGATGCTTTCCCCTTCAGTAATTCAGTAATTAATGTTAAGAATGCTTTCAAAATCAGAAGTAAAAATATTTTAAAAGTGTTTTGTTCTTTATTAAAACGTGGTTTAATGTTTATTATCATAATTTTGATTGCTATTCCACCACCTTGAATGATGTATTTTTTACTCAGCTATTATTTAGCTTACAGTCATGATTTGTGCATTAATACCATTCAAGGTTATGCAATAACAATCAGAAATTATGATAATAAACATTGAACCACATTTCAACAAAATATGATAAACTCATGTGAGCTTTTAATCTTTTCATTAACAAAGAGTCTTCTGCTTCAGTGACACTTTAATTACCAAGAAATTACCCAAGAAAATATGTAATTATTTCTAGCAATTGACAATGACTCTATATGTAACACCTCTTTATATTAAAATAATTGCTAAAATGTGACTCCCCTCCTAAAGACATGTAGTTTAATTGATTGATTGTGTTTTGCAAAGAAAAAGGCAATTTTAAAATATGATTGCTAATGTATACAAAGTAATTCCAGTTCAATTGGAAACTGTTTAGTGACCTCAAAGTAATTTTTGATAGTGACCAGTATTAATGAAATTATTTGATAAAGTAAGGGTGATTATTTAGATTTCTCATTCTATATCAATGTAGTAAAATGCTCTCTTTCCTAAAATTCTTTTTGCAGATCATTCCAAAACACATGGTGAAGAAAGAACATCCTCCATGGGAAGGATGGGAATGGGAAAGACCAGAATCCTTTACTGAAACGTGCACATTCATTCTGAGAAAAAAATGAAACCTACTGTCTCAAAAACTAAAGCCACTTTGGGGAGAAGAACATCTGGACCTGGCTACCTTTAAATGTTCAGTGCTTTGGGATTCTATAAAATCTAGTCTTAACTTAAACACATTGTTAAACCAAAGCAAAGCAGTAGCAATGTGTCTCTTTCCTGGGTTCCTCTCCCTATTCTTCACCTAATAGTTTGGTTTTCCACATTCTGACCCCAGTCCTAGACATGCAGCCACCTTCAACAAACCTCTTTTTCTCTGTTATTTACCCTGGGCTCATTTTCTTCTCTGAGCCAGATCAAAACATCTACTGATAAGCCTTTGCCATCACATTCTGCCTCTTTTGAAACTGACCAGCATAGTGAATCTTTTGAAGCAACAGAATACAACTGTGACTCACACAATAACAGTTTATCAATATAGTTTAATTTGAAAAAAAAAATCAATACAATCTTCCACACCCTAGAGAGGGAGTGAATTTTTTTGTAAAGCCTGCAGTGGGAAACACAAATATCTACTCCTACATTTCTATTGTCCTTGCGAAAATCACCTTCAAGGGTCATTCTCCCACAGAAATGTCAGAAGGAGCACAAATCTAAAACCACAGTAATGAAAGCCTGACAGGCCCCGGTGTGACTGGGGGATTAGCACGGGAAGTTTGCTGAGAGTCTAAAGACTCTGTGAAGCCACTTGAAGGGAGGGAACGCCTTGTATCCTAGGTCCCTTGGCTGTTACCCAGCCAGAGCCTGAAAATTCCTCTGCTGTCAGTACTGGGTTTGGGGGTCGGTTATCATTTGAGGAAAGCTTTCATCTTCTCCATTTACACATTAAAAAATGGAGTTTTTGCAAACCTAACCAAGTTGCTCTGATGGAAGCAACTGTTGTGGCCACATGCTAGGTGCTAGGTCTAGCCATGGACAGCCAGTCTAGTGCCCTGTGTTCTTAGATCTCTCCATTCTGAGGAATCAGTCCAGCAGAAGGAATAATGACATGTGGACATCTCTTTGGACTTACCAGCTATTTCTTCAGGAGTGTAAACTGAGGGAGGGTGTGCCCTGAGGCCGCGAGCATCACTGAGCTCAAACATTGGTTCTCAGTCAGGATCTGACTTGATACAATATGCCAGATCATGTGGTATAATCTTCTCTCTTCATCTATGCTGCCGACAGCCAACTGTGCCCTTCAGAGCCTTGGACTGTACATCTGTAACAAGAGACTGTACATCTCGGTACAGAGCAGGGCTCGCTGGTCGCTCTGTAGCTGAGAATTCATGAGCTGCACCGTGGGTTTAACAAGAACAACGGCACCCTGTGTCGTGGTTTATATTCTGGTCCAGTCCCCTCACAAATATGCTGGGTCTCCCTTCTATCCAACTCACTTTCGAATCCATCTCCTACTGCTTGCTGAAGGAGAACATCTTTTTTCAATCGAATGGGAAACTTGGAAGCAAAATGTTTGGGGAATAATTTTTCCCGTGTTTGTTTTCTACTTGTCTCAATAAATTTTTAAGTTTGACAAGGGGGGCAGGGAAGCTTTTCTTTTTCTGTGTGCCCGAGAGGGTCTCATCACTCAACAAATCCCATGAGGTGTTTTTTTTTTTTTTCATTCTGTGTCCTTCTTCTGACCTTAAACTTTCTAACTGCAAGAAATAAAGCTTTTCATGAGAACTGGCGAAGCCCTCTAAGCTGAGCTTGACAATGAAACAAGCGGCGCGCAGGGCTGACTACCGTTGGAGGAGACAGCGGCTTTCTCATCAAAAACCATTTGTTTAACATAAAACCCCGGAGTCTCCTGCAAGTCAACAGACTGAGTCCCTAGCCTCCAGCAGCTTGTGACTTCTTAGGTACACAGAGCAACAGCGGCTCTTAGAGAATAAAATGGTTCGATTCGTTTGGATTCGAGGTACCCTGCCTCTGCTTCTCAGGTGAAAGGTTCTGAGTTGCTTTCAGCCCCCTACATGGAGCAGATCATTAAATGAAGTAGAAACGTTAGGCTGCCCCTGCTACTTGTGGTTCAGATTCCATCCAAGAAGCCTGAAGGAGAGTGTAAAGGTGACCTGTTGGCAGTGACCAACGGCAAGGACAGGCACCTGTTCTGAGCTCTCCTGGCTACAGGTTTGCTCCCCCTGGTCACTAACAGAGCGTAGTGGAGTCTACTGGGGACACTGAAAAGACAGCAAACCTGTCCAGCTTCCTCTCCTCATCTTTAAAATTACACCCATAACTGTACCTCCCTCTGTTAAGTTGCTATATTTATGCAAGATAAAGAATGTAAGTCAGAACCCAAGCCTGGTGGCCCACATCTTTGATCCCAGCACTCAGAAGGGAGAGGCAAGCATATCTCTATGAGATAGAGGCCAACCTGGTTTACATAGTGAGTGAAATTTCCAGGCCAGCTGAAGCTACAGAAAGACCTTGTCTCAAAAAAGAGAGTAAGAAAGAAAAATGTAAGGCAGGCCTGAGGCTCAAGCTAATCCTAGACATTCAGGAGATGGAAGAAGAAAGATTACAAGTTTAAGGCCTGCTGGGGTAGAGTAGGTTCCAGGCCAGCCTGAGTAATTTAATGAGATCTTGTCTCAGAATTAAAAATAATGAACAAATAACAAGAGGGCTAGGGCTGAGTGCTTACCTGGATCCCTGGGTTACATTTCCAGCACTGATGATTGAAAAAAAAACAAACTGTAAATTATTGACCCAGTGCTTGAATATCACTAGGGTACAGGGGAGAGCTGGAGAGACATTTCATTTGGTAAGAGTGCTTGCTTTACAAGCATAAGGAACTGTGTTAAGATCCCACCCAGCACCCACATAAAAAGCCCGATGTGGCCATACATACCTAAATCCCCAGCACTGTTTAGGACAGGGAAGAATTGTGGGGCTTCATGGCCCCCAGCCTGCCTCTAGGTTTAGTGAGAGGCCCTGTCATAAAGGAATAAGGCAGAGAGCATTAGAGCAGGACTTTAGCATCCTCCTTTGGCCTACATACCAGCTGCATCCACCTGCACACACATACACACACACACACACACCATAAAATAGTCAATCAAATAACAATCTTTCGAAGCAAGTGCTATTTTCTCATTTTACAGATAAGGCAAACAAGGCATGGGATGGCAAGGATCTTGTTCAAGACCACACAAGCATTGAAAAAGCAGGGTGCCAGATGCTGCCCCAAGCTGTGATATTTGTGGTGGACCTATTTTGTATGTAGCAGCCTTTGTAGAAAGTGGCAGCCAGGGCACTGGAGAGATGGCTCAGTGGAAGACTGCTGGTGCAGAGGTCCCTGGTTCTGTTCTCAATACCTGTAGTATGGCTGCTAACAGCCATCTGTAACTCCAGTTCTAGGAGACTTGATGCCCAATGCCCTCTTGTGGCGCCCATGGGTATTGCATGCACACAGTACACAACATGCAGCAAAACACTCACATAAAAATAAATAAAGACAGGGTGTGGTGGCGCATGCCTTTAATCCTAGCACTTGGGAGGCAGAGGCAGGCGGATCTTTGTGAGTTCAAGGCAAGCCTGGTCTACAGAGCAAGTTCCAGGACACCTGGGACCACAGGGAGACCCTGTCTTGAAAAGACTAAATAAATAAATAAATAAATAAATAAATAAATAAATAAATAAATGCCTGACCTGGTAGCACATGCCTGTAATCCCAGCACTTGGGAGGCAGAGGCAGGCAGATCTCTGTGAGTTCAAGGCCAACCTGGTCTGCAGAGGGAGCTCCAAGATAGCTGGAACCAAAAGGAGACCCTGTCTCAAAAAAAGACTAAATAAATAAATAAATAAATAATTTTTAAGAGAAAGTGGCAACCAAGTTTGGTGATGCACATTTCTTATCTCAGCACTTTAGAGGCTAAGGCAAAAGAAAGAAAGAGAGAAAGAAATAAATAAATGAAGAAAGAAAGAAAGGAAGGAAGGAGGAAGGAAGGAAGGAAGGAAGGAAGGAAGGAAGGAAGGAAGGAAGGAAGGAAGGAAGGAAGGAAAGAAACTTCTACCATATATAAGCTAAGAAGTGATGTAGCCTTGGGTTACAGGTTCTTGATCTCTTGGCAAGAGAGAAAATTCAGGCAAGGCATTAGAGAGAAGCTGAGGTTAATCCTCAAACCAACTACCGGGTGCCATCTTCCACACAGACTAGGTGGGTCCACTCCACACTAGGCCCCCAGCTTCTGAAGCTACCATAAAGGGAGTCACCAGACTGTAATTGTTTCTGATTTAATATTCCACCTAGTGTGAACAGAGTCAAGGTTCGGGCTACTGTGCTTCAAATAATACCCAAATTATTGTTCCAGAAACCATTATCGGTGAGGTAGGACTGGCTGTACTATGTAAGTCCCAAGTTCATTATAAACAAACAAACAAAAGTCCATCACAAAGGGAAGATCTGAAGAGAAATCCTCGCCAAGATTCCATTACTGACTGCGAAGGAGGCTGACGTTTTGGTATCCCCATCCACACTGCCAGTATGCAGATTGTCTGCTTCAAGAAAAGCTCGTGTGTCCTTCACAGCAAACCCTTCCACACGGTGCTTGTTAAATATGTATGTGGGTCTCAGAGGCCCTTCAGTGTCACCTGGCTTAGAGTCCAGACTCAAAATGGTACCATAGAAAGGAAATGTTGTTCAACTGTCACTCCCAACATTTGAGCTCTCTGGACTATAAGGAAGACATGTGCGAAGGCAGCTGCCTCCATTTTTGAAGGAATTAGCCAACTGGCCACTTAGGGTTATTTTGCACCCATTCTGTGTCTCTCGCCCTCATCTACATAGTAGGAACAGCAACTGCCCTTGTTTCCCTGGCTTATATTAACTGAAGCTCTCCAGTGACATAGAGCCAAGGTATGAGAACCATAGAGGAGTGGGGAGAAATTGATTTTATAGAGCAGGCTCCGATAATTGTGGAAGCTAGCAACTCTGAAGGCCTTCAACTGATCATACAAGGCCCACTCACACTATTTAAAGTTAACTAATCATACTTGAATCACAGCCGCAAGTCCTTTCACAGCTTGAAGACATAAAATGTACTATCACATGACTATTTAAAATTTCATATCAGATTAAGTCATACATACAGGAAAACAATTTCAAACATAGAGAGAGCTGTACAAATAAGTTATTTAATAAAAATGAGCTCCTACATCCCAAGAGATTGAGTAGTGTAGACATGGATGAATGAGTTCAAAAGACTTTGAAGTTCAAAAGACTTTTTCCCTTGAGGAGTTTTCTATCTATTGAGAGGCTTCCAAGACCAAAGGCAGAGCAAGTGAGATTGGGGGCCCCAGGGGGTTCTGAGGTCAGCACGAAGAGGAGCCTAAGGGGAGAGAAGGCTAAGGAGGAGGATCTCAGGGTCCCTGAAAGAGCCAGCCTTACAAGCTGTGTCTGTGTCCTTAGCACCAGTGTCTGAGGAAACTTGACTCCTGTTGTCCCCCATAACCTCTGTGTGCTCACTGGCTCTTCGCATACCTCCAGTGCCCACACTCCAGAGCAAACATGGAAGCAGAAGGACTCTACTTTCCACCAGCATCTCCTCCACACTGAGCACAAGTCTTGCCATGTTTGGGGCATTGCACATAATGGTCCTTAACTTTCCAGATAAATGCATGGACAAATCATTATGTTTTCCTACAAGCAAAAATTTAACTTTCTCTTGTAAAAGAATCCAACATGTACATAAACAATAAAAAATTTGTCAAAACAATCATATATACACCACCCAAATTCAACAATTATTAATGCCTTTGTAATCTTGTTGAAGACCTTGTGCTCTCTCGCTCTCTCTCTCTCTCTCTCTCTCTCTCTCTATATATATATATATATATATATATATATATATATATGTATGTAGTGTGTGTGTATACATGTATATTTCTGATTTTACATAACTTTAAAAATAAATAGCTAAGGTCATAGCATTTTACCACTTAAGTATTTCAGCTCACATGAAAATAGGAGTATACTTAGGCACTGGAAAATGGCTCCATAGTGAAGGGTGCTTATTATCTTTGCAGAGGAGCTGAGTTCCATTCTCAACACCCATGTTGGGTGACTACAACACCTGTAACTTCAGCTTCAGGAGATTCAGCATCCTCTTTTGGCCTCTGCCAGCAATGGTACTGGTTTGCCCCCCCCCACACACACACACATACACACACACCCTTTATAAAAATTTTTACAAAGAATTAAAATATGTATATGTTCTGTTTAACCCAGTATCATTAACTAACCTAAAAACCATAATTCCCTATTTTCTTTCAGTATTTAGGGCATATTTAAATTTTCCCAACTGATAGTTAAAACTTTCTAGCTTTCAAGCACAGCTAATTAAGATCCTTGAATATAACAAACACATTTTTATGATTACTATTCTTATAATTGTTATTACTGTCATTATTGTTTTGCATTGAAATCTTGATGAAGCAATTCACTTATCCTATAAAATGTTCAGCATTGTGGATCTATCTCCCTGAATCTGCATGGTGCCATTTGACTTGTTTTCCTAGTTTCTGAGTATCAGGAAAACTGGTTTTTAGTGCCAACATCTTACTAAGATTCATTCTAAATATGTCTTCCTACAACAGTTGAGATGTTGCTTCTTATTCATGCCGCATCCTATGGAGAGTCATTCAGTGTCAGCCTGACCACACTGGGACTCCTCCGTGGAAACATGTTGGGGGCAGTGATCACGTGATCTGTCTGTTGCATCTTCTCTTCATATTACCTGCAACTCATTCAAGGCAATTTTTAAAAATCTGTAATTGAAATCCAAGTTAAATTCCTGCCACGGGGACTTAATGCAATCCAAAAAGCTTCATTTATTTGTACAACTTCTTTGTTCCTTTTCTTTCACCAGGTAGAGGCATGGGGTATTCTTCATTTACCTTTGCACAAAACGTTGCTGAACTTAAACTCAAGGCTTCATGAATTTTAAAATAAAGCCACCCGTCCATATATCTAAAAAGATGGCATTTTGTACAAATCTCTGACTCTAGCATTTTCACTCAGCATTAATTACATATATCAACTTTTCATCCTTCCTGTAAACTGATATTATTTATTAAACTCACAAGAAAAGGCACAATTAATCTTCGTGATTCATTGTTTCTCTTGCAAGGAACTAAAGCATATAAAGAGTTAGTTTGGGGTTTAGAGGTTTGGTGGTTTTTTTTCCCTCTCCTACTGGGATCGTGTAATTGGGTTAAGTCAGTGCTGTTCAAATCCCGGTACCACTGGGCATGCAGCAGAGTGCTGGGGGGTGGGGGGCAGGAGCCTCTTGTAAAACATCATTTTTCCTTAAGGGTAAGTTCCTTCAAACACTTTTATATACCAAAATAAATGAAGATATATTATGAAGCAAGATGCAAATTTCACATTAAAACATAAGACCACCTGGCCAGGCATGGTGGCGCATGCCTTTAATCCTAGCACTTGGGATGCAGAGGCAGGCAGATCTTTGTGAGTTCAAGGCCAGCCTGGTCTACAGAGTGAGTTCCAGGACAGCTGGGACTACAGGGAGACCCTGTCTCGAAAAGACAAAAAATAATAATAATAATAAAACATAAGACCACCTTGGTTAAGTCCCAGTCAGCATCCTGCTTAGTCCCCATAGTCTCTCCATACCTCTGTCATCCCAAATCCATGGCAGTGTCTGGAAAAATACCACTGAACATCTAAATCAACAAAAGCAAAGCAAATGTATCTCAACAAGGTGTCTAATACTTCCAGTAGTCAAGCCTTCCCTCAATCTCTTAGATGTAAGTATGGAAACTGGAGGGTTGATGGGGACCTGACCATTTTCAGTGATTCATCACAGCAGCTGCCACTTACTTCTCTCACTTCCATTCCCAGGCAGGAATCCCATCATGCCCTGTTTCTGCACCCTCCACTCTGGCATAGCACCTATGGCAACTTGCTGTCCCTATAACAATTTAGCTTATGAAGAGAAATGGATTATTTTGCCTCATGGTTTTGGAGGTTTCATTCCATGATCAACTGCTCCTGTAGCTTTGAGTCTAGGAGGAACAGATCACAGAGGGTGTGTGACAGAACCTCACCTGATGTCCAGGACCCGAAAAAAAGAGGAACAGGAGGATCTGGGATGACATGCTTCCCTGCGAAGCTACTACACTCCATAGAACACAAAAGCCTCCCACTAGGCCCCACCTCTTAGTAGTCCGAACCTCTCAATAGCACCACTCTAGGGAAGAAGCCTTTGAGGTACATTTAAGATCCACAAATACTTCTGAAGAGTTGCTTGTGAGCTAGCTACCTTTCCAAGTGCTTTCTACCAGATAGTTCACTCCTCAACCACCTTGCAGTGTAAGTCTCCCATTATCCTCATTTTCCAGATGAGGAAAAAATAATTCAATACATCTATCATTATCCAAATGAAATTTAGTGAAATCTTCTACCTCTAAAAGGAATTCCTTCTGGCAGTAGATGTGGGTATTAGTAACCCTGAATTCAATCTCATAACATTTATATTATACCTCGAGTCACACCTCTGCTGTTTTTTTTTTTTTTGATACCCACCCTCCATGTGATAAATGTTTCCTTCTGTGTTGTCTTCCTTGGTGACACCCAAAAGCAATCTAGTGCTAAGTTTCAGGTAAATTCTAGGTAAACTGGTGTACTGGGAAGGAGGTTTTTGTTAAGTCAAAAGATCTTGCTAGAGATCTCAAATTATACCATATAAACTTTCTGAGTCTGGCATTATTTACAAGGTCTACCACACTTTAACCATACTAAAAATAAAATAGCTCCCATTCTCTTTAATAAACATAAAATCAAGATCAATACATAGGCTACAACTGTAATCTCAGCTGCTTGGGATGCTAAAGTAGAAGAGAACCAGGTTTGAAGACTTTCGAGCAATTTAGCACAGACCTATCTCAAAAAATTTGTGAATGATTTGGGGTCTAACTTCATGGTAAAGTCCTTGTGCTGTTCAAGTCCTAAGTTTATCTCCAGGACCAAAATAAAAAAAGGAAGGAAAGAAAGAAGGGCAGAGAGAAGGAAAGAGAGAGGCGATAGATAGATAGATAGATAGATAGATAGATAGATAGATAGATAGATAGATAGATAGATAGATAATAGATAAAAATAGATAGATAAAGATGATAGATAGATAGATGATAGATAGATAGATAGATGATAGATAGTCCATCACATAAATAAGTATACATGTTTCATATACCATGGACATACATTTCCAATACTCTATGAATCCTCAATTTGGCAAGATGTGTTACAGAAGCTGTTGAAGAATTTGAATACCATTTGATTGAAATGATCCTGCTGCCCCATTTCTATTGCAGTGGCATTTAATTGAGCTTCAGGTGTTCCAGCAAGGAGCTAAAACCCTGCAGCCTCCCTGTATCAATGGTCTGCATGGCTGTATATCTGGCATGGCATTTCTAAAACTCAGTGTCTTCCACTAACCTAAAATCCCTTGAAGCCAGAGCCAAGTCTTTTTTATCTCTGTACCGTATTGTCTGTCAGTAAGTACTCTATAAATTTGTAAGGATCAAATGGTCCCATGGTAAAGAACTGGGTTAAATAAATCTCAAAGTCCTTCTCAGCTGAAGTTCTTAATGTAGGACTAGCATGTTATAAACATTCATATTTCCTACACACTGACAGGTCATTGAACATCCTGTAACTAAGGATTCTGTGATGAGAAAGTTGTCACCCTACGCACTGTGGTGTCACAGAAATGTCTAAGATCTGAACCCTACCATCTCAAATCTCACATGTAACCCAATACTCTCTGTTAAGATAAACAACCACAGCACAAACAAAACACCTATATTCATGATTCTTTATTTGACTTGGAACCCCGGGATATTTCACATTCCACCCCTTACCTTTTATTTCTGCTTCTAATTGACACATAACTAAAGGCAAGGGCTAATGGAATGTCAAAGCAGTGTCATCACACCCGCTTAATTGATATGAAGGTGCTTGCATAACTATTCAAGGCAAAATGATGTTCTCACTGATGGGAGATAGAGAATGTACAATTTGCATCTCATTAGGGGGAAAAAAAAAAAAACCTCTTGGTTTCCTCCACAAAGCATTAGTGTTCTCAATACTGCTGACTATGCTATTTTGAGAAATAGCCATCATGCCCTCCACACAGTTAGAGTAAGAGGAAATATTGCCTCCCCAGGTGTCAAATTTCCTTTCTATAATGGAAGGATGTGTGGGACAGCATTTCAAACACAGTCGCAGAGGAAAAAGGAAGCTGACAAGTAAGATGGATGAATGAGAGGGAAAACATGTGTTGAGAAGGAAGCTGTCAGATGTAGATCCCATTTGTGCATCAGAGATGTCCTAATTAAAAATGCCCATCATAGGGGCCTTCAGGGAGGAAAAGCAAAAAGCTATAAATAAAAGAAGCCCATGTCGTTGAAATCCTAGAGCTCTTAGAGAAGAAGCAGGGTTTTGGGGTACACTACTCTCTTGGCCTCTAAGATCATTAACTGCTTCCATGTCTCAAGCCAGGAACCCTGCATCTTCATCCGGGATTTTTTTTAAAGAATATAAACATTTAACTGAAGTATATTGCTTGGAAATATCGGGATATTACTATGCAATTTGGGGCTAGGATCTCCAACTTCTCATCAATAATGTTTTTTTTTTTCCTTTCCTATAATTGGAGTCCTGAACCTTCTGTGTTTACAGTGACATCAGTCAATTCCCTAGATGCTCTGGGCCAAATTAAATAAAGGACTGCAGGGAAATTTATCTATAGAACATGAATCTTTAATGAGCCTTCATCCCTATAACTCTTACAGTAGAGACAGACTTGCAGAACAGATGTACTTCCCAGCTACCCAGGAAGGCTGGGAGACTTGAACAGATATGTGAGCTTTCCTGTTCCTCTTCCCATATAACATACAAGGACTGAGTGAGATCATCGTGAGGTCCTCTCCCCTCCGACCTTCAGACTCATCATTCTTCTCGCATTTCCCTCCTCCTCCAGGGAAGTGCATCCAGGCCATTGCTAGTACAAGGTGGATTTGCAGTGTCAGAGGAAAGGTAGCTGTTAAGAGTGCTGATGCAAGATCAATCTCACTCGCATCGTTCAGTATCTGAGGGGCCTTGAGAAACTTACCTAAGAACTCAATGTCTCAGGTTCCTCATCCATAAAGTAGGGGTAATAATAGTTTCTATATCTCATACAGTTGCTGAGGTCAAATGAAATAATCTGCATGAAACACTTGTTATGATAGATGTCACATAGTAAACATGAAATAAATATTTGCTATTACAAAGTATATTATGCACCTAGGGATGGGAGAGGGTAATTTCTCTAGAATCTACCAGACACGAGGTCAGAAAAGGCTGCTAAAGTGGAGAGATTTACAGAGCTATGAGGGAGACTGCTCAGAATAAAACAAATGAACATTTCTTGCTGATGTCATAGTAATGCTATAAGTCCATATAACATTTTAGATAAATTTTAATCATTTATTCATTTAAGGAAAATAGGCTTATTAAAAAGAGTACTTGATGAAAGAAAGGTAAGAACACAAGAATAAAGGATGAAGTGAAAGTAAAATTGATGAAGAAAAGATCAGGTTCTGTCACTTAATATTGTCTGATTTCCATTTTTGCTGCGTCTATTAAGGCTCAGATTTCACTTGTATCTATACAATAAACGACTTCTTCAAATCATTCAGAAGACTCATTTGGGAGAACCTACATACAGCCTACACCCACAGTGTGTTTGCATATCAAAACCTGGTTTGACTTGGAGTAGCTTCAGTCCCGAGTCAAAGGAAAAGAATGGCTGTTGGCAACCCACTTTGGAGCATGGTACATACTCCACCACATTCCTAAAGTCAAATACTGCTGAGCCATTCAGAACATCCCTGAGGTTTGACTACATCAGCAGCCCTACCCTGACCCTAGACATACTGGGCCAAAGCCAATCCCAAGAAAGAGCTTAAAACTCTGACTAGATATCAGGCCAGATATATAGAGAAAGCTGAGTACTGTCAATGCACACTCACAGATTCCAGACCATATTATATTATTCAAGCCATAATATAGTCCAAATTCTATAAGTTGTTTGGCCATCTGATTATTGGCTCCTTGTTGAAAATAACTTGATAAAATACACTGGACAGCAAAGGAGTTTAGCAAAGTAATACTAAATAAGATTTCAGTGTTGTTACACTTAAAAAAGCACCTGGGGCTAGGGGCTCAGCTCAGTAGGTAAGTAAAGTACTTGTCATACCAAGCATGAGATTTGGGTTTGATCCCTAGCACCTACATTGATATCAGCACAGGAGAGGCAAAGACAGGGGACCCCTGGAGCTCACAGGCCAGGCAGCCTAGCATTATCAGCAAGCTCCAGGCCGCAGCAAGTCACTGACTCAAGAAACAGGTGGAAGGCTCCTAAGGAATGATACCAAAGGTTGACCTCTGTCCTCCACAGGTATGTATATACATGTACATCTGTTCCCATACATACAGGAACCTGCATATACATACCCATACACAAACACCTATTTTGGTATTTTCTATCTAACAGGATTTACTCATAAGTTATATTAAACTATGATTTTTAGAAACTTTACTGATGTGAGCACATAACAACACAACCTAGAAAGGTTCAGAAAATGAGATGAAAGAAAGAGAGAAAGAAAGGGAAATTGGAAAGAAGCAAGGAAGTAACCTCATTCCAAAACTAAACCAAACAAAAAGCAAGCAATCCAGAAAACAGCAAAGCCAGCCCATGCTTGGGGAGGTTTTGTATGCTGTGTGTGTCAAACATATTTGGATGTGATTCCTTGCTTTTTATGTGGTTTTATTGACTAAATCCAGTCCATCACACAGCAGACCAAATCAGCTGCTGAAAAACAAGAGGATGACCTCTTTCAGTAATAGATCATGTTCCAATAGATAAGGCACAATGCATTTTATAAAGTAACAATTTCAGTTAAACTGCATGATATAATATTCTCTATAAACTGGCAATTCAATAATTTGTGATAGGTTTACTCAGAATATAAAAGCATGATAAATGGTTCAATTAACACTTGTTATATGAAAGATACATATGAAATCTGCCATTTCAGTGAATTTCAGGCTGCTGAAGGTTTGAGGGGAGAATCAGTTCTCTCTCTCTCTGAAGAGAACCTAGGAGGCTATCAAATCTCAGTGGTTAGCACTAAACACATGTACATACAAGCAACAATACATGGATTCAATAAAATAGATGATAGATAGATAGATGATAGATAGATAAATAGATAGATGATAGATAAATGATGATTAGATAGATGATAAATAGATATAGATGATAGATACATAGATGGATAGATGATGATGATAGATATGAAGAAGACTGATAGATGATGATAATTAATGGATGACAGACAGTTGATGAAGTTGCATAGATAAATGATAGATAGATAGATAGATGATAGATAGATGATAAAAAATAGATACATAGATACAGAGATAGATAAATTATTGGCAGATAGATGATAGATAGATAGATAGATAGATAGATAGATAGATAGATAGATGATAGATGATTGATAGATAGATAATAGATATAGATAGATTATATATGAATAAATGATACATATATGATAAATACATGATAGATGATAATAGATACATGATAGATAATTAGGTAGATGGATGGTAAACCAATAGATAAATGATAGGTGATAGAAGAAGATGATGATCAAGATAGATATATAAATGATAGAAAGATGGGTAGATAAATGATGATAGATAGATAGTAGTCAAGAAAAAAATAGAGGTGATAGAGAATAGATAGATAGATAGATAGGTGATACATGATTGATAGATGATGTTGATAGCTAGATGATAGATGATAATGATATATGATAGATAGAGAGAGAGAGAGAGACAGAAGATAGATGATGGATAGATAGATAGAGAGATAGATAGATAGAAGATAGATGATGGATAAATTGTACAAAGATGATAGATACATGATAGATAGATGGATGATACATTAATAGGTAGATAAATGATACATACATACATACATATATATGTACAAACATACATATGTATATACATAGATTGATAGATACATAGATACAGATAGATGATGATCATAGATAAGTAGATAGATAGATAATGCATGTGTTCATATATATGTAACACTAATAAAGAAGAAGAAGGCATGAATTCAAAAGAGAGTGGGGGACATGGACAGAGGTGGAGGGAGAAGGGAGTGGTAGAAATGATGTCAATACAGTGCACGCATGAGTTTCTCAAAAATTAAATAATAATAATATTGGGAAATATTAATTTCAGGGACCTAAAAAAAAGAAACAACCAATTATTTCTAAGAAACATACAGAATTCATTTTACATGATAGTATATATAAGCAGAGAAAATATTAAATATTGCTGCTTTCAAAGGGATTGCAGCTTTGTAAGTTCTAATAAATGACTTACAAGAACAAGGGAAAAAGATTTACCTCTCCTCATGTTGTCTATGGAAAGACAAATGGTAATCTGCAGGGTAAGTGGATTCCTTTCAACCAGTGTTTAATCATTCAGGTATAGAGAATCTACCCATGTCCTTTCATGAATATTAAATGTAGGATTCTCTGCATCCTCGGATATAAAGGGAAGATTCAGACAATGGCTGTTGGCTACCGTGCCTAAAATAGATATTTAACATTTTTTTTTATTTATTTCTGTATGTGTATGAACGTACTGTCTGCATGCAGGTGTGTGCACCCGTATCGTGCAATGCCGTGGAGGTCAGAAGAGGGTGTCGGATTCCCCTGGAACTGGAGTTCTCTTGGAATTGGAGTTTCAGATGGTTCTTGGCTGCCATGTGGGTGCTAGGGATCGAACCCGGTCCTCTGTAGGAGCGGTCGGCACTCTTAACTGCTAGGCCATCTCTCCAGCCCCGATATTTAACACTTTTTGCTAGAACTCAGCACAAAGGGTAAACGTATTTCTATACAGAAATATAAATATTTATAAAATAATAAATTCTGAATGCAAGAAAGAGCAAAGCTAAATATTTCAAATGTTTTTTTTTTCCTTCCTCTGCTTTGTAGATTTACACGGAATTCAAAGTCAGACACAAAAATGCAAATGCTCCCAAAACCAAAGTAGTGCTTGTGGAAAATGTCTTCAAACTTTCTAGGAACATTGTTAAGATGGGGGAGAAAATCCCAGAACACTCCAGGGTGAAATTCAAGCAAAAGTTATTACAAAAGAAATGGTATTTATTAAGCTAGCATTAGACAGAAAATGATAAATTTGAAGACAGGCAAAGATCAAGAAAGTCAATATGAATATTAATATTTAAAGAAATATTTACCATAAATTAAAGGAATAAAGAAAAAATCAGCTGACAAATTTTGCTAGGAGAATAAAAAACACATTAGATTTGGCTGGGTGTGGTGATGCAGGCCCTTAATCTCAGCACTCAGGAGGCAGAAGCAGGGGTATCTCTGTGAGTTCGAGGCCACTGTGGTCTACATAGTAAGTTCCAGCCCAGCTGTGGCTACAGGAATACCTTGTCCCAAAAAGATCCAAAAAATTATATTTTTTCTCAAATAAAAATAAAAGAGATAAATGTAAATTTTATAACAAAACTAGAAGAAAAAAAAACAGGGCTTTGGACATGGCTTGGTGGTTAGAGCAGTTGCTGTAGAAATGTATATGGATGCCCAAACCTACATCAAATGCTGGGTGGGCTTGGTGGCCTGCTTGTAATATCAGCCTTGGAAATTAGAGACAAGGGATCTCCAGAGCAGGCTGGCTGTAAGACTAGCCATGTCAACATGTTCAAAGTTTCATTAAGAGAGCCTGCCTCAGGACTGGAGAAATGGCTCAGCACTTAAGAACATGGGCTGCTCTTGCAGAGGACCAGGGTTCAGTTCCCAGCGTCCATATGGTGGCTGACAACCATCAGAAACTCCAGTTCCAGAAGATCTGCCCCATCTTCTGGCCTCCACAAATATTGCACACATGTGGTATACTCACATACATTCAGGCAAACCATTCATACACACACATAAAAAATTTTAATGACAAAAGCTTCTGTACATCAAAAGAGACAATCAAGGAAGTGAAGAGAAATCCCACAGAGTGGGAGGAAAACTTCACCACAGAAACATCTGACAAAGCATTGATTTCTAGAATATATAATCTACTCAAAAAACAAAGAAGAAAGAAAACAAATGACCCATTCAAAAGATGGAGCAAAGAGCTGAACAGAGACTTCACAAGTGAGGAATTAGAGATGGCCGAGAAACATCTTAAAAAGTGTTCAACATCATTAATCATTATGGAAATACAAATCAAAACCACTTTAAGATATCATCTTACTCCAATAAGACTGGCTAGGATCAAGAAAACAAATGATACCAAATGCTGGAGAGGTTGTAGGGAAAGAGGAACACTCATCCACTGCTGGTGGGAATGTAAACTCATACAGCCACTATGGAAAGCAGTGTCTAGAACCCTTGGAAGACTTGGAATGAACTTGCCACCTGACCCAGCCATACCACTCCTGGGAATGTACCCAGGAGTGGTATGGCTGGGTCACACAAGACTCATCCTACCACAGAGATACATGCACAGCCATATTTATTGCAGCTCTCTTCACAATAGCAAGGATCTGGAATGAACCCAAATGCCCCTCAACTGAGGAGTGGATAGAGAAAATGTGGTACATCTACACAATGGAGTTCTATGCAGCAGTAAAGAAAGATGACATCAGGAGCTTTGCAGGTAAATGGCTGGAGATAGAAGATATCATGCTGAGTGAAGTAACACAGTCCCAGAAAAACCAATGACGAATGGTATCCCTCATCTGTGGATGCTAGTGCCAATTACTTAGTTGTAAGTATTTCTTATGCTTTCGTCCAAGTTGGGAGTGATGCATATTAGAAACAACAACAACAACAGAAAGGACTGCATCAAAGAACTGACTGAAAAGGTGAACTTCTGCTCAAAACAGTCAACTTCCACATGGAGAATTTTGAGAAAGACTGAGAAAGAGATGAAAAGCATGTTTGGCAGAATGCATGAGCTCTGGTGGGGGTAGGGTGGGGGACACGCCTCTAGATTTGATTAGTAACATAATCTTGTACAAAAAATATATATATATATATATAATAAAAAAATTTTTTAAATGAATGAGGAAACAGAAAAAAATAAACAAACAAACAAAATTTTAATGAGACCTTGCCTCAATGAAAAGGGTGCAAGAACTGTTGAGGGTGGTTCCTGACATCAACCACAGGCTTCCACATGCTTGAGCACACACAGACATCTACACACATGATTTTTTTTAATCTAGGAAAAATTTTAATGACTATTCTTTTAAAGAAGGAGTTTCTGAACATTATAATAAGGAAAAATATGAGGAAGTGTTTGCAACAGCATTGTCACCAAAGGGGCTAATAATCTAAATACATACTAAGCCTGTAAGAAAATATATTCTTATCTGAAAGAAAATGTTCAAGAGAATCAATATGGGTAATTCTATGCATTCTCATTGAGCACTGCCCTTTCATCCTTACCATAAAAGGCCTTGAGTTTTCAGAGATGATCTAAGCTCCCTGGAGTTTATGGTCATGAAGAAAGAACATTCCATTGAATCTGTATATCAATTTGGGTAAAAAGGATATTTTTACTATATTAATTTTTGTAATGCATGAATGAGCATGGGAGGTCTTTCCATCTTTTGATGTCATTTGATGTCATTTTCGATCTCCTTCTTCAGGGGTTTAAATTTTTTGTTGTAGAGATCTTTGGTATCTTTGGCTAAGTTTGTTCCCAGGGTTTTTTTGAGGCTATTGTGAGTGGGAAGGTCTTCTTATATTCCTTCTCCACTTGTTTATTGTTGGTGTAAAGAAAGGTTACTGATTTTTCTAGGTTAATTTTGTAGCTTTACTGAAACTCTTAATCATTTCTAGAAGCTTTCTGGTGGAGTTTTTTAGCATCCCTTAGGTAAACTATCATATCATCTACAAAAAGGGATAGTTTAACTTCCTCTTTTCTGATTAGTACTCCTTTAATTTCCTTCTCTGGTCTTATTGCTCTAGCAAGCATTTCAAGCACTATGTTGAAGAGGAGTGGCGATACAGAGCAACTTTGTTGGGTTCCCACCTTTGCTCTACCAGACCTCAAGCTATATTACAGGGCCATATTTATAAAGACAGCCTGATATTGGCAAAAAAAAGACCCATTAACCAGTAGAACAAAATTGAAGATCCAAACTTGAGCTCATACAATTTCAGCAACCTCATATTTGACAAAGGGGGGTGGGGGACTCAATGGAGGAAGAATAGCATCTTCAGCAAATGGTGCTGGCGAAATTGGATCACCATCTGTAGAACAAAATTAAACCCCTACCCCTCACCCTGTATGAAAATCATCTCCAAGTGGATCAAAGATCTCAACATGAAACCCGAAACCCTGAAGGTGATAGAAGAAAAAGTTGGCAACAACCGAACACATAGACATAGGAAAAGATTTTCTAAATCAGACAGCAGCTGTGCAGGAAATAAGGTCAACAGTTGACAAATGGGACCTCATCAAACTCAAAAGCTTCTGGACAGCAAAAGAAACAATCAAGGAAGTGAAGAGAAAACCCACAGAGTGGGAGGAAATCTTTACCAGTGATACATCTGACAGAGCATTAACATCCAGAATACATAGACTACTCAAAAAAAAAAAAAAAAAAAAAAAAAAAAAAAGAAAACAAATGACCTACTCAAAAGATGGAGTAAAGAACTGCACAGAAACTTCACCAGTGAGGAAGTAAAGATGGCTGAGTAACATCTTAAAAAGTGTTTAACATCATTAATAATTAAGGAAATGCAAATTAAAACCACTCTCAGATATCATCTCACTCCCATATGACTGCTAAGATCAAGAAAACAAGACACCAAATGCTGGAGAGGTTGCAGGAAAAAGGGAAACACTCATTCACTGCTGGTGGAAATATAAACTTGTACAGCCATTATGGAAAGCAGTGTAGAGAACCCTTAAAATTCTCAAAAGGAGCCTACCACCTGACGCAGTCATACCACTGCTGGTTATATACCCACAAGACTCATCCTACCTACCACAAAGATACATGCATATCCATGTTTATTGCAGCTCTCTTCACAATGGTGAAGAGCTGGAACCAACCCAAATGCCCCTCAAGATGAGTGGATGACAAAAATGTGTTACATCTACACAATGGAGTACTATTCAGTGGCGGTAAAGAAAGATGACATCATGAACTTTGCAGGTAAATGGATGGAACTCAAAGCCATTATGCTAAGTGAAGTAACACAGTCCCAGAAAAACAAATAGTGAAATCCCCAGATGAAAGGCAAGCTTAACAACATTATTGTTATATTTCTTTTTATCTGAAAGCAACTATGTGTTAAAATGTAAATCTCTTAACAGGCTCTAGAATCAACCCACCACTTATTTTTAGACTCTGTAATTACTGTATATGGGTGGAAGGTACGTATTCATATTTTAGAGTAATATAAAATTAAAGGAGGAAAATTTGAATTCCTAAACATTAAAAACAAAAAAGACTGAGAGAAAGATGCAGGACAGTTATGGTAGAATGCATGCTCTGGGGTGGGGTGGAGTGGGGGGAAGGGAAGGGGTAATATGTCTAAATTGAACTGAAAATGATGTCTGAAATACATGAAACATCAATAAAAGTATTATATTAAAAAATAAAAATAAAATAAAACACACACACACACACACACACACACACACACACACAAGAACATTCCATCAGGTGGATGCTCAGCATACTGTTAGTTGTTTAAAATGTTTGACTTCTTAAAAGGATTTACAGTAGTACTCTATTTTATAATTATCTAAGGTATTTTCAAGCCAGCTGTTAACTCATAACCAGTTTGGATACATTTTATAGCAACATCAAACGCATACTACAATGTAAGTTCGTCCTGTGCTCTCCCCTCCTGTTACACCTTAGAAATATATGTGCATCCTCTTCTCCTAACTACAGAAGATTGCTATCATTATTTTTTCCACTTTACATATAGGAAACCCAAGCAGCTTCAAGAGATTTAGCAGTTGATCAAGTCTCATTAAATAAAAGACTAAGGCATAATTTAAACTCTCTCAACAAAGTGACAGTATTTGCAAAATGTAAAATTGATGCGAAACATGTCCATAGGTCAGAAGATTTGCTGCACAGACACAAGTATGTTCTCTAGAAAGCATGGCTAGCAGTTTTCACAATACAGGCAAGATTAATTTATATATTTCCTGACCCTCTGTAATATATATTCACCTTAAATGTATATATAGGATGCTTTCATTTTTGCAGGTTTCATTTTGCCTCTGATAGTCATTGCTGATGCAATCCGATTAAATGGTCTAGTTGCCCTTGAACTCTCAATATATTCCAAGGCAGCAGAGCAGAAAGAAACATATGGTCCTAGTGCCATGGCGGCACAATTTTAAGCCTCCTCAAGAATTATGTGGCCATGGCAGTGATTTGTTATCAACAATTCTGTGACGCTTCATTCAGAACAGCGGACTTGGGGCCTTAAAGCCTAAACCTGCAGGTCAGCCAGGCAGCCTCTTCCATACCCATAGCTACCTGGCTTTCCAGCACATAACATCCACATTTTCCTTCACAACACCACCAAGCTCAAGAGAATTTGGACCAACTCAGCATGCAAGGACAATAGGACAGGCATCTGTTCTGCAAATAGCACACAGCACGATTCTTACCACACGTGACTTACCACATATGAAGAGCAGGAAGAAGGCTGCATGTTTGCCTGTGTGAGTGTCTATATGTGTACTTCACAAGTACTTTCCATGCTCACAACAGGAAATTGTTCATTTTATGATCACTAACAGAACCGTGTGCTCTGTATTTGAGTAAACAATGACCGTGCAGTTGTAAATGTGAGCTCCGAAAATAAAAGTTCCCATCGTCAGCCCATCCTTGGCTAGGGAACTTCTTCTTGGATAAACCCTGAGGTGCTTGTAATTCTCATTACATGAGACTATTATATGAAATCTCTTTTCAGTTTGTTGAATTTATTTTTTTCTGGATAGCTTTGCCGTAGTAATAGAGTTTTACTGTGAGGGACTCTGCATTCTAGCACATTTACAGCTGATTATCCTAAGCTCGTTCTGGACCAGTTTTCAGAAATGGCTTGCATGACCTTGTGAAATCAAGGGTAGGGCAATGATGATGTTTCTTTGTTGAACTCACTAGAGCTGGTATTTCCACTCATGTGGGTAATGGCACAGTTAGGGATGAAACACTGTTTGCTCCCTGTTCCTTGGACATGCTGTGTGTTACAGCCTTGGAATCAAAAAGCGTCAGCTCACTTGCTATTACCACACACACCTCACCTTGTATAATGAATGTAATTTCATTTTACAAATGGCTCCTTGTAATCAGTTCTCTTGCTACTCATTTGATGATTGACGTGGTTGTTGTCATTAAAGGCAGGGAGTGTTAGTCATGAGGCGCTGAGTACCTACAAGCATCCTCACCCTGCCTGTAACCGTGAAAACTCATGGTGCTAGACCAGACACAACTTTACAATCACCTGCAATGCCTTCCACAGACATGTTCTTGAAGCTCTAAGAAAACACAAAAGGAAGATGACATTTTAATAAGAAGGAAAATGAAATCTTTTCATAAGAAGAGGAGTTACTAGGACTTGAGACATGGCTCAGTGGTTAAGACCACTGGCTGCTCTTACAGTGAACCAGACTTAATGCCCAGCACCTACAATGTGGCTAACAACCATCTGTAACTCTAGCTCCAGGGGATCCAACATCCTCTTTTGAAATTCGTGGGCATTGCATGACATGGGTGCACTTACACACAAGCAGGCAATATACTCATACAAATAAAAAAGAAAAATATTTTTTAAAAAAAATAGAGGAGTCAGTGCCAATACTGGTATTCATCAACTACCAAAGACCAGGAACAAGAAAGATTGTTGAAGATAGCAATCATGAAATTTCAGAGACTGTCCATCATCTATTCAAACTCAATGCCCTTTCACTTTCAACAATGAGAGGCTCGCTCTATTTCATAACTATTTAAAATCACTCCATGGCTTCCTCCTGCCCAGGTTAAGCACAAAGAGACTTACAAGATACAAGGACCTATGACCTGGATTCAACTGTACTTTTCTTTCTTTATGTTGGGGGAAGGGTACTGCAGGTGTGTACATACAAGTGGAGGCCAGAAAGTCAACCTCAGGAGCTGTTGGCTATATAATGAGCTGTTGGCTGTATAATGAACCTGGGGTTCCCTGATTAGGCTGTTGGCTATATAATGAGCTTCAGAAAAGGAAGAAAGGGGGAGAGAGAGGAAGGGATTGAGAGGGGTTGGAAGGAGAGAAGGAGAAAGCGGGAAAGAAGGAAGGAAGGAGGGAAGGTAGGAAGAAGAGAGGAAAGCAGAGGAAAGGGGAGAAGATAGATGATAGATAGATAGATGATAGATAGATGATAGATAGATAGATGATAGATAGATGATAGATAGATAGATAGATAGATAGATAGATAGATAGATAGATAGATGATAGATAGATAGATAGATAGATAGATAGATAGATAGATAGATAGATAGAGAAAGAAATTATCTTTAAAGTATTCAAATTCTTGGTACCACAGCCTCTAATCTCAATTACAGACCAATACTGAAGCATATAAAGTAACTTCATTGTTTCTTTCTCTGTTACCTCAAACAGCTTACTTATTCTTCAGTGTCCTGATCACCTCACCTGTACAGTGAATATACCACCACTTACCTCACAGAGATGGTGTCACAGTTAAATAAGAAAATGCCTAGAATACTGCTTAGCCAAGTTCCTAACATTCGACGAGAATTTAATGACTATTAAGTATTACTATAAACCAAGTAATTAAAGTGGAGTCAACCTCTCAACTTCTCAAATCCAAATTTTGCATGAGTTAAATTTTCAAAATTATTTGTTCCTACTAGGATTTTTGATTTACAGTTTGGGGATTTTTATTTTGTTTAGGTCTCCTTTTGATGTTTTTATTGTGCTCCATTAATCTTTGCTTTGAATTATTCTGAGCCTTCCCTCAATTTTTCTCCTCTCGGTGTGAGAAAGAAATACCCTGCAATTGCAGTGCCTTGTACTCAGGGCTGGGCAGCTCACACATGTTGAGTCAGCAGGGACTCTGATTTAGAATCACATCAGCAGACATCATTCTCTGTAAATATTTGAAAAATTGATGGACACAGCTGCTTTCACTACTCCAAATTACCATATGTGTCCATCATTCAAATGTGTTTCCATTCACAAATAAGCTTCATGATGTGATTCTTGAAAAAAAAAAAAAAGGAACCATGAATCTAAATTTCTTTTCTCTATACATCAGTTTTAGGTATTCCTGTTCCCATCAAGGGAAAGGGAGGCTTCTAAATGAGTGATAGGAGTAAATTTGCTGTAATCACATAGGTCAGTGATGTCTTAAAGCATGTTTGAAACTAAAGGTCAGATTCCCAAAAGTCAAAAGTTATTTACCAAAAGCAGCAATCGCCTTTTATTTACCATCACAGACATCCTTATTTCCAGAAAGGTCTAGCAGATTTGCTTGTCATATAAAGAGATTTGGAAATAAAGTTAACATTAATACTTGAATAATTATAGACCACCTGATACTTGAATTAGGGCAGCTCAGCCTTATGCCACATATACACCCTACCCTATCCATGTCCATGTCTTTGCTCCAACTTTCTTCATCCTTTAATCCACTATGCTCTCATTCCACCATGTATTAGTCCTAAGATCTTGGAAAATAGATTTAACCATCTCTAAACCTCAAGTTCCTCTTTCACAAAATGGGGACAAATATCATCTATTGCAAATGGTTCTGCCATAATTAAATTAGAAAGTGATAGGCTCCATAGTCCAGGCCCTGGCATGTATAAATGCATGCCAAGGTCATGGCTGTTGTTGCAGGTGTCCTTCTACCTATCCCAGCCTACCCTTGCCCACAAAGTTATAAGACCCAGTTATCCTATACCTTCCCCCATCACTGTTCCTCCTGCATGGCTTTCATTTAGCATGTGGCTTATTTATTAACCAGATATATGGAACTGGTTACAAAGATAAAAATATTAAGCTATCATTTCATTAAACCAATTAGTCATGAGGATGTCTGCCAAGAAATGACCATTTTTATATTCTATCAATGATATCCCTGATACCACTTGGCATATTGAGAAAACAGTTTTTGTTTTATATTAAAAGACCAGACTTTTCCTAGAGAAAGTCACATGACAGTAATGGAGACACTAGAACAATTCAGTTACTCAAGGAACAATTGGCTTTGTCTTGCCAAATTATATCTAATGGTATGTTTGGAAATGCTTAAACATATCACATGCTAATCCTGAATGGATCCAAGTCATACTTTAAGACCTGGGGAGTCTTGGCATGGAGAAGATGTGTTCAGACATCTGCATACAAGGTTAAGAGAGGGCTGACAACCAGATGGGAGGAAACCCAGGATCACCCAAGGATCTTTCAAATGGGGGGAGGGGGAGAGAAATGACATAAATATGTTTATCTTCCAAAAGTTCCCACATTTAGCTAACACTCAGAGCCCAAAGGCATATGTTTAAGACTACAGATTACCAAATAGCACCTCAGATTCATTCAGAATCTATAGGATGAGGTAGAAATTGAAATGCATGTGGTTGGTGATACTACCAGTAGAGTTTGACATGGCTAGGGACCTCTGCTGGGTGTTCCTAGAAAAGAAGCATTATGTCTGCAGTTGGGGATATACTCTGGTTCCCAGAGAGAAAATGAAGGTGCTGTCTGTCCCATAAAGGCAACCCTGGCAATAAGGCAGGATAAGGGCAGACCTTGGGAGGAGCTATTCCAGCTTTCCCTTTTGCCATTTGAGACTGTTGAACTAAGAGGAAGTTGAGGCTCCAAGGAAACCTGGGTGGTCGCCAGCATCAGCTTTAATTGCATAATTCTATTGCCAGGTGTTTTCCTGGGGGACAGAGCCTCCGTGTGGTTGCCAACAAACCTGAGATGCATCCTTGGGAGTCTTTCAGCCTCTGTGTTATCATTTTACCTATGTCAAGAGGAAGTTCAAGGCAATGTAAATAATGTATATCTTTTCTTTTAAAAATCAATGTAAATATTTCATAGACTGTATAGTAAATAATAAATACATTTGGAAAAAACAAGATAAATATTTGATAGTTTGCAGAGCAACTGTTAAGCCTTGGATTACATATGAATGTTCCAAAAAAATCCAATAAAGCCTAAATTATATACAAATGGTTCAGAAATGACCCACACATAGTCATGGGTAAAGTTTTTTAAATTGCTGTGTTGGTTTCTTAGCCAGAGGAGTGTTAAATCAAGATGTCACGGTATGTAACAGCCTGTATGTGAATCATCTGAAATTTTGGTAACTCCCAAGTGCCTATGCCTTCTGATAATATTTGCTTTGCATCTCAAAATAATAAAAATACCTTCTGCTAATGAAAGAAATCCAGGAATACCATGCCATGCACCTGCTACTTTTAATGCAAAGAATTTCCAACCCTGCAACAACTGCTCTGACAGAAAGACAGGATAACAAGCATCAAGTGATTCTTGCAAATGGCACACAAACAATTGTCTCACTCATCAGTGGGTCAGATATTTGAGTAGAAAGTTTCAGTCTTTCAGATGCGATTTTTTTCAGGTTATCAGAGACTTGTTTTCTATTCATAAAGTGATCAGTCTATCCCTCTGCCAACTCCTGGTCCTTCGTTGGTTCCATTTTTACATCCCTCAGCAATTCTGTAATTACATGGGGCTCCAGTCTCCACAGTGAACACAAGTTCGTCTGCATCCCCATCCACTTCTATTACTTTCCATCATATACTCCCTTCAAGACATAGTCCAGGCATAGCTCCCCTGGGACATCACTCTCAATGAACCTTGCATATGCCTTTACCATAGCAAGTATCCTAGAGAATTCAAACCGTCGTTGACATTATTCATTCTCTCTTGTGTCCCAGAAACATAGAAGGATGCCTGGCACATACTTGGCTCCCTGCATATTTGTTTCAGGAATGAATGCATATATGTCCATCTCACCTGGTGACCAAGGGTATTATTTTTATATATCATGTACTTAGAACCTGATACCATCCTCACCTACACTAGAGGCTCAGTAGAGATCTACGGAGTGGCTAAATAGACCTAATCAGGTAATGTGTCTGTGTAATGGAGGCTTATGTGTTGTGTGAAAGAGAATGGTGAGAAGAAAGAAGCATATGGAATGTGCCAAACTAGTTTCCCTCACTGAAACATACCCCTTGGGGAGGTTTAAAAGTACATGCCTTAAGGCCAGCCTGTTCTACAGAGTGAGTTCCAGGACAGCTGGGGCTACAGGGAGACCCTGTCTCGAAAAGACAAAAAAAAAAAAAAAAGTACATGCCTTAAAAATGTTTATAAAGAGAATGAAGAGTCTATTTTTCTAAAACCAAATCTCTGTAAGATCTTTCTAAAGGCTCATGGTTACGCCCATGCAGTATTTATGTAGTGCACACTTACACAAAGCTGGAGGCGCAACCACTTTTAGCACATTAAATTTTGCATCGAATCACCCCTGTGTACTTGATGAAGGCAATTCATTCACCTCATTTTCCCCTTGCAGGAAGCCAAGGAAAATTGAAGAAAAAGAGCTAATCACTTGCCCAGAGGCACACAGTGTTGCAACAACTGATCCGATTTCTTCTCCATAACATTGTAGAGCACATGGCTCTGAAAGGTTACATGGATGAGTTTGCTGTTAGGACACTGCAGCTGTAAGTAGATAGTAATCTACCTGTCAACAAATAGTCATGGTGGATGAGCACCACCTAGGGTTTTGGCAGTAAGGGATACTCCAAGAAAAATAAGATCTGGTTCCTGGCCTCAGAGAGGTGATGACCTAATTGACTAACAGACTAACAGGAGAATACAGTAGTTAAGATCAGCACTGAAGAAGCACTGAAATCTGAATGAATAGCACGGCAGTGGCAATCTGAGTTACATGGAAGAAATGGTGTGTCGTTTAGAGACCTTCCACTGCCTGGAACAGTGAGAGAAAGAGAGAAGAAATGTGATCTAAGCAGATTGGAGCCAAAGGATAGAAAGGAAGGCTGAATGTGCAGGAAGCTCCTACATGTCTTACTCCAAGGAGCCTCTTGAGAGCCCAGCCCAGACACTCACCATGGCCCATATGAAGAAACAGCTGTCTGCCATGCATTAGTCTATACAAGAGTCAAAGTCTCAGTAGAGAGAGTCTGATCACTGGTCCTATGGCTATATTGGGGCAATCATGGGAAGGGTTTGGGACTACTCCTAAGAATTTCAAGACATTCCATTAAGAAGGAAGAGGCCATTGACTCTTCATTTCAAAGTGAGTCCACTGAGCAGTGATTCAAAAAAAAATAAAAGAACTGAGTAGTGTCAGGAGGGAGGAAGGCAGCAGACTGACACAGAAAATGAGTGTTCTAGCCCAGCAATGCTTATTAAAAGAATTTCACAAAAAAGGGGAATCCCTAGAGGAACTGAAGGACTGAAGGTCAGTGTAGAAATGTTCACAGCAGCCAGGCATGGTGGTGCATGCCTTTAATCCCAGCACCCGGGAGGCAGAGGTAGGTGGATCTCTGTGGGTTCCAGGCCAGCCTGGTCTACAGAGCGAGCTCCAGGACACCTGGTACTAAAAAGGAGACCCTGTCTCAAAAATACCAAAAAAAAAAAAAAAGGGTAAAACTAAAAAAGAAATGTTCACAGCAGGGGCTGGAGAGATAGTCTAGCGGTTAAGAGCACCAACTGCTCTTGCAGAGGACCCAGGTTCGATCCCCAGCACCCACATGGCAGCTGAGAACCATCTGTAACTCCAATTCCAGGAGAACTCCAGTTCCAGGGGAATCCGAGACCCTCTTCTGATGACACAGGTGCACAAACTTGCATGCAGACAGTACACTCATACACATACAAAAAAAATTAAGAAATGTTCATAGCACTGAATCAAGAAAAACAGGAGGAACCTCATAACTCAGAACCAAGATACCACTATGAAAGTAAGATACCACTACGAAAGTAGGAAACAAAATCTACTGGACTTGTGGCAAAATACACATCAATTTTTAAAGAAATATATAAGTTTGGGGCTAGGGAGATGGCTCAGCAGTAAAGAGCAGTGTCTGCTCTTTCAGAAGACCCAGGTTCGATTCCCAGCACCCACGTGGTAGCTAACGACCATCAGTAACTCCAGTTCCAGGGGATCAGATGCCTTCTTCTGACCTCCTCAGGCCAAGTATGACATGGGTGCACTTACATACATACACAAACACATAAAATAATAAATAAAATATTGTAATATATATGTGTTTACTTAGCTGTTATGTAAGAGGATACACACTAATGAATGAATGTACCCAATCAGTTGAGAAGTAAAAGCTGAAGGTTTCAAATATCCACAAATGGGTCAATAGTACTTATGTCAAACTGCCTGTCTGAACAGTGTGAACTGTGGCCATAGATCTGAGCAGCAATATGAGTAATTGTTCAAGAATGTGAAGGTAAGGAAAGAGTTGTCAATTAGCCTTATTAAGTACTGGTGTGAGAGCAATTCAAGTTCACTCATCTTTGTTTTCAGCTAGTTTTTTTTTTTTTTGTCTTTTCGAGACAGGGTCTCCATGTAGCCCCAGCTGGCCTGGAACTCACTCTGTACACTCTGTAGACCAGGATGGCCTTGAACTCACAAAGATCTGCCTGCCTCTGCCTCCCAAGTGCTAGGATCAAAGGCGTGCGTCACCACGCCCAGCTGTTTTCAGTTAGTTATAATAAAACACACTATTCATTGTTGATATTTATGCAAAAGAAAAAGAATTCAGTATAAATCACATATTATAATAAAAATGTTACATATGTATGCCAGTTTGTCCATGAATGCTCATTCAGTTGATTCTTACAGAACTGTTCTGCCATACCTATCATCTCAATTTCTATTTTGGTTTATAGAAAAGAGCCACGCTCAGAGACTTGCCCAAGGTAACAATCTGGGTCAGTAAATGGACTCTGTATATTTCGAAATCACATGTAATCGTCAGCAATATAGAGCATCATGTATAAATTTTAGTAATCCATGGCCTCCTAAGGTCCATACTAAATTATATAAACTAATGAACATTTACATTTTTGGAGGATAATGATGAACATCCTTTGGTTAAAAAAATCTTTTTTGTCAATAAGAGAATGAGCTGTGGGGAGCCTGTGTCATCGTTAACAAACCCTTCCTAGGGCTTGTCTCTGTTCAAACTCTCCTCTAAGACAAGCCAAGGCCTGTGGCATAAAGCTGGAAAAAGCCACCAGAGGCAGACTTCATGGAGACCTGAGAAAGGAGTGTGGCTGGTTATCACCAGAGTGAGGAGCACAAGGATGGAAACTGAAAGGTCACTGGTTACTGTCTCTTAGCTTCTCTGAACGGGGGAGGGCAGGAAGTCTTCAAGAGCAAAGACACCAGACCTAGCATCCCAAGAAGGGTGGAAGAGAGCCTGGGGAAGGTGAAGATACTCATAAGTCATTCTGTAAAGCAACATGAGCCCAACCCCAGGGTAAAGAGAAGGTTGATAAAGAAGGGGTTGATAAAGAAGGCTCCTAGACCTGGGTGAATGAAAGCTATTGGAAGGCCTAAGAAATATTATTCCTTAAAGAGCTCTGAAGCAAGCTAGAAATATGAGCATGCAGTTAATAGCATGGCACAGAAGTGCAATAATAAGCAAAGAGGTTGACAAAGGACCAGGGTGCTGAGGGAAGGAAGAACACTGCAGTCTAGAGTAATCTATGGAAATCCCACACAGGCCTGACTTAGAACTTGAGAAATATGCTGGGGCCCATTTTTCTTGCTAACTTGCTTCACAGGATAACACCAGACTTAAAAATCGTTTCTCAGTTTCACACTCTTTGGAAGCACTGCCCCAGTTCTCTCTCTTTTTTTTTCTCTTCCGACCCCAGATTCTTTCTCTGAGAGCCAGCCAAAGTACACTACATTTGCGATCACTTTGTCACTTCTACAGCCCTATGTTGAGTGCTTCTGCTCTGTGCTTGGAATTGTACCATGTGCCAAACTTATGGAAAGTAATAAGGCAGAATCCTTGTTCTCAAGAAAATCACCATTAACAGGAAATCGATACGTATACATATACACAAATGCCTGGAAAACATGGGAGAAAGATCTGTAAAAATAATCAGTACGAAGTCTAAATGCAACAAGTTCTGGCCTCAGGGGGACTTGTTCCTCCACATATTGGCAGATAAATGAGTGTTAGCCAAGAACTCAGAACCATAATAGACATTCGGAGCCAACTAGTTAATATGCTGAGGTTCATACATTGGAATAGTCTATGGTTTTACTTGGAGGAAGATGTTCATCTGAGACAGACTCAAGAAGAAATATTTTGGTCACCTTGAGACTCTTGCCCAGAAACAACCAATAATTGTTCTGAGAAACAGATTTAATTTGATATCACCACAGTGAAGGATTGATTTCCTGCTTTATCATTTGTTTCCATTCTTTTTGCAAAACCATATATGGATTACCATTAGTGGTAAAGGATTTTCCATAAGCAAAAGTTACAGTCCCAAATACCTATCATTTAAACAAGAATTAGTACATGGCTCATCCCAAGAAATACTTGTCCGGCTAGGAATAGTCTACATGGGGACAGAGATGTGGCTCACTTCCATTGGCATGTGTTCTGCCTGGCTCCAGCCATCTGAATTCTGGTGCAATCCAAGAGTAACTAACACAAAGATAAGTGCTTGTAAACCGTGTAGACATTTCTGGGCTCTGAGACCATGACAGACTCATAACTGGATGACATTCAGAATTATATCTGGCCATGGCTAAGTACTTGTCATATAGGAGTATAGAGAGGATTAAATGGGTCAATAAATTGCAGGATTTCTAACTGCCTGATATATAAGAAGTAACATATAAGTAATGACTTTGTTATTATAGCTATTATTATTTGGTAGTCAGTTCAAATATGCCATACAATTGGTTTTCAAATTACTAACAAAAAGTCCTTTCCTGTACAGATAAGTTCCAGTGTATTCCATAATTTCTCTTCTATCAGATTCAAGATATCAATCAGGTCTTAAATTGGAGACCCTGATCCACTTGGAGTTGAGTTTTCTACAGAGTGCGAGATAGGGATCTAGTTTCATTCTACTACACGTTGCTATCCAGTTTGACCAACACCATTTGTTGAACGTGTTGCCTTCTCTCCAATGTGCATTTTTGGCCCTTTTGTCAAAAGTTAGGTGGCTATATATACGTGGACTTACATCTGGGCCCTCAACTCCACTTAACTAATCAATGTCTGCTTTTATGTCAGGGTTTGCTGTTTCTATGCCTATAGATGTGGAATATAATTTGAAATCAGGGGTGGTGATGTCTCCACCACAAGTTCTTTTATTGTTCAGGATTGTTTTGGCTACCCTGGAATTTTTGTTTTCCACTTGAAATTTGAGATTACTTTCCAATTTCTCTGAAGAATTATGTTGAAATTTTAATGGATATTGTTTCAGCACAATCTACAGATTGCTTTAGTTAAAATGACACAGTATTGATCTCACTGATCATGAGCATGGGAGGTCTTTCCATCTTCCAGTACTTTCTCCCATTTCTTTCTTCAATGTCTTAAAGTTTTGATTTTACAAGTCTTTCATTTCTTTGGTTAGATCAATTCCAAAATATTTTTGAGGCTTTTGTGAATGAGGTCATCTCCCTGGTTTCCTTCTCAAATTACTAACAAGGAAAGGAGAAGATAGGGGAATTGATTTATTGATGAGATACAGAAAAGGTATGCAACTGATTGAAAAAAATCCAATATTTTATTATTTTTTATTTTTATTTTCTGTGTATAAGTATATATCTGAATGCATGTAAGTATACTCATGTCATGCAGTAACCATAGAGGTCAGAAGAGGGCATTAGATTCCCCTGGAGCTGGAGTTATAGACAGTTGTTAGCTGCCATGTGGATGCTGGAAACCAAATCCGGGCCCTCTGTAAGAACAGCTAGTGCTCTTAACCACTGAGCTATCTCTCCAGCCAAAATCCCAACTTTAAAAAAAGCCACCAGATCCACATGTATCTCCAATTTACAAAAACAGGGCAACTATTCCTTCCTAGCTATTAAGAGCAGCAGATTGTGTGTGTGTGTGTGTGTGTGTGTGTGTGTGTGTGTGTATGTATGTGGATGTGTGTGGATGTGTGTTAATATATATGTGTGTGTTTGTATGCCACACATTTGTGTATCACCTATCTAAAGGAGAATTGCAGATAAAACCTTAGTATGTAGCCCTGGATGGCCTGGAACTCACTTTGTAGACCATGCTGGCCTCAAACTTATGGAGATCTGCCTGCCTCTGCCTCTACCTCTGCCTCCCATGTGCTGAGATTTAAGGTGTGTACCACCACACCTGGCCCAAGAATCTTTTTTTTTTATGTTGTGGGCAAATGCATATCGAGCAATTCATTTCTTCACTTTTTTCCTCCCTCCTCCATTCTAAGCTTCTATGTTCTTCCATTTTGTTCTAAAACTCTAGATTAGTAACGATATTAGAAATGAGCATGTTTTCTGTTATAGTCTCTTCTTTGACAATAATCTAAACCTCCTCACACACACACCCCTGACATAATGCCCAAGAAAAAAAGAGGGTGAAAACACAAAACAAAGTAAAGGTTAGGGCATCAGGGCACTTCCTGTCAGAAGCAAAGGAGGGAACTGAATTTCTTTTAGCACTAAGGAGAAGAACCAAAAAAAAAAGGTAAGAATAAAATGGATCGGGACTAACCCCAGTATTTCTGTTCTCCCAGCCAGCTGGAGGTTAAAACTTACTACGGGGGGGGGGGGCAGATGGACATGGTAGGAGTTTCCAAATTGGTTTGGGTGATCCCTTAGGGCATTGGACTTGCTCTTCATTTTTCAAGGCAAATAGTGTAGAAAGCATTAGCTACCTTGAGAAAATAAAATTTGGACACAAAGACAAAAATGGGTAAAATGAATCTAGGCAATATTTTATGGCTGAGTATGGCATCTGAGCCTGAAGATCTCAGCAAATTCTAGCCAAAGGAGAGCTAAGAGGACCTGGGATTACTGGAACTGTATACATATCCAAGGCGTTAAGTGTCAGTCTTCTGCAATAATGGTTGGCTGACATGACGCCCCACATCAGGTGACTCTAGAAACATTCAACAAGCCCCAGCACAGGGTACCAGGACCCAAGAGAACAAAATCCTCTCAAAGAAAGCCAAGAGACACCCAAAGAGCACCGTTTTCCACTCTGTACCACTGTGGAAAAACAAAAGACAATTGAAATCTAGTTTCCCTTCCACTACCAGAAAATCTGAGGGTTAGGACAGGCTGAGCCTCTCTGTTAAAAGCAAAGGAAGATGTTTACAGATCTGAATGAAAGGTTCTACGGAAAGAACCCTGTCACAGGGACAGTTTTCTCAGCATTTCTTGAACAGACAATATTATTTATGAATAAATTGTCCCACTGTTCCCATTATCTTGATTTTCACTTAGAAAACAATGTTGTCCAAAGAGTATGACCAGTTCAGAGATGAAGTCCTTTTAAGGAAAGAATCATCATGTTCTTCTCAACTAAAAGAAAACATTGCTAAATACGTACTGAAGGCTTCTCACAGCAAGACCTCTCTTCCAACAAAAGGTTACTCCCACATATTTTGGAAAAAGAACATTTTTCTTCCCCTCCTTTCAATTGAAAGGAAAATCTGCTATGCTGCATACGCATTATTTCTAATTTATAAAGAGACGGCCAGTGCTCAATGTAAATACTATAGCCAAAGAAAACCAAGATGAAAGAAAATTATTACAGAATCAAAAATTAAAATGCCCACAAAGGCTAGGAGAACAGATTAGTCTTACAGTGGAATTCTGGGTACAAAGAAGAGTACTAAAGCCCCCTCACCCTGATTCTTCTACTAGACAAAAAAAAAAGAAAAGCTCCACCACCCATATTTCTCCTGCCTCAAAATTTCCCCAAATCCCAGAAGAGCCTGGCTTTTGTCCAGGATGGAAATAAGTCTTCTTTGCAATACTGCACACACAACTATGGAGATGGAGCGAAAAACTACACATCCTTCTGTTCAGCTGAGATCAGCATGAAGACCTAACATTTCCATTGCATAAAAAAGTAAAGAATAGCAAGCATGATAAAAGATTATTTTCCTTTTAAATGTAAAATAAAGCATGAGTGTTATTTTATACTTTCAAAATCAGGCATCAGTGGGGATTTTTTTTTTTCATGATAAAATGCAACTCTGGTGAGGTTTCAGTGATGCAAGTATGCTCTCTGGCTGGTGCCGTCTGGCTCTCAGTGAGCAATGTGGTAATATGTAACAGAAGCCATAGGGATGTCCCTATTTCTGAATAGCAGCACTATTGCCCATATTCTGGGAATTAACCAAAAAATCTTCAGAAAAAGCAAACTGCCTCACGTACAAAATGTTTACTGAAATCTTTTCCATATTGCCAAACCAAACAAAAACTCAAAAACTGGAAACAACTGAATCTCCAAAAATCATTTTATGATGCATTAACATAACATTCTACTTCCCTGAAATTACTCGTAATGTAAACCATATGAAAACATGGGGGTACGTTTATTTTATAATGTTAAGTGGAAAAATAAGGTAGGAATATATACCTACCCTCTGTCAAAAGATGTAAAGAGCTTTGCATGCAATAGGAAAACAATGAAAATGCTTTTATCTATATAGTGCTGATCTGTTTAAAAACTCCTTAATATTTTTAATTAATAAAAAAACAAACTATTCTATCTTTTCAAATGAGAAATTTTAAGAAAGTCCTTTCAAGAACCAACGTATCTCTGACATAAATCCAAATGGCAGAGTCACAGTGTTTCTAAGGAATTCTTCAAATGTAGACACATTAGAGTTGAAAACAGAAATGGAAGCCAATGAGCTGGAGTAAAGAGTGTTCAGGACAAGCCCTCACTCTTCAAAAAGAAGAGGCCAGGTGATCAGATTTTTATATATTTCATCAGGTTTTTTTTTCCTTTGTGAAGGTTTCTTGAACTACAGAAGGCAAGAGATTAAGAAAAAAGAATGAGAAGAAAAGAAAAAGAAAATAGCAATCTCTCATTGGTGAGCTATTCTGCTGAATTGCCAAATCTGAACAGAAAAGAAAACAAGCTTTGACAAGAGTTAGCAACTAAATAAGATTCTCACACGTAAGAAATCAAGGCCTCCACTAGAAACGCCCATAGGAGATTTCAAAAACCAAAGCTAAAAGAAACTTATGGTTAGCTATACATTGGACAGAGCCCAGTATTTGAAGGTTAAAGTGTTTTCTGAGGAGAGAATGAAAACCAAACTCAATTACGCAGAGGTGAATGGTAAATTGAATTTAGTGCTCAAAGATGCATTATTCTTGGGAGCTGAACTTCTTTAGACAGCATGATGCAGCAGAAAAAAGCACTAAACCAACCTTTGAAGGACTGGGTGCTGATCACAATGCGGCTGCAGCTCCCTGGTGGCCTTCAGGAGAGAAAAATCACAGCTGTGTGTGTTTATGTTGTATTCCATCTAAAAATGGAAGACATTCTGTTAGATTCATTTGGGGTGCTCACCAGGTCACATTTGATCCCTGGTGGAGACATTCAGGAATCTGGAAGTAGGTATTTGGGGGACTGTCAATCAAGTAAAGAAGGGCTTTGTCATGGAAAGAGTTCTTTACAGAGGCCAGATATCATGGCTGATTGTCTCCAGGCCAGGCCGAGACAACCAGAAGCAGAGCTGTGTGGACATTCTATAATGGCAGCCATGCTGGTTCATCGCAGTGAGGAGGACACGACAATATGGACAACTGGGAGATGGAGGTGCCTATAAGAGGGTTGTAGAATGAGCTAGTGTTAGCCCTTGAGCTTGTTGGAGAGTGTACAGGACATCTGCAGGAAAGCATGGTTTTGTTGTAAACAGGATGCTGTCAGGAAGCAAAGCAATGCTAACATTGGGTTTATCATTGGGCATCTTATATCACTTTTCTAATCAGCAAAAGAAACAGACTGGAGCCAATGCTGTCTAAGCAGTGAGCACGCAGCTGTCATTCATGTTACCCCAGAAAGTGAGATGTTTGTTTGACCATTTGGATTTAGACAGTATTATTGCTTTTGACTATGTTCAGAAAAGTTGTGTTTTTATCTTGCTCAGTCCATGATCAGAGAGAAGAATGATCTGGAATTGATATTCCGGGAAACTGTTTTTATATCCAACAGAGCTCTGTGGCCTGAGACAGCCAGACAAGCTCCAAGCTGACAGCAGTCAGGATCGACGTTTTTCTTTCTCCCCATAAAGAAAATAATTAACTCCAGGGGTAAATAATTAGCTCAGAAACCAGAAACAAGGGAGATCTCAGGCTGGTCAATCCATAAAGCGGAAGTCCTTGGAAAATGAACAAGAATTCAAAGGTATTAACCTGGGGAGAATGGGGGAGGGGAGACATGCATATGAGCTGGTGACACCATATACATATAGTTATGTAACTAACATGGGTCATAACAACATTTCAACCAGCCTGTTTCTTTCGTGCACCTGGACTGTAAAGTTCATTGCTAGAGCAATTTTTTTAAAGAGCTTAAGCTTGGTCAAACATAGGAATACCTCACGTACTTCTCAATTCTGTGATTCTTATGAAACCTTGATCCAAGCAGTTATTTATCTTAAACACAAAATTAATTTCTCTTTTAAACAACAAATTTTAGGGCTGAGGAGGTGGCTCAACAGTCAAAAGCATGCAATGCTCTTGCAGAGGACCTAAGTTTAGTTCCTAGCACCCATATTGGTTGGCTCACAACCACTTGTAACTCAAGTTCCAGGGGCTCTGACACCCTCTTCTGACCTCCAACAGCACTCACATCCACATACTCACACATCACACACACACACACACACACACACACACACACACACACTTAAAAATAAAGCTGTAGCCAGGCATGGTGGCACACACCTTTAATCCTAGTACTTGGGAGGCAGAAGCAGGTAGATCGCTGTGATTTCAAGGCCAGCCTGGTCTTACCCAGTTCAGGAAACAGCCAGAGCACAGGGGAACCATGCTCAAGACAAAAAAAAAAAAAAAAAAGCTGTGGGGGCTGGAGAAATGGCCTAGCAGTTAAGAGTGCCAACTGCTCTTGCAGAAGACTCGGGTTTGATCCCCAGCATCCACATGGTGGCCGAGAACCATCTGAAACTCCAATTCCAGGAGAACTCCAGTTCCAGGGGAATCCAACACCCTCTTCTGACCTCCGCGGCATTGCACGACACGGGTGCACAAACCTGCATGCAGACAGTTCATTCATACATATAAAAATAAATAAATAAATAAATAATTTTTTAAAGCTGTAAATAACAAATATTGGTCTATTTTGATACTTTGCTTGATGAAACATGGAATTAAACCATTAAATGATATGTCCTATTTAATCTCCCAGGAATTAGGGAAAAACCTATGTGCCATTTGAAATCTATCAAAAGTGTAGAACAATATTTAAGAGAAAATCACCAGGTAGGGTGATTATGTGGAGCCTTCTTGATTTCAGAGACTATGCTCCATTCTCAGCTTGGACTTCTGCTTCTATCAGGGAATATTTTCTGATTTTTTTTTTTTTGAGGTATTGAAAGGACTGCCTTGCTAAGACCAGACCTATTTAGTGATACTAAAGCTTCAAATTTCTAATGGTGAACTTTTTGCAGTCTGCTAAGCTTGTGTAAAGCAGGAATTTGGATAACTGAAAAGTGTTTAAACAGCACACGATGGGGCACAAATTTCCCCCTCCGGTCTCTGGATTTCCCGGGGTCTGTGTTTAGAATACAGAGCTATCAGATGCTGCCCTACCGTAGCATCCCAGGAAGCCCCTCCACAGTGCTTGGAAGCTGCAGAGGCATTCACGGCCTGGAGAATGACGGAATAGAGATGATGCTTGTTCCAGTAATTAACTCTGCAGCCTGAAGGGCCGGGAGCCCCTGCAGAGGGCATTGTGATGCCTTTCCTCAAGGGGAAACTACACTAGTGCCTGGGTGGATCTGTGACCTGTGGCAGATGGAGTAGCATTTGAATATACCAAATCAGGAAAATAAAAACTATAAAACAAGATGATTTGCTCAATGAAATCTGCACAAACTGAACTTTCTGTAAGAGTTCATCGAATCTGAGAATCAGCTGGAAGGTTTTTAACCATCTCCACTGCTCCAAAAGGTCCTGAAACGTTCTCTCTAAAAGCGCGGTGGCGCACACCTTTAATCCTAGCACTCAGGAGGCAGAGGGAGGCGGATCTCTGTGAGTTCAAGCCCAGCCTGGTCTACAAAGAGAGTTCCAGCACAGCCAGAGCTACAGGGAGACCCTGCCTCAAAAAGACCAAAAAGTAATAATAATAATTTCCTTCTTAAAAATATATACTATTTGAGGGGCTGGAGGGATGGCCTAGCAGTTAAGAGCGCCAACCGCTCTTACAGAGGACCCGGGTTCAATCCCCAGCACCCACATGGCGGGCTCCAATTCCAGGAGAACTCCAGTTCCAGGGGAATCTGACATCCTCTTCTGACCTCCGCGGCATTGCACGACACGGGTGCACAAACTTGCATGCAGACAGTACATTCATACACATACAAAAATAAATAAAATTAAAAAAATATATATATATATATACTACTTGAGCAAATAGACTGAAATTTATCCACCTCCCCCCCACTCTCACTCAAACCTTGCTTCCTGGTTTCTGCTTCTGAATATATATATATATTATATATATTCACATATATATAATATATGTGAATATATGTGAATACACATATATATATATATGTGCATATATATATGTGCACATTGACCTAGAATATATGTGTTTGTATTTATTAATAATTTTTATGCATTATAATGTTTATTTGATAACAACAACAAAAGAATATGTTTCCCTCTAAGAGAAAATATTCATAAAACCTGTCACAGTGTTAGTGGAAAGATGAATTCCTATAATTATAGGCCAGCTAAGCTTCTTTATGATTTACACTCTACCCCATTACTTGGACTCAAGCACAGCCTGTGTTACCTCAGCCCTCCATGATGATAGTGCTGACCTGGGAGAGGCTGTAAAAATTCATAGCAGCTGTGGGAGAGTTCAGGTAGGGGTCTGGGAAAATGTCCCCCACCACATCCTTACATTTAACCCTTTATTCCCAAGGATATACATGTCCCCTCAGAAACTCGATGAGCTCTGGTTTAAGGCAGTAGGTCTCATACTTGGAAAGATATCTAAGAAAATGGCACAGTTGATAAAGTGATTGTCACACCAACATGAAGAATTAAATTCAGTCATCAAAACCCACGTATAAAAGCCTGGGTATATCAAGAACACAAAAGACACCAAATGCTGGAGAGGTGAGGAAAGGGGAACACTCATCCACTGCTGGTGGGAATGTAAACTTGTACAACCATTATGGAAAGCAGGGTGGAGAACCTTTAAAAGACTCAAAAGGAGCCTACCACCTGACCCAGTCATACCATTCCTGGTTATATACCCGTAAGACTTAACCTACCTACCACAAAGATACATGCACATCCATGTTTATTGCAGCTCTCTTCACAATAGCAAAGAGCTGGAACCAATCCAAATGCCCCTCGACTGATGAGTGGATGACAAAAATGTGGTACATCTACACAATGGAGTCCTATTCAGTGGTAAAGAAAGATGACGTCATGAACTTTGCAGGTAAATGGATTGAACTATGCCATTATGCTAAATGAAGTACCATAGTCCCAGAAAAACAAGCAGCAAATGGTGTCCCTCATTTGTGGATGCTAACACCAAATCCCCAGATGAAAGGCAAGCTGAACAATATTATTGTTATAGTTCTGTTTATCTGAAAGCAACCATATTGTTATAATGTAAATCTCTTAACAGGGGCTCTAGAATGGATCCACCACTTACTTTCAAACTCTGTAATTACTATATATGAGTGGAAAGTATGTGTGGTGGTTTGAATCAGAGTGCCCCCCATAGGCTTTAAGTATTCAGACATTTTGTCTCCAGTTGGTGGCACTGTTCTTAGAGGTCTTAGAAGGTGTGGCCATGCTGGAGGAAAACGTCACTGGGTGCAGGTTTAGTGAGTTTAACAAGCCTTGTGGTCTCCAGTCTCTCTCTCTTGATGGTGCTCATTGCAAGATGTGAACCTCGGCTTGCTGCTCCAGCCCTGGCCACCATGCCTCCCACCACAATGGACTCTGATTCCCTGGAACCGTCAGTCAAATAAACTGTTCCTTTTATAAGTTCCCTTGGTCATGGTGGTTCATCACAGCAACAGAAAAGTGACTAATACAGTATCTATTCATATTTTAGAGTAATATAAAATTAGAGGAGGAAAATGTGAATTCCTAAACATAAAAAAAGACTGAGAGAAAGATGCAGGACAGTTATAGCAGAATGCATGATCTGGGGTGGGATGAGGGGAAGGGAAAGGGGAATATGTCTAAACCAAACTGAGAAAGGATGTCTGAAAACACCAATAAAAGCATTATAAAAATAAAGCTGCTGTGGGGCGTGGTGGCTCACGCCTTTAATCCTAGCACTTGGGAGGCAGAGGCAGGCGGATCTTTGTGAGTTCAAGGCCAGCCTGGTCTACAATGTGAGTTCCAGGACAGCTGGGGCTACAGGGAGACCCTGTCTCAAAAAAGACCAAAAAATAATAATAATAATAATAATAATAATAATAAAATAAAGCTGCTAAGATTGTTTATATGCAAAAAAAAAAAAAAAGTCTGGGTATATAAGCCAGGCATGGTGCTACATGCCTTTAATCCCAGCACTTGGGAGGCAGAGGCAGGTGGATCTCTGTGAGTTCAAGGCCAGCCTGGTCTACATAGCAAGCTCCAGGCCAGCTGGAACTAAAGGGAGGCCCTGTCTCAGAAAGACCAAAAATCTCAGAACTGGTTGATCCAGAGACAGAAGGATCCCTAGAGCTTGCTGTCCAATCAGTCTAGCTGAATCAGCAGCCTCTGGCTCAATGAGATGAGACACCCTGTCTCAGAAAATAAAGTGGAGAGTGACGGAAGAAGATACCTGACACTGAACTTTGGCCTACACACACACACACACACACACACACACACACACGCACGCACGCACGCACGCACACACACACGCACGCACGCACGCACGCACGCACACACACACACACACATACATCAATGCACACAAAATGTCTCCACATGAAACCTGACTCAAAGCCATTTATAGCAGTCTGTGTGGATAGACCCTGGCATCAGAAGTTTTTAGGGTTCCCAAGCTAACTGTACTGTGCCATCAAGTCTGAGAACCAATACTGGGGGCTAGGAGGGGAAAACAAGAGGAAACAACCTAAGATCGATTAGCACGTCATTACTGTGACTTGGTTGGGATGGTTCCAAGTTAACTCCCCAAGCATGATTTAAGGCCAACCCTCCACCAAGACTATGGAGGGGATGGAAGGTCCCTTTGCATTCTCACATCAGCCCTTTGGCTACATTAATTTTGATAAATAATAAAATTAATCACATTTACCCTAGCTACAACTGACCAATGTCATAATATTCCCTTGGGACATGAGCACTGTCATAGGGTACTCTTTTCTATGTTTCGTAGGATGTTCACCCTCTTTTGCTGCCTGTTTGTATGACTTTCTGGTCACCAATCACCTAGGAACAAAGTCACAGTAAAAACCAGGCTCTGACTTTAAAGAAGTAGGTATATAGATATACCAGGGATGGCCTAGTGGTTAAGAGCGCCGACCGCTCTTGCAGAGGACCCGGGTTCTATCCCCAGCACCCACATGGCGGCTGAGAACCGTCTGTAACTTCAATTCCAGGAGAACTCCAGTTCCAGGGGGTTCCGAGACCCTCTTCTGACCTCCGCGGCATTGCACGACACCAGTGCACAGACCTACACGCAAAACAGTGCATTCATACACATAAATAAATAAAATTAAATTTAAAAAAAATTTAAAAAATAGATATACCAGGGATGCACATATGGAAGTCTATGATTTTCTTTGAATCCACAGAAATACTTCACCATACACTGCAACCAACTGGTAAGATTCAATCCCGAGACACGTGTTTAGCTAAATATTAAGTTCTCCACACAAAGGAAAGTTAGTGCCAGATTTGCCTTAATAATTTTTCATTTAGTAACATTCCAACGATCTATAGAATCTTTTACCCTGGTTACAGGCTCCAAATCTACTTTTCAGTTCTGCTCCTTCTCCTTATTTGCACCGTATATCTCTAGAGCATCTTTATATTTCCACTTGATAAACTTTTATCGAACAGATGAAAACTAATATAGTTCTTATTAATAGGGTATTTACTATGGGTTACTGGTCTAAGCACTTTACATATATTAATTCATTCAAGCCTCATTAAGCCCCTTGAGGTCAGTGCTGCTATTAGGCCCATTATACATGTTAGGCTACTAGAATTCAGAGAGCTGAAGCCACTTTATCAAAGTTGAAAGCCTAGAGAGACATCAAATGCCCAGAGGAGCTGGGATTCCAAGACAGGGCAGCAGGCTCAATAAGTGGTGTCTTGGGGAAGAGTCAGGGATGGTCTGGCTTTTCTTTGTTCTTCTGCCACTTCCTGTATATTACATACTTCTTAATTCATGCTGACTTTTCTACCCAACATTATTTTTAAGACTCTGTCTTGGTCCATTTTGTGTTGTTATAGCAGAATATTATGCTTTGGTCATTTATAAGTAACTGCAGTATTTTCTACTGTTCTAGAGACTGAGACGTTCACAGTCCTGATGCAAGAGCCTAGTCGGAGGAGCCCTCTTGCCGTACCATAATATGGCAGAGAACATTACATGGTGCAAAGTGAGGGTAAGAGTGACCTCTGGTCTCAATTCCTCACCTCACAAAGTCACTAATCTCCTCACAAGGATCCTGTCCTCATGACCTCGTCTATCTCTAATCTGGAAGCTCTGTCTCCAATGACCATCACGTAGGAATGTGCGCAATCACATTTCCAACAAATGAACTCGGGAGGGGTTGGCATTCAGACCCTCACAACCTCCAGGAATTCATAAGGAAACACAGTACATTGCTCAAGTCCAAAACAAAATGTACAGAGACATTCCTCTCATGATGGATGATACTCGGGTTATTTTTTTATTCCTTTGACCACAGAGAATAGGAAACACCCCAAGTGTAAGGGAATCACACATTTCAGTTTACATTTTACAGTTCTGCACTTCTACCCTAGAGGGTAATCGTCAATTACCCTCTAGGAGCACAGAACCATGTTCACTCCCATTGCTGGTGCCTAAGAACTGTGCTATACAGGGTCTGTGACCAAGTGAACAACTTAAAACAATTCAGAGTCTTTTATTCTTTAATTGCCGTAGCTCTACCTAAGCCTCTTTTAGCATAAGCTAATTTTCTTCAGAATTGTTGCAATTATTTTTATTCTCACTAAAAATAGATTATGTATTCCTTAGCCTAGTTAATACCACATTCCAAAATCCCAGTTACAATTTTAAATATGACTTCATTCTGTGAATAACCCATAATGCATAAAAGCTACCATGTGTATTCTTGTTTTCTATGCAACAATAACTCAAAATTAATATGTAGGTTATAATATGCTCATTCCTTACAGAATATATACAAATACATGCTTGGCAATGGTGCCTTACTCGAGGAACCACTTTAAGAAATACCAATCTCAAATAAAAGTGAGATGGAGTTTAAGAGGCTGGGGGAGGGAACTCACCAGCAGGGAAGAAGAAAGAAAGAAAGAAAGAAAGAAAAAAAAAAGAAACTATACCCAAGATTCAAACCACCAAAAATGTGTTGGCCAGATTCAGTTGGCAGAAAAAGATTTTTATAATTTCTTTTCCATAATTTAGCCTAGCTGGATAATTACATTTAGAAAAATAAGAGAGTAACCACAGATGTATATGTAATGGAATTTTTTTTAATGCAGATATATCCCTTGTGGAATTAGAAAGGGTAATAAGAAGGCTATCATTATCAACTTTAGAACAAAAGTTGTATTCACTCCAACCAAAGGAGTAATTAAAATCAGTCAGGAAGACACAGAATGCCAATCTTACACACTTGTCATTTTAGAGAGCAAGCCTTACAGCTGTACACCCACTCTCGCTGACAGTCGAATACACTGATCAGGAATGGATCAGCTTCCACAGGTGTAGGAGCAAAGTCTTAATTTCCAAACTGGTTTCATCCGAGGAGTTCAGAACTTTGTTTGACAAAGCTGCTTTGACTAAAGTCATTTTTGGTTCTCTAGAAGTAGCGGGGAGGCAAATGCAGAAATTAAAAATGTGCAGGCTCCGGGGCCCCTGGGTGGCATCTGCACTGACTGCACAACCCTGAGAAAAATCATTTCATTTCCTCTGGGGGTCCCAGAAGATAATCTGTTCTGTGGATTTTCCAGCTCTACAGATCACCATCACTCTTGGTTCTGTCATCATAATTCCTGCTACACGCTTGCCCTTGAGATCCTCAATTAAGTCATATGTATGTACCAAGTCCATGTGTCACATATCCACAGATACCAGGAAATAAGTCATCACTGGAGGCTACTGCTAACCACACTAGCTACGTGCCATCTGGCAGCATGGGGTTCTTCTGGATGTCAGGCTCCGTACATTTCAAATGAGAAGTTTCCCTTACTTTGAGGATTACATGAAATAATGAGGCTTGCAGAGCAAGAGCCTAACAATCACAATCTTTATCAATATTAAACCAAACATTATAACAGTAAGGAGGAGGATGTAAGTAGCCTTAGAGTCCTGTCATTGATGTTACCTCGCTTTTTCCTTTGCTGGCTCCTTAAAGACAACGTTGAGGTCATATTCAAGCAATATATCACTTCATTTTGTTTAGCTATGATCAGAATGAGAGTTCATGTCATAAGACAGGAAGGTTTACTAGATCTTTATTAGTAAGCTAAAAAGAGAACTCTGGTACTTAAATACTTGGTATATGGTCCCCACTTGGTGATGTTGCTTGGGGAAGTCATGGAATCTTTGAGAAGCAGAGTCTTGCCAGAAGAGGTCCCTGTGGACGGCTTTGAGAGTCAATAGCTTCATCCCACTTCCAGTTTATTCTCTCAGCTTCCAATTAGTGGTTGAGAATGTGAGCTCACACCTTCCTGTTCTAGCAGTCTGGAGCCATGTCTTTCCTGCCACTATGGGCTCTCCCTCTGGAACTGTAAGCCTAAATAGTCTTCTCTCTGGAAGTTGCTTTCTTTCATCATGATGTCTTAGTACAGCCACAGGAAAGTAGCTAATACAATAACGTAACAGAGAAGAAAGAATAAACCTTATGCAGCCCTAAATAAAGATTGAAGCTGGAAATAGAAAATAGATCACAAAAGCTATAAAACTGCATATTTCTAGACTTCTTCACTTTCAGGAGTATATCCAAGGAATACCAGAAAAACATAACTGCATGAGTATAGTAACATTCTTCATAAAAACTAAAAGGTGTGAGAATTATTTTTTTATTTATTCTTTTTGTATATGAATGTACTGTCTGCATGCAGGTCTGCACACCCATGTCATGCAATGCTGCGGAGGTCAGAAGAGGGCGTCGGATTCCCCTGGAACTGGAGTTAAAGATGGTTATCAGCCTGCTATGTGGGTGCTGGGGATCGAACCCAGGTCCTCTGCAAGAGCAGTTGGCACTCTTTACCACTAGGCCATCTCTCCAGCCCGAGAATTAATTTTTTATTATTTTATTTATTATTTCTATTTTATATGTACGAGTGTATTGCCTGCATGTGTGTAAGTGCACCCATGTTGTGCAATGCCTGCAGAGGTCAGAAGAAGGTGTTGCATCCCCTGGAACTGGAGTTATGGACAGTTGTAGCTGCCCTGTGGGTGCTGGGAATCGAACATGGGTCCTTTGGAAGAGCAGCCAGTGCTCTTAAGCACTGAGCTATCTCTCCAGCCAAAAATTTAAATTTTTTAAGTAGTAAAGTGATTTAATAAATTAAGTCTATATTTTAAGGGTAGAAAAAGAAAAGGAAGGAACAAACGTTCTAAAAAGATTGAATTATGGTAAGCTGTGGACAATTTCTTTTTCACGTTGTCCCAGATTTACGTTCCAATCTTGCTCCTCTGTAGGATTTCTTGGTTTCATATTGCAACACAGAAAGAACAGGTTCAGTTTGGACCTGCCTGGATGGGCCACCCACAGAAGAGCCAGCTGGTTCTCAAATCTGAGCATTGGGCAACAGAGCACCTGTCCAGTCTCTGGAGTCCCTGTGCTACACTGAAGCAGACACGAAAGCAAGCAGGGGTCAGAGAAAATCTAAATGGGTCTTGGATAACCCAAAGGCTTAAAAAAAAGGTCTAAATCCCAATTTGAGTAAGACAGAATGTGAGTGGTTGGATAAAAATTTAAAAAAGGTCTATGAATAAAATTCTCAATGGTGTATACAATATCCTTCTCCACATCTGTGTTTACATGTGTTCAGTGCAGTCTGGGGAGCTCGGAAGCACGGGCCTGACATTGTGTCTGGAGGTGGGAAGCAGGGGCACAGGAGATGAAGAGCTACGCTCACTACATAGTCCAAGGCAAGAGCGGCAGATAACACGATCTCCCTCAGGCAACTACACCTGGGCTTGCACTGGTCCCTCCTTCAGTGAACGGTATGATCCTAAGCAGATCAATTGCCCTCTCGGAATATTTCTAACTATTTTTAGAAACATCAGTGGGGAAGCAGAAAGGAGGAATATTAAGAGAAAATAACCTACCCCTTCCACTCTTGCTTAAAACCAGAATGATTCTACTTTTCATCTCTTGTATTCATTCGTTTTTTCTTTATAAAACTTCGTTTAAAGAGGGGGTTCCACTGTCTGTTATAAAACAGTTTGAAGAGAGATGACTCAGCAGTTAAGAGCACTGGGTGCTCTTACAGAGGACCGAGGTACAATCCCCAGCATCCACATAGAGGCTAACAGATATCTGTAGGTCCAGCTCCAGGAGACCCAAAGCCCTGCAGGTGTTGCATGACACAGGTGCATTTACACACATGCAGGTAATATTTTCATACACATAAAATAAAAATAATGCATAAAATATTAAGAAAACAATCCCCAATTCTAACTACCTATTTATAAAGGCTTCAAGAGATGGCTCAATATCCAGGAATCAAAGGCCTCAAGGGTGAAGACCTTGTAGCTACAGCCAAGTCCAAGGGTGTACTCTAGGGATCAAGGGACAGAGAAGCCAGAATATCTGGTTCTGCATCCTGTCTTTACCAGGAGACTCGCATTTCTTACGTGCTTGGTTGCTTTCTGCGGTTATACACAGCCAAATGGGGCAAATATGAAGCTTTAACACTTGCCAAAACTTTAGATGGAAAGAGAAGGATTGGAACACACACACACTCACACACACACACACACACACACACGCACACACACACATGCACACACACACACACACACACACACACTCTCACCTTGCTTTCCCATTGTCATTGGTAGCTGCTTGCCAAGCCTATGGGAAAGCAAGGGCCAAAGAAGGAAAAGACAGGGAGAGATCTGGATATATTCACATTTGGTGATGAGAGTTAAAGGAAAAAAACCCTCTATTTCTCTTCTCTGAAAATCTGCACACCTTACTTTTCCTCCGTCCATAATAATAATAGCTTCCACTTATAGGTCAGGTTCAGTACTTTGTGGTTCCCATAGAAAATCTCATTCAGGGCCATCTAGATGGGTCAATGGGTAAATGCTCTTGCTGTGCGAGCCTGGGGACCTAAATTTGATACCTGGAACTAAGGACATCGAGGTGGAGGTGGAAGGGGAGAACTACTCCACAAAGCCATCCTCTGATCTCCACATGCATGCTACCACACAAATAATAATAATAATAATAATAATAATAAATGTGGTTTTATTTTAATGTTTATTTTTCTTACCTGATTCCTCCTAGGTCTCAGTGACTCATTTTAAAGATAGTGAAGACAAGATTAAAAAAATGTAAATAACTCACTCAGAACCTCATGACTGGGCCACAGAAGAATACAAGGCTCAAACTGTGACCTGCTTGGTTGCAAAAGTTATTTTTCCAATGTGCCCAGAAAGACAACAAATTTTATTCCAAGAGCCTCTAAACCAGGATTCAAAATTAGAGCATTCATATAGTAGTCAAATAAGTAACTAGTGATTTTTTTACTACTAGCTAATTATTCTTCCTAATAAACACATTTTGAGTGATAACAGAGGACATAATTTCTTTCTTCAAAATGTCTTCTGAAGGTCATGACTTTCAGCAGAGGTAACTATTTTCTATTTTGGTCTGGCTTTAATTTGAGTAATAGTCTGATTGAACATAGATATTTATGACATTTATTAAAAGCTTTTATTACTAATTTTGCCTAGAAAAAATTCCTAATGGAGATGTATTAGAGAATTTCCATAAAATTAATGTCCAGACTTAATGGATGTCTAAGGTATCATTATTAACAAGAATGTTCCATATCCAAAGGATTCTTTGATTACAGATTAGATACAGTTAGATCAGAACTTATTTAAAACTGGATACATGCCAAAGTATCTAGAAATTCAATTTAAACACATTCTATAAGCTAATGTTTTTTTAGGTCGGGTCTTTATGATGCCAAATGAAAAAGCCGCACTTACAAAAAGTGGACTGATTTGGTGAGCCGAGGCATGATCTGGAGGCCATAGCGTTCTCAGCTTGATTCCTGCCAATGCCTGTATGAAACCAGCCAGCTGAATCAAGATGAATTTCCATCTGTATGAACTGACAGCCACCCATACAGAAGGGATTCTCACTGGACCAGGAAGGAGCCTGGGTCTCACACACTTTTAAACTGGCACGTGCTAGATTGATGGACTCTATGGGGTTTCCTGTCTCTCCCAAGGCTTCAACCTTCCTTTGAAAAGAACTATCAAAAACACCAGGTGGACGGCTTCTCCATACTTCACCTCCCTCTAACTTCTGCGTTCTGAGAGTTCATCCCTTTTCCTGTACTGGGAATCCTCAGCTAGAGCCAGCGTCAGCATGCTTACTTAAAGAAGAACTTAACTAGCTGGAGATGTAGCCCAGTTGAAGCCTGTCTGGCATGCACAGTTGGAGTTCATCCCAGCACCACATACACCTGTGAATGGAGGCACAGACCTGTAATTCCAGCATTCAGGAGGTAGAGGCAGGAGGGTCAGGATCAAAGCCATCCCCTCTGAGGTGAATGGAGGCACAGACCTGTAATTCCAGCATTCAGGAGGTAGAGGCAGGAGGGTCAGGATCAAAGCCATCCCCTCTGAGCCATCCCTAGTACCCTGAAGCAACATAAAGTATCCTATAAGTTGAAGAAGACACCAGAGAAAGGAACTATCTTGGCATTTCTGACTAAACTAGGAATAAAACTGAGTTTCAATCCTCATTCCTGAAGATAGTTTTCTGGTCAGTAGGTATGGTCTATCCTTACAAACCATTATAAGAAAAGCAGAAGTTGGTGAGTACTGCAGTTCTGGTAAGTTCCCTAGAATCAACGTGTTGGAAACTTTATTACCTAAAGCCACATATTGGGACATTTTAGAGGTGGCTGGTTAATAAAGGCTCTGCTCTCAGGAATGGGAAAATCCATTCCTGAATCCATGGAGCAATGGGTTATCAAGGGAGTGGCTTCTCTAAAATTGTGAGCTCCCTGTGACACATATTGGCTCAGTATCACCATGTGACGCTCTCTGCCATATGGCAATGTAGAAAAAAGGCCCTCGGCATGTGCCGACACCATGCTTTTAGACTTCTCAGACTCTAAAATCATGAACTGAATAATTAAAACCTCTGTCCTTTTCATGAGTACTAGTCATGGTATCAGTTACAGTGCAGAAAATAGACATAGAATAAATTATTCCATTTTCTTAAAACTTTTCCTGAAGATCCTCATTTCTCACATCTTGGTTCTTACTTCTAGATAAAGCCAGAAATCCACAAACCAATGGCCCACACTTGCATTTTGTTCAAAGGCAGAGACCCAAACAGCATTTAATAAAAACAACAAACTGAATTAGTTGCTAATTTTCAGAGATTGTAAACTTTTCAGACATGGGTTCCCAGCTGCTCCAAGAAATTCAGAATTATAGGACACCGCTGGGCACACATCCGCATCGCCGCACTCAGCTCCAGCACCTGGTGTGCTGAGTCTCCTTGACTGCCCTTGGCCACCACGTTCAGTTCTGCTACATTTAGTCTTCTAGGCTTACTAGCATTGCCTGCCTGGGCCCATAGGCATCTGAATTCGAAACAACATCCTAAACTGAAAATTTTGAATATCACCTCAAAAATCATCTCCTCTAATCACCACCTACAAAAAAGCAGCATTAGACACCCAGAGAAAGACCAGCTTAACTCAAGTCACCCATGCTGCAGGTGACAGAGTAAAGATCAGGCTCCAAGTCTTCCTTTAATCCATGACTTCAATTCTACACAGAATCAAAGTTGCTAGCATTCTAGCCATTGGTTCCAAAGACAGCACAGCTGTATTGAACCCTGACTGTAAACCTAGCACTGTGCTTATCTCTTTTTACTCCAGATCTCATTTTATCCTCAGAACTATGCTGAGTTTCTTATTCCTGGTAATCCCATTTTATGAACAAGGACACTGAGATATTAAGAAATCAGTTCAATGGCACACAGAAAAAGAAGGGTAGGTCTATGAAATTCTAGAGCTCAGTGTCTTTACTGATTCCTGATGTATGGACACGCTTCTTCAGCAAATTTGTGAACCCCTATTACAAGATCTGCATTGTTCTAGGTGCTGGAGAGTAAGCACTGGAGATCCAGAGTAGATGCCCTTGGAGAGCCAAGAGCCCAGGGGTCTCCCTGGCTGCCTCATCATCATGAATCATTTTATAACATCTCACTCTGCCTTGTATAAAGTCTCAGTCCACTTGTATATCCTGCCATGCTCACTAATTTTCTTTCTCTCATTTTGGTCACATCATCTTCCCATACAGGGATGGTCTCCTTGCAGGGGGAGGGGGGTGTTCTATACATACCATTGTTCTCGATACAAATGAAATCTGAACAGGATAGGACAACAGAGCAAGATTGTGACTTTCATTCTCACAGGGAATTGGCAGAAGACCAGGATGTACACCTATCATTTCCATAAACAGAAATATACCTACCTGACTGGCAAAGCTTGTGCAGATACTGACGTATCCGCCGTATTTGCAGACTTCCCCATTATTCTCTCCTTCCCCTCATCCTTGTCGCAGGATCTTAGGATTTGGTCTATGAAGTAAAAGTGAAAGCAATTGATCTCTTTCATGAAAGCCAGGCCCCTTACCCTCAGATTTCTACTCAGTCAGTCTGCTGATGGATGCCAATAGACACCAGGAAAAACTACTGTAAGCATCCACGTGCACTTTGATTAGAAGAGGGTGCCTGATTGCATCCTACCCAGAAGAGAGCTCCTCTTTACCCAGGAAGTGGACAAAGTTCCAACATCCTCCTAGTGATGAGATCAGCTGATCTCTTTGTGATTAAAAATCTGTGAGTCCTCAGCTGACAGCTGCTTCAGTCCAAGAGCAACTGCTGAGTCCACAGACTGCAGGTGCCCTGGTCAGCAGCGACGCTGGTGCCGGAGTTCAGGCAGGTCACACGGAAGGAAGACACACCTAACTTCTCCAGTCATGTCACAGTCAGTCACCTGCTCTGCCTGTAAGCCTCTTCGCTCAAACAGTCTCACCAGCACCATGTATCTGAGTATGCAAAGTCTGTAGAGAAGAAAGCCACCTTGTTACACCCCTGACTTAACAGCAACCCTCAGAGAGAGCTCATCCCTGAATCATTGCTTATTCACAAATCATCCATTGAAAAATCAAACAAGGAGTAAGTACCTACTCTGTCACCCTTTACACATATATCCCTTACAAATTCCCAGCTCTTCCTCTCTTTCCCCTTATGTTAACGTTTTTCCTTTTCCACAATTCCTAAAGGAAACAGCTCAAGCTTTGGGATTGTGTAGCTCTAATACTTCATTTTGAATATTCAGTTTGAATATTATTTTTCCTACCATTCTTTAGCCCTATGACATTAATTTATTGGCAACTTCTTTATGTTCAGTTTCTCTAAACAACCCGTGAAGTGGTGGGATTAGAACTTTATGTTCAAGGGTGGTTCAGAGCTAAAGTTAGATCATATATGTATAAAAATCCTTGCAAATGATTTGTGTCCAGAAAAGCACTCAACTGAAGAGGGCTCTGATTTTAATCTATTATATAATTAAATGTTGTTTTAAAAATTGGCTCGTTCCTCCAAAGGAAAATGTGTATGTTAATAAAGAATTGGTTTTTAAAACCTTTAAATGCTGCTAGAGGGAGTCCAGATTTTGAAAACCTTTGGCCGTTCCTCAAAGAATTCAACATAAACTGCCACATGATATATCAGTTCCAGACTCAAGACAACTGCTGACATGTCAACACAGAAGTTTGTAGTCAAATAGCAGCAACATTCATAACAGCCAAATGGTGAAAGCAACTCAAATGTCCAGTAGCAGATAAACAGATAAATAAAATGTGGTAAGACCTTAGAATTGAATTTGACCTTGCCATAAAAGAAATAAAGTGTTGGCCCACAATACATATCATTGAAACTTGAAAGCACTGTGTAAATGAAAGAAGATAGTCACAAGAGAACACACACTACGTGACACAATTCACAGGAAAGCCCAGAATAGGAAAATCTATAAACAAAAGTGGATTACCAGTTACTTGGGGCTGGGAGGAGTGTAGGAAACAGTGTAATAGGTAAGTGACATGATGTTTTCTCCTTGAAGTGATGACAACTGAGGGTGATGGTGGTTGTTTGTAAACATACTGCAAACCATTGAATTGTACACATTAAATGGATGGATTGCATAGAGTTCCTCTGTCTGTCCCCACAGAGAGTCCTTCTGGCCCCGTAGGCACCCACACACAAGTGGCAGACATTCATATAGACACATACCCATATACATGAAATTAAAAATTTAAAACCATAATTTTTAAAAAGAATAAAAATGAAAAATCATCACCTAAGTCCCATTAACTATCTCAAAACAAATTCATGTATACATATAGCTCAAATTTATTTATTTATGTGTATGAATGTACTGTCTGCATGTAGGTTTGTGCACCTGTGTTGTGCAATGCCTTGGAGGTCAGAAGAGGGTGTCTGATTCCCCCAGAACTGGAATTCTCCTGGAATTGGAGTTACAGATGGTTCTCAGCCACCATGTGGGTTCTGGGGATTGAACCCGGGTCCTCTGAAAGAGCAGTTGGCGCTCTTAACCACTAGGCCATCTCTCCAGCCCCCATAACTCAAACTTTAAAAATAACTTTCTTAAAAGCAAATGACAGACCACATCCTAATTTCAAATTTGATTTGATAGCATAATACTGCATGAGATGAGCTAGGATCTTCCTTCTAATCTTCTACCAGCACAAAATTAAATTCGGATATCAATTCTCCTACTTGCTCAGCATTTTGTGTGATGGCAGGTATACCTGTGTAAAATACAAATGGAAATAAGTTCAGGATCTAAATTATTCAGACACAGAGGTATTTTCCATTATTCAAAGCAATTTCCTCTTGCCTTTTAATGTAACTTGTAGATTTAAATATATTGTTCAGACTATCTTTGATTTGAATCAAAATCTAGCATCTGCCTGTATCCACACAAAAAAGCAGGGACTGATACCAAAACACTGCTGTTAAGGACCAGTGGGCATAGGGATACATAGAAGTATCCCTAAGGTCATCTTCTGCTTGTTTTGAGTTTGTTGGAATTTCTTTAACACCTTTATTAGTAACTATTTTCGCTCTTGTTGCTGTTACTATTATTTTGGTTGCAAGCAGGAGGGATTGAATCGTTGCAAATAATAAAGTAGGCAGTATCACATAAAACGCAGCAGAAGCCAACAAGGAAGGCAATGAAAGATTGGGGGTGCAACTCTTTACCTCTGTAAACAAGATATTCTAAATAGCTAAGGTATTTCCTTAAGGGTGTGAAAATTTCCCGCTGCCTGCGGGAGGCAGCAAAAAGTCTGACGTCATATATAAAACACAGATAACGCATATTCAGAAGCAGATAAGCAGAATACTGATGTTATTAAAAGTTCACAGGTATGAAAACCATTAGCCACCGTAAAGTATTTTGAAACGATGCTTTGATTCATCCCCCTTTACTGAAACTCACCTTAAGGATTTGCTGTTTCCAACTGATGGGATTCTTCATTTTCAATTCTGAGTTCTCAAGAGCTGTATGATTATCACTAAACAGAGGGTCAGAACTTTTTGTATTGTAAGTGTATTATAAGCTGTCAGTGTTGGAGACATAGTCCTGTGCTCTGAAAGCAGTTCACAAAGGCAGAATTGAAAGAGATGACCAGCTATACCTAGTATCAAATGGGTCCTTGAACATCTCTTCCCTGGCACACTGCACACCTCTGACAACTCATTGCTTTTCTTTCTTGCAGTTCTTAATGCTCAGGGAAGTTGATAAAGATTTGCTCTTAAACATTCTATAAAGCCTTTCTTGCTGTTTTCAGATAGGATCTCACTGTGTAGCTCAGGTAGGCTTCCAACTCATGATCTTTCTATCTCGGCCACTCTGGTTCTTGGAATACAGCCATATACCACTACTCCCAGCTCATTTTACATGAAGTATAACATTTCTAACTAAAGTGTGCAAGTCTCAGTGATCCAAGTCAACATAGTGGTAGAACTACTAGCCATGACAGAAATGACAGAGCCTGGAAGTCCCACTTGTGTCATCCCCTTTCCTTAGATCTCTCTGACTTTTACCTCTACACATGGTCTTTTCCCTCATTTTGAACATTACATAAATGGAGTCACATCTCATCATGTGTTCTCATGTGCCTGTCATTTTTACACACTATTATATCCTTCATGCGCAACTGTAGCTCATTATTCATTGTTGAAGAACATTCCATTGTGTCTATATCATAATTTCTATGCCTATCTTGTTATTAGGTTCTTGAGTCACTTCTAGTTTGGTATAATTAGGAAAGCTCTAAACTTCTAAGATGCTATTATAAAAATTCTTCTTCATGTGTTGATTACCATAGGTACTTTATACTAGAGAATGGATTGTTGGGTCATATTTTGATACACACTGCCAATCAATGCTATCAATTTAAAGTCTAAGTTGCACTGTATAAGAAGTCCCGCTGCAGCAGAATGTGGCTTATACTTCATATTACCACAGTTTTTTTTCAGGTTTTCCATTACCTTTTAGCCATTCTGACAAGTGTGCAATGATATCTTGCTAATTTCTCTTTGTTATTTGATTTCCATTACTGTAATAAATACCCAAAGTAGTCCATTTTTAAAGAGAAAATATTTATTTTGGTTCATAGCTTTGGAGGTTTCAGTCCATGATAGCTGGCCCTGCTTTGGGCTGTGGCAAGGCAGATCGCTGTAGCTAAAGTGTGTTCGGCAAGGCAAAAACACTGCCTCATGGTGAGAAGTTAAACCACTTCCACTGATTCCCTCAAGGCCCTACTACCAATAACCTGAAGGCCTCCCACTAGGCCCACCTTGCAATAGTTCCACCATCTCCCAGTAACATTGTGGTGGAACCAAGCCATTAACCCATGCAGACTATAGCATCCTCTATGACCTGCGATGTACGGACAACACATTTCTATTTGCTGACTTTTTGACATTTTCTTTTGAAAGCATCTGTTGAAATATCTTAACCATGTTTTCTTTAATTATGTGGTCTTTTTATTTTAAATCGATTTTTAATAAAATATTTTATTGGTGTTTTGTGTTTTTCATACATCATTTCTCAGTCCAATTTAGGTACACTCCCTTTTCCATGCCCCCCTCCCCACCCTAGTTCATCCATTCTGCCATACATGTCTTGCATCTTTTTCTCAGTCTTTTTTAAAACTGATTTTTTTAAGTTGCATGGAGTAAATTGTGTCCCCAAAATTTATTTCTTGAAACTCCAACCACTGTGTGACTCTATTTGGAAACAGGACATTGGAGAAGATAAAGAAGAGTTTTAAATAACATCATGAGGCTGGATCCTCGATCCTAGAGAACTTCTATTCTTAGGAATGAAGAAGAATCCACCAAGATCTCCCTTTTATGTGAAGACACAGCAAGAAGGCTTCATTTACACCCAGTAAGAAAGGCTTTATCAGATATCACAGCCTGCTAGAACATTGCTCATGGACGTCCCAGCTTCCAGTACTATGAGGACATAATTCTTTAGTTGTTAAAGCTGTCCAGTCTGTGACATTTTGTTATGGAAGTCCAAGTAGACTAAGAAAGAGTCAATTGGGGGTTTGTTTTCCTCTTTTAAATTATTTATTTTAGTTATGTGTCTATCTCTGTGTGTGTCTATGTAGGTATGTGACTGTAGAAGCTCACAGGGGGGCAGAAGCTTGCATCATATCCCCTGGACCTGGAGTTACAGGCACTTGTGAGCTATCCCTCTTGGGTCCTGGGAACCAAACTTGGGTCCTCTGCAAGAAAAGTATACATTCTTAACCATTAAGCGGTCTCTTCAGTCCTTAGTTTTCTTCTTGATTTTTCAGTTTGGACATGAGTCTATCTTGGATTTTTCTTTGCAAATATTTCTATTCAATGCCTTGTCCTTCCACTTTCTTAACAATGTTTGTGATAGTTCAGTTAATAAATATTTTTGCTGTGGTCTATAGTTACATTTATATAAAATGTAAATATTTTAACCATAAATATTTTATGGTGAGTTGTTTTCTGTATTCTTTATGAAGTTTTGTCTACCCCAAGCCAATGGAGACATCCTCGAATGCTGTCCCTCAACCATCTTCTCTTTCCACACTTATTCACATTGCTTCTGAATCTGGCCTTTTGCGGGCAGCATGAAGAACGAACACAGTCAGTCAAATGAAGAAATGTACTAGAAAGGCTTTTCTATCACTACCGTGATTCAAAGACACCTATATTATAGATCAAGTGGCATCCATGACAACCTATCTTTGGATTCTGATCTGTTCTATTGTTCTTTGGGACATCATCCTGTGTTAATTCCTTCTGCTTTTAATTAAATTATACCATCATAGTATATCTCTGATGTCTCCTTTCTTCATTCTTGATGTTAGTAATTTGTGTTTACTATCTTTGTTAGTTTCTTAGGGTTTCTCAATTTCATTAGTGTCTTCAAAGAGTAACCTTTGGTATGTCAATCCTCTCTGCTGGATGTTTACTTTGTACTTCATCATTTTTTTGTCCTATCTTGATGTCCTTCTTTCTACTTCCTCTGTTTTTAATTTTCCCTTCAGTTCTTTTTTTAAAAGCTTCCTGAGATATAATATAACATCTTTGATTTCCAGCTTTCCTCTTCTCAGATATGTTCATTTAAGGTCATGTACTTCCCTTCTATCACTTTGTTAATTTTATTCCAGAAGTATTAGGTTGTATTTATATTATCATAAACTGAAAAACTGTGCAGTACTTTTTTTTTACTGTGATTTCTTCTTAACCCATGGGTTATTTAGAAAGGTGTTGCATAGAAAACTTCTGAGAGTTTTCTAATTATCTATGGGCACTAACTTCTAGCTTAATTTCACCATGCCTGAAAAAAATATGACACACAATTGAATTCTTTAAAAATTTGTGGAAATTTGCTTTATAATCTAGAAAACATAGTCCATATTTGTACATAAAAGCCTCATGTATACTTGAAAATGTGCATTTTTTGTCTCCTTTTTTGTTTGCTTTGAATGGGGATCTCACTAGTGGCTTCAGCTGACCTGGAATGATGTTGACCAGGCTGGCCTCAATCTCTCAGAGATCTGCCTGGCTCTGCCTACCAAGTGCTGGGATTAAAGCCATGAGCCACCATACCTGCCTCCTTTGGATCTTGAATGCAGAATCTGTATGTCAGTTAAGTCAAGTAGATAATGTTGGTAAACTATTTCATAGCCTTGTCTATTTTTTAATCTGAAGATTCTAACACTCATATTTGAAAAAGCTGTATTAAAATAATTGCTTAGTCTAATACCTATGATTATTTAGTTCTTCAAATTCAATTTTGAATATAGATGTCACTATCTTACTTTTTAGATATTGTTTTACATATTTTGTGGTTATATTATGATATCTATAAAAGTTTATAATTCTGTTCCTTATAGTTACTCTTTCGAATGTTGTTAAATATATTCATTTATTTTCAGAAATACTTCTTAACTACAAATCTATTTAGTCTGATACTCACGTAAACATTCCAGCTAATTTCTTGTGACTACATGAGTTCCACATCTTTTTCTTAACATTACTTTCAACTTTTCCGTATCCTGATACTAACACAAGGCTCTTGTGATAAGTGAGTAATACAGTCTGGAAGGACGGGTGCCAAGAGCTAATATTAGGCTGGTTTAAAGAAAATAAATAATCACAACATTTCCAGTACACCTGAGCTAATTAAATACAATGCATACTCCTGTACTCACATGTGGGTATGTGAGGAGTAAGACCTTGGCCCAAAAATGGGGACCTGGGGACTAATTACCACAGCAAAGCACAGCCTCTCTCCTGGCTCTTACAGCTTCTCACCAGTGGCCAGGACAGGTGTTTTACAAGCTATGTGCTAAAACCAAAGAAAGTTGTAGCTCTGAGATGTATTGGGATGGGAGCCTGGGGATGGAGTTCTCTGAAGCTAGAGAAATTTGTCTGCCTGTACAGTGTGTATACAGTAGCAGGGAAATATATATATGGAATTAATGTCCTGGATAACAGTCTCTTAAGGGGAAAATTGATTTTGCTTTAGACATGTGGAATTTTTAATTCACAAATCTCATATCTGATTCCAGTGAGATCCAACATTAAGGAGATTTCTATCTAGAGTTCTTACACTATGAAGAAGACAACCTAGAATGAGCTCTGAACTTGTCTCACACTTTCCACAGACCATCTCTAAGGTGACCGAACCTTTATAAACAATATAACGAAATTCATGGCATCCTTCTTTCTCAAGATATACATAGGTACAAAAACTGCCAAAATGTGACAATTGTTCAGCCACAATGCACTTAAAAAGAGTAAGTAAACAGTGGCAGACCACGCTCTAACTTTTTTTCTCCATGGTAATGAAAAAAGCCCATCTATATAGATTTATTTTGCAAAATAATAGACCCAGAAATATTTGAATGCACTAAGTATGTCAATACAGCTGCACGTTAAATGTTATAACCTCTGAAGTCAAGAAATTTAAATTTATAGTCACCACATTAAGCATAGATGTTAAAGCATTAAAGTTAACACCATATAGAGTCATATAAAATATTGCATGTGCAAAGGGGCTGAGTTACGTTCATACTGGGAACTATAATTTAGAATTTCCTGACTTCTGAACATGTAACGCATCATAGTAATTGATCTAACTCCTTGGAGCTAATATAAAATATCTTGTTAACATGTTTTCTATCCAATTCTTTCATCGTTTACCTTTTGGCTTTTGGAGAAACAATTCATCATGCTCAAATGTTTTCACACACCTGCACAAAGCCAATACAGCAACAGGCAAGCTGCATTGAGCGAAAAGATTTGTAAATCACTTAAAAGGCCATTGAATCTGGATCGTGTTGGGTGATGTGTTTGCCTTAGGTATTAGTGCTGTTTGTGAGGGAGTCATTTTGTTGTGTTTTGGTTTGGTTTTTGCCTTGCCACAATGATGGCTTCAAAATTCTGCTGTATTTTATGGACTCCAGGGTACCAATATACTTACATGTACAGAATAGTGACTGCTACTCTGTAAAGGTAACATAATTTAGAAAAGAAAGGGAGGATGGGTTATTCCATGATGGGACATCCCACAAGAAAATAACACACATTTTTTTAAATGTGTGTGCATGTTCAGGGGAGGGTTCGTGTGCGAGTGTGTGTGTGTGTGTGTGTGTGTGTGTGTGTGTGTAAGGAACACCATCATCTCCATTAAGACAGGGTCTCTCAGTGGACCTCAGTTCCGCTAGATTGGCTGGTTAGCAAGCTCTAGGGATCCTACTGTCTCTGCCCCCTCCCAGCACAGGGATCACAAACACACACCACCACCTTATCTGGCATTGTTGTCCTGAGAATGAATTCATGGGACAGATTCCTTACCAACTGAGCCATTTCCCTAGCTGCAGAGACTCACACTCTTTAAGGGAGTTCTCTGCCAAGCACCAGGGCAGGCTATGAGTGCCCTCTCCCCACTCAATCCTCAGTGCCCTTCTCACTGGACTGAATCTTCAATTCACATTTTTCCCTAGCACACAGGCCTTGTTGTGCCCTGTTCCATGCCAGGCAAATGGAACCAGCAGCCAGTGGTTCTAAAGAGATCACTGTGTTCCAGTGTTTAAAGGTCCATACATGCATTAGTTCATTAAACTGGGTAGGACAGCTTTAGCTAACTACAATTAATAGGCTAAATCTGGCCTTCCATCTCTTTGATAAAGAACTTTACAAACACAGCCTTGTCCATCCATCTGAGGGTTGTCCGTGGCTGTTTTCACATAACAACAGCAGAGTTAAATAGCTGCAGTAGTTACAGCTAGCAAAACTAGAAACACCTATCTGATGTTCATGCAAAACATTTGCCTACTATGCAGCAGATATCTTCCTCTGTGTGCAGAAATCCTCACTCTCCAGGTCACACAAATGAAAAAATAATTTAACAGGATCTTTGGTTTTCAGAAAAGTGAGGAGGTTTCAGTAAGAATGCATTGTTCCATTCCTACTGTGTGCCTTCATCAGCCTCTAGCATTGTGTGGGCGAAGCTTCTTTTCTCACTTTCTTTATTCGGCCCCTCATATTGACCTTGCCCAGACTTTGCTTTTTGCAGTTTCAATCATAGATTCAACAGTGGTTACCAGCAACTGGGAGGAGGAGGAGGAGGAGGAGGAGGAGGAGGAGGAGGAAGAGAGGGAACCAGCACACATGCTTCTGAATATCATCTGCTTACATCTCAAAGACAGCAATGTGAATTTGGAAAAATTCTATAGCCCAAAAGTCCACATATAGAGTCCTATTACTTTCCTTACAAAAAAAAAGGGAACACAAGCCATTAAAACCTCGGAGAGAAGCAGCTTCCTCTGGCCCCTCTTGTGTGTCCTTCTTTGGCTAAAACCTTCTCCCCAAACTGGCCACAGTGCCTTCCCACATGTACATTTTAGCTACATCGTCACATTGCCAAAACATCTGGAGTGAAAAATGCATTTAATCATTCAAATTATTTTCTCCTAAAGCTATACCAAACATCTGTCTAACTAGAAACATCTGTGTATGTTTCTGGCTACCATAACAAAATACTGCAGGCTGGGTGGCTTAAACAACAGAAATTTATATACTCATGATTATGGAAGATGCAGGTTTGGGTAAGGGTGGCCATATGATCAGGCTCTTGTGAGGGCTTGCTTTCTGGTTTGCCCAAAGCTATCTTTTTGATATTTCCTCACATGGCAAGAGGAAGGATAACAAGCTCCCTGATGCCTCTTATTTAAGGGTACTAATTCCATCATGAGGATGCCACGCCACTATTTTATATCTCCTAATTATCACCCAAAGTCTACCATCACTTTCGTGTGAAGCATTATGTAGGTCAGAGCTCTAGGGGATGGGGAAACCCTCCAGGAAGAGGTTCAGTGGACCAAACCACAAGAGTCTGAAAACCCTATGGCTACTTGCCATGTCCACCTACGTATGAAGGATGCCATCTGCCAGGGCAAAACCCATGTGGGTGTCACAGGCTTCGTACATTTGGAAGATTCCTCTGGGATTAGCATAAATCCATAGGATTAGCGAACCCACGACAGAAGTGTTTCAGACATTTCCCTGCCATTATGGACACACTGACTTGGAAAATATCTAACGTGGAATTCCAGAACAAAGCCAGGATCATGGAGTCATAACTATTGATATTGTTGTGGTTGTTGAATTAGAAAACAGCCTGAAATGTGGGATTGACTTGGTGATGTGACAATCTTGGTTTATTAAAGTGGTCTCAAGCTCTAAAATACAGACGTAGCACGCAAGTGTCTTGAGATGTAGATGTAGGACCACTGCAGAGACCTTGGTCAGGCTCTGTTAGCCAACACCAGGCACAGAGCTGGTCCAATTCAAGGATTGGAAATGGATCCCTCCTCACAACAGAATCCACAAAGTCACATAAGAAATACAATGGATAAAGGATGGGTAGAGATGAAGGGTCACATTTGCAATCTACTAAATAAGTGGTATCAGGGAAAGCTGGCTCTCTATAAAGGAATGTGCTCCCAAAAGCCTTTGCGCCTTTCCCCACTAGGGAACCAACATGGAGCATGGAATGGTAGGACAGAAAATGGGAATCTAGGAAACCAAAGGATGGAAGAACTGTACTCTGCCACTTTGACGTTAATGAACGTTGTTACCTTGATGATCACTTTCCTATTCTGACTTGCTGATTTTTCATTCTGAAAAGGGAATGTAATAAAAAAAAATTACTTCTTCTTAATGGCTCTTATCACTTGGAGAGCCTATATTTAAATTAGGTTACTCCCTCTAGACCTTTCCTATTAAACACCTACTTACAGCACTACTTGTAAGCAGAAATACAAGTATGCTTTAGTTGTTGTATCAGGGCTCCCTTCAATCAGGGTCCTCTGAACAAAGATTGATTGATTGAGATTGATTGATTGATCGGTTCTAGGCCTCTTACATTATGGTTGTGTGGTTGAATCCAGAGACCTCACAAAGATAATCTTGACTTGCTTATTTCCTGACCCTATTTTCTGTCTTCTAAGATGTGAAAAATGGTTTGATGGATAATTCGTACAGTCTAGAATATAATTTCTATACTAAGTTTCTAGATTTAAGAACTATGTGAGAAACAAAGTATTTTGTGTTTGCCCCAAACAGTCTACATATTGTTCATGGAAGCATTGATGTCTTCACACAGGCTCCATGACTTCCTAAATCTTTGCGTCTTCTCATAAGCACTACTGTAACTGGTGCATAGTATGTGTTTATTAAATATTTTATAAATTTGTCTATTGGGATGAAAAAGGAGATTTACTTACTATATTAAAGTTGTGTTTACAAGTTGTGGAAACAGCTAGCTAAAGAATGAAAACTCCAATCATTTTGATGCCTAATTATGCCACACATTCAGACATCTGGGAAACATTTGGAGCATTTTGCTTTACCCCTGAATGTTTTGGTGTCCTGCAGAGGCAAGCCTCAGGAAATGGCTGTGGGTGTTTGTGGTGAGGGAGGGTGCAATGTGGGAGGTAGTATTTTGAAAGCGGCTTCTGGGAGGGAATATGCTGGTAGAATTGAATTGAAAACTGGTTCACCCCTCCACTCTGGCTGCCATGTAAATTTTAAGTTCACTCTTTGATCAAAATAAGGCAATTAACACCAAGAGTCACTATGGTGTCCAATTCCCTTTGTCCAACAATCTTATGTCAATTATTCAATAGGACATACAGTTTAAGAAAACCATCCTATAGGAACACACTATAATGGCATTTATTTATTTAAAATGGAAAATACAAAGACTTTGAAGTCATACGAAAAAATATTTATAAGTGGCTGACTAGAAAAAAAAATCAAAGATGCACTATCCCACACACTAACAATACTATTTGTCAAATTATAAATGAGTAATAGCTGGCATCCTCTATAGACATGCTTTGTCCGGTTGTAATAGACATGTACTAACCCCTCTCAACCTGGCATTGTAACTTCATTTGTGGACAGTTTTATTGGGTCCATGTGTCACAACTTTAAAAACCAAATCCTTTTAGTCCATTTGTCCATTTATTTTGAATTTATTCCATGCCAGGTACCAGCTCACAAGATCTGACTTAAAGGACTCACCCAGACTAATAGAGAGCTATGTCAATAAATCACAAATACAAATTCAGTAGTTTGTTGTATTATTTTGAATTTTTGAAAGGCAATTTGACAAAATGTCATATGTCTTTTCAATAACCTTGGATGGTCTAAAACATATTAGTACTTAGCTCTAATCCCCGTGCAGGAGGTAGACCAAAAGGGAACGTCTGAGAAGAAGGACTAAATAGGACCTAGAGAGGTAAATCTGTTTTTTCCTAAGGGAACTGTACTTTTGGATACATATTTCCTCAAAAGGACTCCTTTTCACTCAAAACAATCAATGAGAGAGTCTCAAAGACTTGAATCTTCTGATAGAGATTTGTATTTACATAGCTATGAATCCAAGAAGCTAAGTCCATACTTCTCCAAACCCATGCCTTAGCTTTGTAATTCTTTCATCCTCATACTATCAAGCAATATGGTTTCTTCCTTATTTCACAGTTTATACACCATGAGAAAATGAGACATGTGCTGTATTCTTTTCAAAATTAATTATAATGTTACAAAAACATTGGGACCAACTATCCTAACCTGGTGTTCCGCCACTTCATCATTTCCTATCAATTGAAAGTTACAAAGGACTCAAAGACCTAAAGTCTTCATTTAGGGGGGTCTGCCACCTATTATATTTGGGGAATGCTAAGTGTTCATGGTTGTGAATGACAGGGAATGAACAGGATTAGTTCTAATGGTACTTGCTAGGTATAAAAGACACAGGATCATTGGACTCATCTTCCATTAGACCTCCAGAGGTCATTGGTCACTGCACTCACTCCCAGAACCTAAAGAATCAGAGTTGGCAAATTTAGTGTTCAAATCCCAGGCCAATTCCTTCTCTTCCACATTTTGTTTTTTGAAAATATTTTAATATAAATGACATCTAGTTAAATTGCTTACTAAGAGCAGAGCTACCAAATGAGTTAGCAGAAGACTGTGGGGGAGAATTCCAGACATCCAGCTTAAGGCAGAAGTAGCCTTTTGTGAATTTATTTTTTTTTCAATTTTATTTCTTTTTTCCCATTTTTTTATTGATGCTTTGTGTATTTCATACATCATTATCCAATTCAGTTCAGGCATATTTCCCCTTACCTTCCCCCCATCCCACCCCACCCCATCCCAGATCATGCATTCTGCCATAACTGTCCTGCATCTTTCTCTCAGTTTTTTTTTCATTTTTTAGCAATAAGTGATAATTTATGAGTACAAGCATCCTTCATGTAAAACCAATTTGCAAGCAGTTGTGCCCAAACCCACACAGCCCATGGGTCCCACCATCCAGCAGGGGGGCTTGTATGTTCAATCAATTTTATTTATTTTTGTATGTGTATGAACTGTCTGCATGCAGGTCTGTGCAGCCGTGTCCTGCAATGCCACGGAGGTCAGAAGTGGGTCTCAGATTCCCCTGGAACTGGAGTTCTGGAATTGGAGTTACAGATGGTTCTTAGCCGCCATGTGGGTGCTGGGGATCGAACTCAGGTCCTCTGCAAGAGTAGTCGGTGCTCTTAACCGCTAGGCTATCTCTCCAGCCCCGAATTTATTTTTTATACATGAGCCCAAATACTATTTGTCCACAGTTGTCCTGTGCAAACCCCTCCCACTCCTTACACATGCCTGTATAAGACCCTACACAGAAGACCTCTAAAGCTAAGACCCAGAGCATCACCTCTGAGGTATATTACAAAGTAACTGTGTGATTACACAACAAGCTCTTTGATAAACTTTTCAGCTGGAAGGGTTTTATTTTTATTTTAAATCATAGGGTTTTTTTAAGTATATGATCTCAATATACCTATTCAAGGAATGGAAAAATTGTTTAAGGACAAAAGAAGGTAAAAAGAATGTTTGAATAATCAATATACCATGGACAGAAGAAAGTTGGCCCATTTCAAAGTGGAGAACAAAATAACATTGAAGAAAAATAGAATTTTCCACAACTTCAATTGCACTTCATTTTCCAAATGTGTGCCCTTTTAAATGATTAAGATTTTTAACAATCCAGAATAAAAAGAGCAAAGAGTGAAGTAAATAAATCTCTCTATATTCAAAATTTGTAATATTAAAACTAGCCAACAAAAACACGGGATCACTTGGACCCAGCTCTTGGCCATAATTAAATTAGAATGTGTTTAAATTCTTAATGGCAAGGTATTTTACATGGGGTTTGAAACACACACCTAAACACTCAAGCCATCATGAGTTATTACCATAAAGTGCCCAATAACTGCAGAAGTACTGTAGCACATTATCACTCCTCCCTGGCTAATGAAACCAACCATCCTCTCCAGCGTTTCAGCCGCACAAACCAAAATTACTCTCCTTGTAGCTGAAAGCTTTCAGAAACCATTGAAGCAGCTAAAAGGCTGCCTTTTTGCCTGTGAAACAACCCTGACATTAATGCAAAGTTGTTTTTACTGAAGTGTATATGTGTGTTTTCTTTCTAAGCTTTCTACCTGTCTACCTCTATGTGGAATAAATAAAATAAAATCTATTCAGATTCCGAGATCCACACAGAATAACTAGTTTGTTAATCGTTATTGGGAAGCCTTTATATGAGAGGAATATCATTGTTAAGAAAACCAAGGCTATCGCTCTACTTATTTGAGCTTATTTTGATAAGGGTTTGAGGTGTGGACATCAAATATCACTTGCTCTTAGGTTATAAGAGATGATCAAATTCAAACCAGTAACAAACAGTGAAGGCATCGCTGGACATAGTTCCAGAACTGGGTCCCAGAATACCTAGGATTAATCCCAGAATTTGGGAGGGCTAAAGAGGACTATCAGGAGTTTGAAGACAGCCTAGGCTACATACTGAAGTATTGACTCATGAAAAGAAAATAAGAGAGGAGGAAAGAGAACCATGTAGCTAACAAGAAACTAGCTATAATCAAACTTATATTAACATTAAGACAGCCTGAAACCCTTAAGGAGCAGGGTTCATGGGCCAGCACTGGGACTCGGGGCCTTGGCAAGAGCTGTGGTTTCTTCTCTCTAGACATTCTGACATAGAGCCAGGGCACTTTTGGCAAAGGTGTCTTACCGAGCTCTACCCATTGGGCTAATGATCCTCCTAATCATTAGGCCAGGCCTGTAAAGCAATCTTCATAAAAATGGGTGCCAGAGAGTTACAGAGTCAGAATGGACACAATTGCTAATACTCTTGGAGCAAGAGTCAGCTAGTGGAGTCAGGGGACAAGACGAATTGATCTCAGAATCCTTCTACAAGTCAAGTAAATCAGTAGAAAGGAAGATCTGTCCCCTAAAGAGTAGAAGTTAGTATCCAAGAAGATTGGTGCCAAATGAACATTTTGAGAAAATAAATAAGAAATCAACTAAACAAAATAAGGATTAATTCATGACCAGATCCAGATCATAGCTAGATTTTACACAAAACCAACTTTGGAAGCCCAGCAGGAGCCGGAAGAAAGGCAGACATTTGTGGGAGTCAGGAGCTACAGCAAGCTGTATACAGAGTTTCCACATGGATCCAGAAGGATTGGGAAGCCCACTGACCCATGTTCCTTAGGATGAGCACTGACATGGGGGTGTAAGACCAAGGCGAGAAGCCAGGAACCAGAAGGCAACCAACAAAGCAAACTATGAAAGAGCAAAAGGGTCAGTGGAGATAAGTAAGCCTGAGATGACTGCTGACACCAGAGTTAAAGGCTTTTCTTTATGGAATCTCAACAGCTTGCAGCTGGATCCATTGCTCCATTACACGCACAGGGCTGCACGGAAGATTTATGTTGAGTTGTAAAGGGGTCTGTGGCAACAAAGGATAACAAAAATAACAATAATTACTAATTTCTCTATGCTAAGCATTGTCTTAGCAGGTTTTATTCAAAATAGCATTGGAATAATGTTATTTTGTTACAACAAGAATAATAACAGCAGTTATCCAGTACTTATACAGATCCAAAACTATGCGAAGAGCCAACTATCCTAAGAACTACGCTAGGAGATTTTTTTATCTTTATTTATTGTTACTGGTACCTGTTTTAGGGTATGCATACACACACACACACACACACACACACACACACATGGAGGTGAGAGGACAAGCTTGGAAGGTGGGTTCTCTCTTCCCAACATAGGTTCCTAGATTGAATTGAGTTGTCAGGCTTGTGAGTAACAAGTTCCTTTACTTGCTGAACCATCTTGGCAGCCCTGTGCTGAGGAATTCTAAATGCATTCATTCTATTTAATCCTCCAGTACCTATTCTGTGTTGTCACATATTTATTATCCTTATTTTACAAATGAGAAAATTAAAGCTCAGAGATGTTAAGTCACAGCCCAGCAGTAGCAGAGGCAGCATTTGAATAAGTTATTCTCTGAAGATGAACATCAACCCATCTCCAAAGGCTTGATGACGCTGTGCCATAGGCCATAGAGGTGAGAAGCTAACCAGTGGGCTACGGCAAGTTAACAGTTTTGAAGCTGTGAAGGCAGTTACCCTTGTAACCACTAACTTTTTTATTTTACATGTATAAGTGTGTTGCCTGCATGTACAATGCTCATAGAGGTCAGAAAAGGGTGGAGGATTCCCCTGGAACTGGAGTCGTGGACAGTTATTAGCTGCCACATGGGTGCTGGCAATTGAACCAGGGTCCTCTAGAAGAGCAGACAGTGCTCTCTCTTAACTGCTGAGCCATCTCTCCAGCCCTGGAATTATTAACTTATTCCATACAATAAGTAATACTATCCTGGCCTGTGTCTACTTAAAGATGCTAGAAATACTGCAAGAAGACAGATTTTCCTTTTTACGGTTACAGACAAAGTTTAAAGAAAATTCTAAGGCAGATAATAGTGTGCTAAAGTTATTCAAGAATATTCTATTTTAAAATATATTTTTTTAATTTTTTACTTTATTTTTTTATGTGTACAAATGTACTGTCTGCATGTGGGTTTGTGCACCGGTGTCATGCAATGCTGTGGAGGTCAGAAGAGGGTGTTGGATTACCCTGGAACTGGAGTTAAAGACTGTTCTCAGCTGCCATGTGGGTGCTGGGGATCGAACCCAGGTCCTCTGCATGAGCAGTGGGTACTCTTAACCGCTAGGCCATCTCTTTAAAGTTTAAAAAGAGCAAATGGTAAAGACAGATAAAGAGTGTGAAGGAAGAAGGAAGAAGGAAAATGAAGGAAGACATGAAACTGCCTCTCAGTTCTTAAGTACTTACTAGACTGCCCGACTCATGAAACTGAGGCTCAGAGGAGTCACACAATTAACAGTGACCCTGCCAACACCAGCATCTCTTTCTACATTATTTTGCTTGGTAAAAACCAACTTCCATAGTAGATGGAAGTTCTCTGAGGGGATAGCAAGGTGGTATTTATCAGTGAATCCAACCTAATACCACAGGTTGTGGCCTGATCCAAAATTTGATTGGCAAAGATGCCCAGAGTCACTCTGGCTTGTGATTGTAATAATTCTTACAAGGTATACAGAAAGATTCCCCACTCTGAAATTATGCATAGGCTATAAAATACATATGGTCCTTGTTATCATCAAAGTCTTATAACTAGTTCATCCAAACTTTGCATGGGACAATTTAATATCAAAATGTCAGCTTAATTCTACTCATGAATAAATCTCTCTTGGGTTGGGGATGTATCTAATTTGATGGAGTGCTTGCCTAGCATGTACAAAGTCCTGGGTTCAATTCTTAGGGGAGTGTAAACTGAGCATAGTGTCCCATGTCTGTGCTCCTAGTACTTGGGAAATAGAAGGATCAAAAGTTCAAGAACATCCTTGGCTACATAGTAATTAGAGATCAGGCTGGAATACAAGGGACTCTGTCCCAAAGGAAGAAAAAAAATTATATATATATATATATTATCCCCAGCAAGCCAGCAAGAGAAAAAGAAACCCAATCTGCTGGCCTATTCATATACAAATACAAATTCACATAGAGCCCTCAGGGAGAAGCCTGAAATTCCCTGACCTGAGAGCCTTCTGTCTCCAACTACTTCTGTTTATGCACATGGGCTGTGTCCAGGGAGAGAGGTGCTAATCCTTCTTGAACAGCTTGTGGCTGGTCCATGGTTGCTTCATTAGAGGATGTGGTATCTCCAACCATCACAGGTACAAAAAGTGCCTAGAAATTGACTTCTTCCCTTAGCACAAGGAAGGTGGGGAAGCACATGTAATTGCAAATGCAGAGTATCAACAATACCTCATGACTGTTATGAATACATTTTCCTCGTTTATCTAGGTGAAGAAAAGTTAAAGTATTACTTTCAAAAAAAGGCAGCATAAATCCCATGGATATCAAGAGGTAGCCTGATAGTCTAACAAAGGCTTGGAGAATATGCTAAAAAATCCTTTGAGTGGATACTTAAGTCATTATAGTCGGCACTAATTATGAAAAGAAAACCACATCTTTTTTTCCTTCTGTAGACTTGGGAAAAATGTAACTATTTCTGTATATGCCAGAAATAAGTTAACTAGGTCCCAACTTTTATTATCATACCCAAGTCCTCCAAACCCAGATTTCCTCTTAGGATCTCTTACTGGCTGAATCGTACCTGGTCTTCAAATCATATGTTAAGTCCTTACCCTCAGTACCCTCAGAAGTGGCTATATTTAAACAGGCTATTAAGCTAAAATGATGTCATTAAGCCATGATCCAGTATGACTGAAGCCCTACTAAGAAGAGGAAGTCTGGGCCCAGTCACATACAGAGCACTGACCTTGCGAAGACAGAGGGAGAAGACAACAAAGCCAAAAACTCGATCTCAGGCTTTTAGCCTCCAGAAAGGGAGAAACAATAAATCATTGTTCAAGTGCCCAGGTCTGTGGTACTTGGTAATGGCAGCCCTAACTAAATAACACAGAATCCAACACTGTAGATATTTGACACAGATGAATCCATGACAGCTGAAATAAATCTTCAATATGGTTACTTACTTCTCATTATCATTCCAGTTTTACCCTCAAAGCAACTGTCACAGAACACAAGGGAATTACACCTCCTTCTCCATAGGCCTATACCCCAGGGACAAGAAAGAGTTCAAGAGCAGAACAGTGGATGCATCTGTTCTTCAGTTTTTAACAACTGCCATTGGTCAGAGGTAAACATCCTCTCGTTGAAACCATTGCAACAACTATCTGAGTGGTTTCCTCACCCTTAGGACTTCCAATCCATTCTCACCACAGAGGACGATCTCTTCTCATCCCTCACAAAAGTCTCTCGTTTAAAAGCCTCCTGGACTTTGCGTTACACTGCAAATGAAATCTAAAATCCTTACTACAGCCCTGGACAGCTCCCTGCTGTCCAGCCCCACCCTGCAAACGTGATCAGTCTACCTCAGTCTCGCCACCCTGAGTGTAAGGGACTATCTGCCTTATACATGTGCCTACCCTGAGTGTAAGGGACCGTCTGCCTTATATAATATGTGCCTACCCTCAGTGTAAGGGACTGTCTGCTTTATATATGTGCCTACCCAGAGTGTAAGGGACAATCTGCCTTATATATGTGCCTACCCAGAGTTTTCTACTGCTCCCGCTGCAGGATCTTTGGGCCCAGGGATTGTTTCCTACTGAGATACTCTTCCCAATTCTATAACAAGCCAAGTCCTACTGGTCTTTGAAATCTCAGCTTGACAACATACAACTGCCACAGAAAGACATTCTCCAAGGACGCTGCTAACATCCACACCACACTTTCCTTCATCCTACCCAAAGCTGCATTCTTTCCCAGCAAGTGCTAAAACTTGCATTTCATCAGCTCCCTCCCGCACTTATCTCTCTACAAAGTCAAGGGCTCTGTCTGATTTATACCATAGCAGCTCCATGGATGAATGAAGGAAGAGACAGCTAGTACAGAAGATGTAAACAATTTGCCTACACTGTGGTGGTACACTTATACTAATTATAATACTTCGATTTTAAGGTCTCTTAAAGCAGAACCTGTGTCTTCTTTCTTTCTTTCTTTCTTTCTTTCTTTCTTTCTTTCTTTCTTTCTTTCTTTCTTTCTTTCCCATGCCTCATTTCCTCAGAAAAAAGGTAACTGAATTGATTAATGCATTCATCATTTGAACATCATATTATGAATGGACCGTCACAGCAAACAACATATGATTAATGGCGATGGGTGGGCTTTAAAACAGTTTCACGCATGTTAGCTCATGCTAACCTTTACAATGGCACTGTAAACATTTTTATTTCCATTTTACAGAAGAAGAAACTGAGGCTCAGGAGTCAAACAACTCTACTCAAGTGTAAACCTAATTGAAGACTTTTTTTCACTGTTCTGTGGTTATGTCAAAGATTGGTTCACTGCCCCCATCCAAGTAAATGATCCTCGACACTCAGTCATGCAGGCAACATGAATAAATGCAGGAGGTCACAAAAGGAAGACATAGAAGCGGGGGGGGGGGACTTGGGAAGAAGGGATTTGGTGGGAGGAGGAAGGGATAAAAAAAGGTTATGTGGAATACTTTGATCGAAGAATAGTGTATGTTTTCCTGTAGGTTGATTTGGTAGCAGAAGAGGCCTTTTCTTGAATAGGCATTTCTTGAGAGTATAAGGGACAATTTTCCTATATAAACTAGTTCCCTTCTACATTGCAAATCATAATATATAATCTATTATGTATATATATATATATATATATATCCCTGCACCTGTAGCACCAGCTGGCCAGGAACTCCCTACACAGGTAGAACAGGCTGGCCTTGAATTCACAAAACTCTACCTGCCTCTGCCTCCCAAGGTCTGGAATTAAAACTATGCATCACCATGCCTGTCCTAAAATATTATTTTTAATTGAATTTGAGGGAAATCTCTACAAAACTCCTTTGTTGTTTATAGTTTTATATGTTTGCTTAATGAAAATTATTATGTCTTCTAGGGCTGACCTCTCATTTACAAAATTAGATGTTATTTTCCAAAATATTAGATCAATTTTCACAACAGATTATATTCTCTCTTGATGTGACATTTAAAAAATAATTTCTCCAGGAAAATATATTTTGTCAGGTAGGCTGAAAGATGATGACAGAATAGATAAAAAATAGCAACCTACAATAGTTAGGGCTAATATTGCTGATGTGTAAAAACAACCCCCTATAAAAAAATGAGAAAAATATTGATATAAAAATGAACCAAAAACATGAAAAAGAGTTTACAGAACACACATTGTATATCTAAAAACCAAACAAAAAGACATAAAATAACACTAACAAATGAATGCACATAAAGAAGTCCTAGTCTACGATATTTGTTTTAAAAAACCTAAAACTTTAAAGCAAAAACCTTGGTTAATCTGTGCTAACAGTGTGGCCTAAGCATCCAAAAGGAAATAAATAATTAGTAATACCTAAGAAATTGAATTTCAGGTATAAAACTAAGATATTAGAAAAAAGATAAAAAGAAAAAAAAAAGAGCACAGTTGTTTTGCCTGTCTTACTGGCAAGTGCAGCTACCTTGTTGCTGCCATTGCTTTTGCCATCCTTCAAAGACATGAGCCACAGCTTTTCAACCTTCCAATAGGGACTGAAGACTCATGCCTCTCCAAGAATCCTCCAAACCTTCAGCACCAGATGGGGAACTGCTGAGACATCCAGCTTGTGGACTGAGCTACTACTGGGGTTTAAGCCTCTTCAGAGTATTGATTGCCATTGCTGGACTGCCCAGGCTGTGTCACGGAGACCAGTACAGGAAGATCAAGACAGGACATGGTGCTTACTGGACCTCATTTGGTGACCATGGGAAGGAAAAACCCCAGAGTGGAGCACAAGAGCAGGACTGTTAGTGGTTTGGGCTGGCCAAGGAGGAGCCTTCGAACATGACATCTTTCAGCCTAATAAAGAAAAAAAATCATAAGCTGAAGATGCTGAAACCTATGATATAGGTGGCATGCATATGTGCCTATTTTGGAGTGAAGCAAATTGAAAGGAACAACAACAACCAAAAAAAAAAAAAAAGACTGGGTCAAAGAACTGACTGAAATGGTAAACTTCTGCATAGAAATTTTTTAAAATACATTTGGCAGAATGTATGAGCTCAGGTGGGGGGCAAGGAAGGGGGTACAGGTCTAGATTTGATTGGAAATTTTGTATGAAATGCAGAAAGCTTCAATAAAAATTGGCTTTGAAAAAAAGCTGAAATGGTCTAATACAATTCCCTCTGGGTTTTTACACTAACAATGCATTATTTCCTTCTCTCTCTCTCTCTCTCTCTCTCTCTCTCTCTCTCTCTCTCTCTAGCCCTCCCTCCACCTCCTCCCCAGTAAAAATACCTCCATTTTTCCCATTTCTCCCCACTGAAAAATTACATATACAGTATTTCTACTACATAACAAGAAACAGTGCCAGACTAGAGAAATTTCCCTTTGAGTTGTTGGCTAAGGTAAGCCAAGGGAATCCCAAAATTACAAAGGCTATTGCTACAGCCCTTGATTGCCTCCCAGAACTTGAAGGTAAAGACCCTATTGCCTATGACAAGACATACTTCAGACATAGGATTTGGAGCAATGGAGCTGGAACTGACCTGGAAGCCAACTCCCCTGAAAGGCTAGCTCTCATAGCTTTGGAAAACACTATGCAAGCAGGAGAACATCGATCAATGGCCCAACCCCAGCTTTAAGGCATAATAACCACAATGACCACCACAGCAAACTATATCAGGGCAGTAGTGATGTTTTTAATCTTGGGGGTAATCAACGGCTACATAATTGGACTTAAAAACCCACTTAATGGGAGGAAACTCATGTGTGGTACTATAAACATAGCTGAATACAAATGGCTGGAGAGATCATAGATCCTAGAGAAAACCCCAAGGCTGTCACATTCCCTAGAAAAATGTAATTTCTTCCTACATGCTAAATATGGATCCTTATATACAGACAGGTACACCAGTCACCACTTATCAAAGAAGCTAACACTCACAGAACGGAGTGGAACAAGGGATAGAAAGAATACTTATGCATCTGTCAACTCTCATCTATGAAGCTTCTTCATGCAACAGAAGGCAATGACCACAAAGGGCCACAAATGGCCAAAGCTTAGAGAATAAAAATATGCATAGTGTGGGTCCCTGGACAGGACTCCGATATTAAATTTCAGGACCCAGGGACCATCATGGAAGAGGGGATGGGAAGATTGTAAGACCCAAGGGAGGAGGTATATGAGTATATTGAAACAGACTCTTACAAGTTCCTAGGATCTAGCTCACATGAACCTACAGCAATGGTGTAAGCATGTACAAGACCCAGGCAAACTCAAGCAGACAAAAACTCAGCATAGAATTGTGGAAATGGGCAGCAGGCCCCAATCTTAACCAAAGAACTCTTTGCATTTGGTTACTGCTGAGTGAGAGAGCTGACCTTCTTAAAGGGAGAGACTCTCGTTGGGCTGACTAGACCTCAGTGGATGAACTTGCACTAAGGGATGTCTGGGGACACTTAGTTGACTTGATAGCCTTAACACAAATGGCAGAATGCATGAATTCCAGTGGAGGAAGAGCTAAAAGACAGTGACAATGGAGAAGAGGGGTTCAAAATGATTCAGATCCTCTGTATGAAATACATAAAAATTCAGTAAAAATCTTGGAAAAAATGTTGAAAGGGTGTGAGGGATAAATTATAATCATCAATAAAAATAATTTTATAACCCCTTTGATTTTAAATTTTTTATCCTTCTGTTTTTACTTCTGTGGTCACATCTTCTTGGTACTAACATAATTATATATGAACACATTACACATGGCATTATTATATTTAAATTTTTGTACATTTTGAACAAATAAATATCACTTGCATCCATAATTTGTTATCAGGTGTCTGGCAAGAATGGATACAAGTTGTCATTTAGAAAATGTACTCAATAAGAATTGAGGAGAGGGTAAAGAATACAGTCTGTCATTAAGGGAGACTGAAAAAAATATAATTGCACTGACAAAACCACAAGAACATTTGAAGAAACTACTAATTATCATATTTTACAGAAAAGCTGCCCACACCTTGAAACAAGGTGTATAGAAAAGTCCAGTCAGTTTAAAGTGGGCATCTGGGTCTTGATTCTGATGTTTGCTATCTATGTGACTTTTAAATAGTTTTCTTTTCAATTTTCAAAGCCATATCTTTTAAAATTAAGTTCAATTATTGATTGCAATAAATATGAAAGAGTAAAATTTATGACATATACCCGAGATGTATATATGTATACATATATATACATATAACCTGAGAAATACTAATCTCCCACGAACTTGTACTCAATCTGCAGTTCAAGGCTCTATGCAGAAGAGGAAGCTGAGTTTGGATAAGTCTTTGTTCAAAAGGAGCTATTCAGGTTTTCACTTTCTTGTACTTAACTTTCCACTAGCTGGAGAGACATGGCACTGGGTTCTATAGGTACAACATGCGATGAACAAACTTGATGCTGAGGAACTAACCCAATGTGTGCCTTGTAACATATCCTGTCATTTAGACTCTACACAACAATTGCTCCCAAACACCAGCATAGAAAACAAATGTCTCCATAGTGAAAATGACACTTGTAAACAGCACTATGTAGAGAACATATTAGAATTTGCTGTGTGCCAGGCACTGACTTATTCGCCTTATGTGGACTCTCTCATCTAACCCTCTCAGCCCTATGGTATAGGTTTTAACACTATTATATACATCTTAATGGCCAAATAAAAAGAAACTTGCTATTTCAGGGCAACAAACTGACCCAAAGCCTTAGCTGTCACTGACAAAGTGGAGGCACAGTTCAGAACAAGCAGCCTTAGCTTAAACTCTGCCAGGGCCTATAAAGACAGGATATAAATCAGCATGATTCAGGAAGAATGCTTGATCAAGAAGAATAAAAACTATTGCCTTGGTCAAAGCCAATTATTCAAACAATTCACCATGTCGTAGACAATACCTGGCTTATATCCCAGCTTGCTTGACTCAGTAACTGGGCAGCTGAATCACACAGGCTAGGAATGCCCTGGTTCAGAATTTAACATCTGTGCATTTAACACATTTTGGTGAACACCTCTTAGGGGCCAGCTAGACACAGAAAATACAACACCAACCAAAGCAAAACTTGTCTGTTTGCAGAGAGCTTATATTCTTGCATAAAGAAACACAGAAATGCATGAATAAAATGTGAGCACCATCTGTTGAAAAGTGCTACGGAGAAAAACAAAGCAGAAGCGGGTGCCTGGACATTTGTAGTAACAAAATACCACACACTTAGGTCATTTGTAAACAACAGAGATTTAATTCTGAAGGTTGAGGACTTCCAGGTGAGTTTTTAGCAGGTCCAATGTCTGACAAAAGCCTACTCCTCATAGACAGTGGCATGAGTGGGAAGAAAACAGTCCTACCTCTTTAAGCCCATAAGGCCTAACCTCACCCATGAAGATTCTCACCTCATGACATAATCACCTCCTAAAGACCCCATCTATCTTTTGATTTATTTCTAATCAACATATACTGATTGTACACATTTGGGGGTAATGTGTACAATGTTGGGGGTTAATGCTATCACACTGACCATTCAGTTCAAACACATAAATAATGAGAGGTCACATTCAGACCATAGCAATAGAAATAAGGAACTCTTGTTGAGGGTGGGAGGGATAAAAGATGGTCACCCAAATTCACAACCTCTGTAGCTTGGGAAGTTTAGTCCAAATGGGTAAACTCATCAAATTATTCTCCCAAGTACAAAATAGATAGAAAAAGAGTAGGGATCATGAATAAATGAAAAGGTATATTACCATTTTATACCAGACTTTGGTCTAAGCGTCTTGATTAGGACTGTATACATATTAACATATGAGTGTTGTCTGCTTTATAGAGTGTTTAAACATTTACAAGAAGGTGATAAATTGGGCTTGTAGTTTTAATTAAATATTTAGAAATTGTAGCTTTAACCAGCAATCATATTTACATGTTAGGGAAAATATAATTTGTTAAATTCGTAACTTTTAACTGTATTTATAATACAAAGAGTATATAAAGAATTAGGAGAATATTAAGCATTTAAACTTTTAAAACACTCACTGATTAATAAATTCATAAGGTTAATACAGTGGGCACTGAAAAAGCACAAAAACAACTCTTTCTTTCCATGAACAAAGGCTATCAGTAATGTTATCTGTAATAAAACTGAGACCTAGGGAAGTTAAGCTGTCCCTGTGACTCCCTCACAATCAACAGAATAAGACAGAAATGAACCTCATGTCTTTCAAAGCAAGGTTAGATAAAGACATACAGATGCTGAATTGATCTGCCAGGGTGCTTGCTCCGGGGGGAAAATAAGCCAGGGGCAGAGTGCCTGTTGTCAGGGCATCATCACACCATGAAATTTCTAAGCCATGCAGGAGACTAAGTCCGACTCACAGTGAGAGAAGAAGCCATCAACCCTCAGGTACCCAGCCTCAGGCTGGGGTTGTATGAGCAGAGAAGGAACTGTTTCTAGTCTCCGCTACAACATGGCTACAGTAATATGACCCTAGCAGACAAGAACTGGCCAGCCAAGTTTGACAGCAGCAGAACTCTGAGCTGGTGTCAATCAATCACTGTTTTAAAACCATTTTGTTCGTGGGCGGTTTTTATGACCATAATGCATAAACAATGGACTTAGTTCATAAGCTACTATACAAGTGCTCCTTTCGGCACTTTTTCAGTGCAGTTTTTAGTTAATAAACATGGTATTTCCTTAGGTGTTAACTCTCTATCCCTAAATGATCAGTCACTCACGTTTTATCTTCATTGGCCCATACTTAGAGTAGCAATAACATACACTTTATCTAATATTTCAAAATTATCACCTATTATGATGTCCAGACAAAGAATATTTTCTTTCTCTTTTCTCAGGAAATAGTTGAAAACTAACTTAATAATGAACATTTTCCAAGAAACATTCCACTCTAGAACTCATGGGAGTTATAAAATAACCCCAAACTAGGAGGGCAGAATGGCTCACCCTTTAAATTCTTTATATCTTGAAGTCTTTGATTTAAGTCATTATTTTAAAAAAAAATCAAATCATGCAGTGCTCTTAATAAAGCATTATTATTTCAAGGAAAAGGATAAAACTTTCCAAATGCAAATGTTTAGCTGGCGTAGAGTTGTAAAAGATTCCAGGACATTAGCCAGAGGATGGATTGTATTGCTGCTACAGGTCTGGGTTACGGTATCACTGGAACCAAATTCCTGTCAGATTAGTCTTTGCTCAAAATGAATGTAATTATGAAATGAAATAAGTTTTAATTTGAATTGCCTAAAAAGGGGAAACCAAATATTGTGTAATTACAGCAGAAGAAATCTGAGATGGAAAACAAGATAGTGTTATTTACAAGTAAAAAGGCTTTTATGGGATTATGGGCTTTAATGTGCATATTTGTAGGACTGGGGGGTGGCAGAATTTGGAACTCAAATATTTTTCATCAGTGTTTATTTACAGTGTGCATGCAAGAAATGGAATCCCAGACACATCTGATATTAGGCTTATTTAAACCTTTTATATCCCTACTAAATCTGAAAAGACTCAATGTTAGCCACACATAATGGAAGTAATCACGGAGTGTGATAAAATGAATATTTGAAAACCACATGCAACTTTTAGGCTCAAATCCAGAACTATAAAATCCACCTAGAGACATAATGAGCCTCCTTCTCCTTCTTGGAGAGGTGAAAGCAGAAAAGAAGAAACATATCCTTGCACTCTCCACTGTTGATGCTGCCTCAGTGGAGCCCCCAGATGGCTGGGCAGAGCTTTGCTGCTGAGGCTGGCCACAAGTACCATTTTGCTCTCTGGAGGGCAGAGCCATTTCTCTTCCTTGGCAAAATGATGCTAGGTGACTGGTTCTCCTATCTTCTCATTCCTAAAATCTCATTTCTTGTATTCAGGAGTCCAGAACCATAGAAGACAGGTCTGTCCCAAGTACCTTTCTCACAAGCCCTGCTGCTTGGCTCCAGGGATTTTGAACCATTTGCCTCAATCTTTTCTAGGCTAAAGTATCTGATTTTTCTCCCATATACAGATCTTAGATTTTAATCATGAGAGACTAGGAGCCTACAAAGTTAGTGATACAAACTTAAAATACCAGCACTTTGGAGGCTGATGCAGGAGGATTGCTATGAGTTTGAGGCCAACCTGATTTACACAGAAAACTCAAGCCAAATCTTATCTTTAAAAAATAAATTAAAGCTGGGGCTGGAGAGATGGCCTAGCGGTTATGAGTGCTGACCGCTCTTACAGAGGACCCGGGTTCGATCCCCAGCACCCACATGGCGGCCGAGAACCGTCTGAAACTCCAATTCCAGGAGAACTCCAGCTCCAGGGGAATCCGACACCCACTTCTGAACTCCGCGGCATTGCACGACACGGGTGCACAGACTTGCATCCAGACAGTACATTCGTACACATACAGAAATTTAAAAAAAAAATTAATAAAAAAAATTGAAAAAAAAAATAAATTAATTAATTAATTAAAGCTGATCATGGTGACGCACACCTTTAATCCTAGCACTCGGGAGGCAGAAGCAGGCGGATCTTTGTGAGTTCAAGGCCAGCCTGGTCTACAGAGTGAGTTCCAGGACAGCTGGGGCTATAGGGAGACCCTGTCTCAAAAAGATCAAAATATTTAATTAATTAATTAATTAAAATAAACAAAAAATAAGGTGATAACCTAGCAATGTACTGCATTTCCTAGAGTCCTCTGTAGTTTGATGTAGCCATGTGATGGAATTCTGGCCAGAAATTGTGGGTAGAAAGGATAAGAATAACCGCTGAGTCCAGCCATGAAAACACCCCGCTAAGTTCTTCTCTAGGCTCCTTTCCCCAGTGCATATACTGGCAGGGAGAGAATCCCAGGATGATCTGGCAAGCATCCCTTAACCTGGATCCTTGAAGGACTTGATGAAAGATGGCCACCCCATGTCGTATATCCCCTCTAGGTGTTAGAAAAGAGCAAGAATTACACATCTGGGCCTTTGTTTATTTGTCTTTTCTCTTTGCTTTTTTTTTTAATTGCAATTATACTAACCTAAACACTAGTTAAGCCAAAGGAATCATTTTCTCATGCCAAAAATTCAGACAGTTTAAGAGGTGTTTGGGATTATCAAAGAAATGTACCAATTCCTTGCAAATTATTAGCTTCAAAAGTTATCTACAGGGCTGAGGAGATGGTCAGTCTGTTAAAGGCTGAGTTTGATCCCCAGAACTTGTGTTTAAAATGAGAAAGCAAATCGTGGTGGCATCCACTTGATATTTCAATGCTGGAAAGATGGAGATAGACAAATCCCTAAGGGTCACTGGACAACCAGTATAGCCTTCATCAGGGAGAAAGAACCTGTCTCAAAAAACAATATGGACAGCTCCTGAAAAATGACATTCAAGGTTGTCCTCTGGCCTCCATACATGTGTGCACATGCATATAAACATATACATATACTTACACTGAAAAATCATCTACATAAAGAATCATAACATTCCTTGAGAGGGATCTGCCATCAGTCATATAGAAACATGTATAAATGCCACGTGTCAATCACATGCTGTCCTTTTGTTTTCCTAGCCAAAGACTTTTTTCATTCTTTTCAAGACAGGGTCTCCCTGTAGCCCCAGCTGTCCTGGAATTCGCTCTGTAAACCAGGCTGGCCTTGAACTCACAAAGATCCACCTGCCTCTACCTCCCAATGCTAGGATTAAAGGCGTGCGCCACCACGCTCGGCCCAAAGACTTTCTTTAATCTAGTTCTTCATTGCTGGACCTCAGATGACGATTCCAACAAACCTCCCAGCATTGCAGTTTGAAGATCACTGATCAATAAAAGTCTCCTGTCGCATGATATCACCATCAGTCAATCAATATCTTATTAAAGATCTCAACTGATTAAACATCCTATCTATCAAGCATTGTGTTAGACACTGACTATGTTCACTGATGCCATCAGATAGGAGAACAGCCAAGAGAAGTAAGAAGAGTTGTAAAACAGTAAGTCAGGTAACAGTATAGGAGCCACTACTTCTAAATTTTGTTGAGTGTATTTGTTGATATTTCAACACTGGAGAGAGTTGGAGACTGGCAAAAAAAAAAAAAAAAAATCCCTGGGGCTCACTGGACAACTAGTAACACTTTATCAGGGAGCTACTGGCCAATGAAAGACCCTGTGTGTCGCAAGATGGATAGCTCCTGAAAAGTGACATTCAAGATTGTCCTCTGCCTCCACACACATGTGGAGGTCATATGCTGGATACCACATTGGAACACGATAGTCCCTAGTTCATCTAATCATCCTAAGAGCCTTCCCCTAGTTTGTAAAGAAATAAAGACTCAGCAACATCAGAAGTTACACAAATAACTACTGTGTTATTCCCCTGGTTTCTAATACTGTGGTGAAAAAGTTGAGACGGGTTAACTTTACAAAGAACGGAAGTTTATTTGACACCCCATTCTGGAAATTCAAGAGCATAATGTCAGCATCAGCTTAGCCTCTCCAAATAGAAGAGATCATATTACAGGGGCTGGAGAGATGGCCTAGCGGTTAAGAGCGCCGACCGCTCTTACAGAGGACCCGGGTTCGATCCCCAGCACCCACATGGTGGCTGAGAACCATCTGAACCTCCAATTCCAGGAGAACTCCAGTTCCAGGGGAATCCGAGACCCTCTTCTGACCTCCGCGGCATTGCACGACATGGGTGCACAGACTTGCATGCAGACAGTACATTGATACACATACATAAATAAATAAATGCCAGGCGTGGTGATGCACGCCTTTACAAAAAAAAAAAAAAAAAGGAAGAGATCATATTACAAAACAGGAAGCCAGAGGATCATATGGGGTCAAGCTTACCCTTATGACAACTCACTCCTTGGAGAATTCAGGGTTCCAGGAGCACTATCTTAATCCCATCTGAAGGCGGTATTCCACCTCCATGATTGGAGGCTCTTCTGCCAGACATCACTTCTTTTTTTTTTTTTTTTTTTTGGTCTTTTCAAGACAGGGTCTCCCTGTAGCTCCAGCTGTCCTGGAACTCACTTTGTCGATCAGACTGGCCTTGAACAGACTCACAAAGATCCGCCTGCCTCTGCTTCCCGAGTGCTAGGATTAAAGGTGTGTGCCACCATGCCCAGGGACACCACTTCTTTTTTTTCTCTCTCTTTTTTTATTTATATATATATAGATTTTTTATCAAATCTAGACCCGAGGGACACCAGTTCTTAAAGCTCTCACCCTCTCTCAGGATTACCACATTAAGGAGCAAGCTCCTAACAAAGGAACACATGTATGACATTCTAAAATCATATGTAACTTCAGCAACTATCTCCAGGGTTATGGTTTAATAAAAAGGTGTGTCTGATTCTAAAGTCACTTACTAATATGTGAATTTGAACAAAATGGTTAAATGCCATAAATCACTATTTCTAACCTGAAGTGCCATTTCAGTCTTAAGGAAAACAATGTCCACAAGTGTTGGCAGCCTACCACACAAACAATGTGTGCTGTACCACGCCCTAGGATGGCGCCGACTTCCTGAGTCGCTAGAACAACAACAAGCCGCTTCCCGCCATTGCCTTTGCATTGATTGGACAAACTGCGCATGACTACTACTCTCTGAGCCCACGCTCTCTGAGCCCATGCTCTCTGAGCCTGCGCCTTGGGCATGCTAATGAGGCATCAGGGCACTGCACCAATCCAGAGCATACACGAGCCCTCTAGACTGCTATATAAGCAGTGCTTCTGCCCCATTTCGGGGTCCTTCTCACAAAAGAGCTGTGCACAATAAATACTGCTGCAGAAGAATCCTGTTGTCCATGTGAAGTTCTTGCCAGCGAGACTGCTGCACGTGACACACAAGATTCAGGTTGCAGAGCCTAAATGATCATGGACTATGCTACACCTGCTGTACACCACATTCCTGTGGTACTTTGGTCTATGAGTAAAACATCTGAGCCTTTCACCGAATTGCTTCTGAAATGGCAGTAGGGGAAAAGGAAGCTTACATAAAGGTTCAGTGTTCATATTGTGATCTAATTTTCCAGATGCACTTTTTTTTTTATTTTTTTTTATTTATTTCTGTCTGTGTATCAATGTACTATCTGCATGCAGGTCTGTGCACCCGTGTTGTGCAACGCCGCGGAGGTCAGAAGAGGGTCTTGGATTCCCCTGGAGCTGGAGTTCTCCTGGAATTGAAGTTTCAGACGGTTCTCAGCCGCCATGTGGGTGCTGGGGATCGAACTCGGGTCCTCTGTAAGAGCGGTCGGCGCTCTTAACCGCTAGGCCATCTCTCCAGCCCCCCCAGATGCACTTCTTAACATACTGTTTTTTGAGGATGAGGATATCAGATGGCAAAGCATGTAGCTGGAAAGCACAAAGCCTTGGGTTTGGTCCCCAGCCCTGTGCAAACTAGGTGCAGTAGTATACACCTGAAATACTAGCATTAGAGAAGTAGAGGCAAGATCAGGAGTTTAAGGTTATCCTTGGCTACATTAGGAGTTTGGAGTCAACCCAGACCACATGAGATCCCAACTATAAAAACGAGAAAAGGAGAGAGAGGCAGAGAAATGGAGATGGGGAGAGACAGAGAGAGAAAGAAAGGGAGAGAAGAAGAAAGAAGGGAGAGGGAGGGAGAGAGAAACTGTCTGCTTGCCTTCACACAGACTGAGACCCTAGTAAAGGTGTCTTCAGAATTCATCTTTATAGAAAAATGCTGTTCTGATTGATGAAATGATCATGGATGCTTATGTGTCACAATGGGGTCCTGAATCATGAGCTGGTATGTGTGTGACTTTAGGTCTGGAAGACAACAATCCCTCAGAAGTTTCTGGATTATAATATGGATCCTATCAAGAGCCCACTCTGTGGAGACTGGCTTTGTGTCACAGGCCACTTGACTGAATCACTGCTCTCCAGGTACTCATCTAGGCTCAGCCACAGATTGAGAACCAAGTGGTCCATGGAGAACTGAGATACGTGCATTCGGAAGAGATTCTGAGAATGCTGGAAAAGATTTGTGGAAGGATGCTACTGAGCATTGGAGATCAGGGAACTTAGAGTCATCTCCCAGGCTACAGCCCAGGAGTGGATGGCTAAGCTTCCCCTCACAGAAAAATGCTGAAATGGCCCTCCATACAGAATCAGATAAATAACCAGAACAATACATATTTTAAATAAATCAGTAACACCACTGTTCAGTAAAGAAAATGGAGCATAGGGACTAGAGAGATGGCTCAGTGGTTAAGAGTGCCGACTGCTCTTGCAGAGGACCTGGGTTCAATTCCCAGCACCCACATGGCAGCTAAGAACCATCTTTAACTCCAGTTCCAGGGGAATCTGACACCCTCTTCTGACCTCAGCAGCATTGCACCACACGGGTGCACTAACCTACATGCAGACTACACTCATACACATAAAAGATCGGACACAGGAAAATAATAATTAATTTTAAAAAAAAGAATGGAGCATAATATTTTAAACATTTATTCTTTTCCCAGTTGAACTAGCTTGTAAGATTTTTAAGAGTGAATATTCTAGAATCCATTGTCTAAGCTAAATCTTTACTAATTTCCTAGGTATGAGATATGGGCAAGTTTCTAAACCTCTATAAACCTCAGCACTCTTTACTACGAATATAAATAATAACTCCTACCTTCCAGGGTTAACAATAATTAAATGCTTAACTATGTAAATACGTAACTAAGTGTTAGAATTTAAGCAATGGTTAAATAACTTCAGACATTTTTATGGCCAATTTTAAATAGGATTCAAAGAGAACAACTGAGTTTTTCAGACTAAGGTGATCAAAATTTAAATACACAGTNCTGCTCTTGCAGAGGACCTGGGTTCAATTCCCAGCACCCACATGGCAGCTAAGAACCATCTTTAACTCCAGTTCCAGGGGAATCTGATGCCCTCTTCTGACCTCTGCAGCATTGCACAACACGGCTGCACCAACCTACATGCAGACAGTACACTCATACACATAAAAAATAATAAATTAATTTTAAAAAAAGAAAATGGAGCATAATATTTTTAAACATTTATTCTTTTCCCAGTTGAACTAGCTTGTAAGATTTTTAAGAGTGAATATTCTAGAATCCATTGTCTAAGCTAAATCTTTACTAATTTCCTAGGTATGAGATATGGGCAAGTTTCTAAACCTCTATAAACCTCAGCACTCTTTACTACGAATATAAATAATAACTCCTACCTTCCAGGGTTAACAATAATTAAATGCTTAACTATGTAAATACGTAACTAAGTGTTAGAATTTAAGCAATGGTTAAATAACTTCAGACATTTTTATGGCCAATTTTAAATAGGATTCAAAGAGAACAACTGAGTTTTTCAGACTAAGGTGATCAAAATTTAAATACACAGTTATCCTCACAGAGAAAGAACTCAAGGAGGAAGAGATGGAAGCAGAAACATGAACGAACACTAAGGGTGGCAGTAAGGTTGGCTTCAGCAAACTGTCTCTGTCTGTCCGTTTGGTCTTCTCCCCCCTTCAATAGCAACTCCACCCCCCACTACCCAGACATCCCAGGGTCCCAAAAGCCTTGTGATCTTTCTTCCTTGCAAAACTGTTCTGGGGAAATATCTAATGTTGACATTTATGCTGTAGTGTGGTAGTAAATTGTCATGATTATTCTTTCAGCAATATTGACATTTTAAGCCACAGTGTCAACTGTAATGTGTTTTGCTTTGAGGGTTTGGAGGAAATTCTTTGGAGGGGAAGGAACATGATTAACTTATGTATAATGGAGTGTGAGTCAAAGTGGGAAGAGGGGGTTCAAGTTTAGAGCTAAACTAGAGTTTCTTCAGTAACCTTGAAATAACATCATGATAACAGTAATAAGGACAATAGCCACTGCTGTGGTCTGAATTCAGGGTGCCTCCCCCCACCCATATTCATTTGGTGAAATCCTAAGCCCCATGGTATTTGGAAAGGACCATTGGAAGGCCATAGAGTCCTAAGGTTGGAATATTCCTGAATAGGATTAACTCCTTTATGAAAGTGGTACAGAGAACAACCCTACCCTTCCCACCATTCAAAGACCTAGGGGAAAGGCACTATCTACCACCAGAATATGTGACCCTTCAGGCACCTTGATCAGTGTCTTCCCCAGTACATGCGAAATAAATTTCTATTTTTTATAAGCTACCTAGTCTGTGATATTTTTTATAGCAGTATACACAGACTAATATAACCATTGAAATTTGCTGGGTACTTGCTCTGGAATACACAATGTTCTAAGTGATTAACATGCTGTACCACTCACAACAGAACTTTCTAACAGCTAATAAATACCATTATTCCCATCTTAAGTGAAATGGTAAGAGTCAAATCCACCCTGACTGCAGAAGAGCAAAGCACCTCAGCCATCCTATTTCACTTCCTCCTCCCCTCCCCCCATTATGAAGAGAGCTCTGCCCAGGAGGACTGAACCTCACACTGCACTCACAGTGCGTTTGGGACAAGTTAAACTCCAACCCCAATTAAGCTTTTCTTCTTTAAAAAGTGATGTGCTTGAAGCAAACCTTCAAGTTCCAATCCTATGGTCAAAATCTAAACTTTTAAAGTAGGTAGACTTCGTGGGGTATTTATTTAGTATCATTTCTGCTGATTTAGTATCATGTTCCTCCTTAAAAATTCTGGCAACACTGCTCTTGCAGAGGACCCAGGTTCTATCCCCAGCACCCACATGGCGGCTAAGAACCGTCCGTAACTCTAATTCCAGGAGAACTCCAGTTCCAGGGGAATATGAGACCGTCTTCTGACCTCCGCCACATTGCACGACATGGGTGCACAAACCTACATGCAGACAGTACATTCATACACATAAAAAAATAAATAAAATTAAAAAAAAATTCTGGCAACAAGAGCTCAGCTCTGCAGGAATCCCTACTGCCTGGCTCTAGAATTATCTCCTGGCCAGTCCCTAGTCTCTAACTTGATGAATCTCTTATGAGTAAAAAAAAAGGAAAATGGACTCCACCAATCATGTAAAGGTATAAGTGGCCCTTGAGTCTTATCATATTCCCCAGTGTCAGGGCAAAACTGGTGAGACAGTGGAAAAAAAGAAAATCATTGCATGGTATGGCAGATCTTGGTAGCACTCCTAAAATGACTGGCTCTTATCCCTCTCCAAGTCTCAAGTTGGTTTCACTGAGCTGGTCCCCTATTCCACTCACATGTCACAATATTGACCCAAGGTCAAGGCTCATAAGCATTTGTTGATTGATTGACCAAGAAAGGAATGGCTCTGTGTACTCTAAATTCTATTTTAAAGGTATAATTTGGAATTCACTCTTGAAAAATACATCTTCATCACCTAGCAAGTCCAGGATTTAGCAGAATATTTCTATATGCTCTGACCTGACATCTTCCTGGACAGATCCAATGACACATACCCAAATTTTATGCTACTCAAATTATCAAGGGGCTTATAAGAAATGAGAAAGGCTGACACCACCCCCCCAGATCTCTGAAATGCAATCTACATTTTGACAAGACTCTCAGATGATTTGTTAGCATACTAATGTTTGAAAAGAAAGGCCCTATTACACTGAGGAAGAGTGAGAGCAGCTTCACTTGATGTATAAGGCTGCCTGAGGGATTTCCTGCATAAGAGCTGGGGCTATAGCTCAGTGGGAAGGCACTTACCCAGCATGCTCAAAATCCTGGATTTGATCCCCAGTACCAGAAAAGAAATCAAAAGAATTTCTCACTTAAATCTTGAAGATGGCTTTGCATTTCTGGAAATATTTTGACCTATAGGCAGCAAGTTTTACACACACACACACACACACACACACACACAGAGTCTTCTCACCCTTCAGTTTTCCATATGATGGACAGACATGTTTTGAATTAAAGGAAAGAAAGGGGGAGAGAGGAAAGGAATAGAATAAGAAGGAAATTCCAGGAAGAAAAGCAATCACCATGTTATATTTATGGCTCAATACCTTGTGAGACAATGATAAAAGAAACCCTGACTCACATGGATTACTAAGGAAGTTTGATAAAACAGAGAAAAGAGCAGTCTAGACCTTTTCTGTTTCCATTTTGATACAGAAAACTTTTCAGAGTCATAAACCAAAAGATGAATATATTGTTCATGTATCTAAATATTCTAGGTACGGTGGCTTCAGGCATAGCTGCATCAAGGGGCCGGATCATGTCCTGAAAGAATCGCTGCCTCCATTCCTTGTATATTCTTCTTCAGCTTTATTCTTAGACAAATGTTGTTAAGGAGTTTATTTCCAAAAATTTGAGGCTGGTAACCACCTCTCAGAATGAGAATAAGAAGACTTCTCTTTCCAGTTATTCCTGAAAGCCTCCTTCAGCCAGGCTTATATCACCTGACCATCTTTGAAAACAGTCACAGTGTGCAACAGAGTTGCACTGGGATTTCCACTGTAGCCAATTATTGTAGCAATAATGCTGCCTTGCTTTATTTGTGGAAGTCTAAATGTTCCACAGAAAACGGCACACAGTAATACCCACTTTGCAACAGTAAATGAATGGAATCCTCACTAGCTGAATAGTATGATTATTATCATCAATACAGATGTATATTCCTAAAGAAATTGATGCACTTATTCACTATAGGAAAATTCTGCTTTTGTTTTCTGATGAATCTTCCTCAGTTATAAGTTTGTAAATCCAAGCAGATAACTTTAAATATCTTAATCAACAAAACATAAATCCTTAAGGAGACTTGCTGCCAAACTAACTGTCTAGTGCAAAACAGGACCACTAGAAAAATATCAGGTGAAGCACTCTAGAATTTAGACAGACTTTAGATCTCAAAAGCTATTTTTTTTTAGTCTTTTTTTTTTTTTTTTTTTTGAGACGGTTCTCCCTGGAGCTCAGTATATGCTCAGAACATTACTTTATAGACAGGCTGGCCCTTAACACTTAGAGACATTGAACCACCGCCTCTGCCGCTGTGCGGAAGGTAAAGCCATACAACACCATGCCTAGCTAGATAGCAAGTATTTTCAAGAAGGAAAAAAAGTAAACTCAATTTAGAAATATTTCAACTTTGTCTGTGGCTCATAGGGTGCTTTAGATTCTGATGGAGCCTGATCTTACTCCATTAGAATATGATTAGGAAGACCTTTTCCATCAAACTCTGTTTTCCCAGCACTGTGCTTTGTTTCCATAGTGGACACTAGAAACCAACAACAACAACAACAACAACAACAACAGAAAAGACTGCATCAAAGAACTGACTGAAACAGTGAACTTCTGCTCAAAACAGTCAACTTCCCCATGGAAAATATTGAGAAAGACTAAGAGATGGAAAGCATGTTTGGCAGAATGCATGAGCTCTGGCGGGGTGGGGGAATGAGCGGGAACACGGGTCTAGATTTGTTAAAAATAAATAAATAAATAAATTTATGTGAAAAAAAAAAAAAGAAACCACATCTGTTGGGTACCATTCCTACGTGGCTCTCATGATCTGCAAAGGCCCTTCCTAGGGTGAGGGAGTGCTCCCAGAAGAAACATCTCCTGTCATTTGCATTATGAGGACCTTTCTCTTCCCAAGGTACTGCCTTTCCATTTTCAGGAAAGTGTGTGTCCCTACTGAAAAACTGGGCTAACTTTCTCATGTAAAGGAAGGGACGGGACAGGAAAGGAGAAAACAAAGGAGAAACATGAAATGAATAGCAACGATGACCTTTAAACTGCTGAGTTTGGAGGCCCTGCCTGCCTCTGAGCTTCTAGCAATCTCTCAACAACTGATTAAAGGATTAACTACCCAATTTGTTCAAAAGAACACAAGATTCATATACTTACAAGGTCTGGGAAGACATACGCCTGAATTAACATAACAATAACCTCCACCAGAGGAATCAGACAGAAAAGCAATTCATACTCATAGTTTGAATTGTGAAGCTAGGTATAAAGTTGAAAAACAGGGTCTACTTTTACCTCTAGCTCTAACAGCAATAAGAATATATGATGATTATATCTATATTTCTCAAGCAATCAGGTATAATTATAAATGAAAACTGCGTGTGTATAGAAATGAAGGTTAACAACAGGCACATGTACATGTTTTATCTGGGTATCCTAAAGAAATTCCATCTGAGTCTAACTGGCTTGCAAAGGAGGTAAATTCCCAGTCGCAGCAAAACCCAGAGAATGGTCCAATAGCACCTTACAATGCAGAGGAGGCGGATCAGACGGGAAGGGTGTCATCATTAGCAGTGAGCTCACCCCAAGGAAGCAGGTGCCAGACAAGCAACATAATCCCAGGCTTTTGTTGTTTAATCTGGCCCCACCTCTGCTGTGCAGAACTGTTTACTCAAAAAGACAAGATTCACATCCCCTTAGTCAGTACAAGTGAAATTCCCATTTGAGGGAGGATCAGATGACATAGTTCAAGTATGGGAACTGGATGGTTGTCTACTAAGGCCATCTCCACAAGCAAGTCAGTGCAGGCAGATGTGCCCTTGGGAACAGGCAGTGGACTTCAAATAAGCTGTTTACTGATATGTGGCAGTCCTCACCAGGAGATCAAAGCATAATAGAATCTACAAGTCCTTGTGAGAATTGACCTCTGCTACTTGTGATCTAACACCCAAATCCACCTTGTGAGAACTGACCTCTGCTACTTGTGATCTAACACCCAAATCCACCTTGTGAGAACTGACCTCTGCAACTTGTGATCTAACACCCAAATCCACCTTGTGAGAACTGACCTCTGCTAAGGAGTTTAAACCCTAAGCAAAATTTAGCAAAGGAGAAAGGAAATTAAAAAATGAGATTTTAGTATCAGAAAGTAAAGATTGATGCTTACAACCAAGCAGAAGGAAAATACTAATTTTATCAGGTGTGTTGATTTTCCTCCAGGCTAAAAGTTTCTGCCTGCTCTCCCCAGAGTTCCTCCATCTTTTTCAGCTAAGAAGGTAATTTAACCAATCCTTGAGTTGGTCTTAAATTTTAATACCTCAAGTATATTTGTAATGCAAGACTTCATCACCTTCCTCTGCCTTTCAAACTACTGAAGAGTGTGCTCCCCTCCTTCACAATGCAAGAGCATTCTTTACTAAGTTCTTCCAAACTGCTGCCCCAGCTTGGATGGCACTCTCTGTCCTTAGATGTACCCACAGGGCTCTGCAAGGTAAACTTCCCCTAAATCCTCTCTCAAATAAGAGTAGGAAGTTCAGGGCCCGGTGTGGTGGCGCATGCCTTTAATCCTAGCACTTGGGAGGCAGAGGCAGGTGGATCTTAGTGAGTTCAAGGCCAGCCTGGCCTACAGAGTGAGTTCCAGGACAGCTGGGGCTACAGGGAGACCCTGTCTGGAAAAGACCAAAAAAAAAAAGAGTAGGAAGTTCTTCCAGAAAGTTCTACCATATTGTAACAACTCCCTTGAGCAGTAATGCATTCCTCTGTCTCTGGACTGGGCTATTTCCTGGCATTTTTATTGCGATCTTCCTGTTTCTCATAATGGGTGGAGGACACGCCCCACACACCCTCCTGAGGTGGGGCCCATCTCCTTTCTGAATTCTCAGCTTCCTGAGCCTCCAGCACCAAGCCCTGCCTCTGTTTATATCAGGATTAAACCTATGGAAGTCTGGTTTGTGTGTAGATCAAGGACACACAGAAAGGAGCCAATCCAATTAACACCAAGCTCCACAAACAACCAAAAGCCACTAATTTCAGCCACTAATCCACATGTGAGGAGTGAGCATAAGTGATTCAGTCTTGTTGCTCTTGGTTCCATTCTGGTGCAGATGTGTAGGCCACACTCATGGGCCACAGCACTTCTGAATTTTGTTTTATCTGCCACTCGAATCTTCTTTTGGGAAATCAAGATCAATCAAGATCAACACTTACCAGCACTTTTTCCAAAACCAGAATCCAGAAATGTAGTTCAGAAAAAAAAAAATTGTTTTCCTATTTATAAAGTGGTATGAAAATTACCATTAGAAAAGCATAATAAATATATAAAATTAGGGAGTTGTAGCTCAGTTTCTAGAATGCTTTTCCACTCAAGCAGGAAGCAGTTCTATCCTAAGCACCATATAAAACTAGATATAGTGGTACATGCCTGTAATTCCAGCACTTGGTAGGTAGAGACAAGAGGATCAGAAATTCAAAGTCATCCTTGACGACATGGTGAGTTGCTGGCTGATCTGAGCTACATGAGACCCAATCTCAATTATATATAAAATTGTGTGTCTGTGTGTAATATACATGAGACCCAATCTCAATAATAGATTATATATAATATATATTTAAATTTTCTTTATTTTTACATATCAAGTAATCTGATAACTTTCTGGACAGAAATCACTCTACTGCTGTTAGAGAATCTGAAAAAAAAAATCAAGAACAAGTCATCCTCACAGGTAGAACAAAAGAATCCCATTCTCGCCCTTGGTCATTCAGAGCACAAGCCTGGTCAATAGAAAGTGGTATAAATCAAGCTTAGTGAGATGCACCCACAGATGTGTTTATTCTGTGTGTCTGACCTGATGACTCCTTTGTCACAGAAGAAAAACATGAAAGCCTGTGAGTCTTTGGAATGAATTTCTGGCATCTTATCAAAACCAACCCAAATCCCCTGGAGGTTTGATGTTGTCAGAGTGGACCCGAGCCAGCTGAAGGGAAGAACAGCACGAGTTCGGAGCGTCACTGAATGGGGAAATAAGCACAAGGTCATGTGGGCTGGGGACAAAGACAGCAAGGGGAGCGCAGGCAGACTCACCCAGCTAGCGCCTCTCAGTCCCACAGACACCAGAGCACACTGGGGCTTTGGGATATAAGAATAGCCAAAACGATCCGGTTTTGGTTTGGTTTTGTTTTGTTTTGTTTTGTTTTTTAATGCTGATCAAAGTGATTTCCCAGCAGGGCTGCTTTGAAAAGCATCACAGTATAAGATTCAATCTCAAAGCTACCTTCTCCTCATGCTCCACAGCTTCTTAACAAAGAGCTAAAACAGGCGACTTACCCATCAACCTCAGTCTTGAGTTAACTTTAGGCAAGTACTCTAAATAGTTCCTGATTTATTTGTTTGGTTTATTTGTTGTTTGATTTTTTTGTTTTCTACTTGCTTCAAATACAAATGGCTTTATGCTGTTTGGCTTTTATAGGATGGTAGGGAAGGAGTTCCATGGAAACACGTTCATGATTTATAATAAGAAATCATTTTCTGATCAATGTCACTAAAGGGAAGAAAAAAAGATTAATTGGCATGAAGCAATTTCCAAGGTCGACACAGTGACTTTTCGCTGACGGGCACACCATAATCCCAGCATCATAGAATTTTAAAGCTAGACAGGACCTTGGAGGATGGCTCAACAAATTCCACATTTTCTAGATGAGTTGCCCAAATCAGAGGGAATCAACATTTTTCATAAGGTGATATGGTACTATCAAGAAAGCTAGAATTAAAACAGAAGCCTCAGATGTCATGTATATCAACTGTCCTGAGCCAATACTTCCTCCTATTACCTAAGCAGTCACCTTAGACAATCTCTATGGAAAACCCAAAGCTTGCCACAGTCTTAACAAAGGCTATGTCAACTCAGATATTCCCAGCTAGATTAGTGATTGGACTATTTCTATTCAGGAAAGCATGGGTATGTTTTAATATGTGAAGTTATACATTTCTACCGAAAACATTGGCAGGTTCATTATTATGCTAAACACTAATATTATGAGAGAATCCATCTATGGATCCCACCCTTTCCCCGCAGAGAACACTCCCAGACTTCTGGAGAGCCATCTGCTTCCCCCGCTGGGTGTTTTCTCTAAAAGAAGCTACCTGAAGAATTGACTTAAGCACCGAAAACCAATTCTTTTCAAGCATGGATCAATTCATATAAAGCATATCTCCAAAATCATCTGAACATTGTAAGGCTGAATACAGTATTTCTTAAATAATTTTCCAATATTTAAGCAATTTTATCTATTATAAAAGAACAACTTTACTCTTAAGTAAAGATAGATGCCAGGAGAAACATGGCAGTAATGCATTCAGGCCCTGCCGCTTGCTCAGTGCTGGCTTGAGCCTGCTCACTAGGATCCCCTTCCCCTCACACACATTTTCTGACCCTGGATTCAAAACAGCTGCCACTTAACCTTGCCTTAAACATTGGTGGCAAATGCTAAAGTCCCAGGCCTCTCCATTTCATGTTGTCAATGAGAAAAAAAGAAAAGAGAAACAGCTGTTCACCTTCCCTCAAGATACCCTTCCTCCACATGGAGAAGGCAGCGAAGTCGCTCCCTGTGGCTCCAGATGATGGCCTCCAGCTTGAACTAACATTTGGCCTTCATAGAAGGAGTGCTACAATTCCACTCAGTGAATCATATTCAAGCTGGTCAATCTACCTTTCTTTGTACATTTTTCCAAGGTCTCTGGTTCCCTTCCCCCAGCCCAATTTCCTTTCGCCTTCTTTCCATTTTTTTTAATGAGTAATAAAGAGGAATTTTTGAAAGAGAACTGAAGAGAGATAAGTGACAAGTAACTGCAACTATTCAAGGCCTCTGTGATGCAAGTCTGATGGGGTTTGTATAGTCTGCATTGTACAGTCGCACATGTGCGTGCACATGTGTGTGTATGTACATGTGTGTGCATATTTTAATTGCCTCAAACACTCAACACATACAAGACAATAAAGTTACAGAGATTTCAATAATGTTTGCATTCATTTCTTTTGGGTTAAGATGACAGATACATTGTTTGTAGTTGACACTAATACTTCTCTGAATTTTTTTGTGCTGTCCCAAGGAATTATTTCCAAGTTTTGTCAACATGCTACAAATTCATGGCCTGGAACTCACTGTGTAGGTAGGCTGACTTCAAACTCATTGGAGATCAGTTATAGGAACAGAAAAATAAGTAAACTAAAATAGGCAACAATGGAAAAGTCCTAAGTAGCATTGTTCAGTTTGTTTCCACAGGATATCATCACGTAACAAAACATTTCTGTAGACTTGAGAAATACACCTGCAATAGTGGCCACATAGACAACCAGATCACATACCAAAGGCTTCAAGAAATACAGAAATGTAGACAACTTTGCTTGCTCAGATATTCCCAGACTCAACCATAGACTTCCCCATTTCTGCATTAAGAGAACACCAGTTGAGTGGAGCATGATGGTGCACACCTTTAATCCCAGCACTCAGGAGGCAAAAGCACGCATATCTCTGTGAGATCATGGCCAACCTGGTCTATACAGTGAGCTCTAGGCCAGCTGGGACTACAGGGAGACCCTTTCTCAAAAAAACAAAACCAAAAGTAGAACACCAGTTAGGAAAGGCCAGCCTGGTCTACAGAGTAAGTTCCAGGACAGCTGGGGCTACAGGGAAACCCTGTCTCAAAAAGACAAAAAAAAAAAAAAAAAAAAAAAAAAAAAAAGAAACGCTAACACTTGAGAACAACATGGGTTTTAAATTTAATGCATTATTGAACATGCAAGATCCATTTTATATGACCCATCCAGCCCAGAATCTTAGAAACAGAGTAGCTGTGGTGGTTTGAATGAGTGTCCCCCATAGGCTCTAGGTATTCAGACGTTTGTCTCCAGTTGGTGGCGCTGTTTTTGGAGGTCTTGGGGTGTGTGGCCGAGCTGGAGGAAGTGTGTCACTGGGGGCAGGGCTTAGTGAGTTTTAACAAGCCTCGTGCTCTACAGTAGCCCTCTCTTTGCTTCCTGTGCTCATTGCGAGATGTGACCCTCGGCTTGCTGCTCCAGCCGCCATGCCATGCCTCTCCAGCTGCCACGCCTCCCGCCACAATGGACTCTAATTCCCTGGAACCGTCAATCGTAAGCTCAAATAAACTCTTCCTTTTATAAGTTCCTTTGGTCATGGTGTTTTATCACAGCAACAGAAAAGTGACTAATACAGTAGCCATAGGAAATTATATGGAAACATTCACATGGGAATACAGCCTTACAGCAAATTATGCCAGGACTGTTAACAATTTCCCAAGCACATAGTAGTAAGATCTCTCTTTGTTCTTTAATGTCGGATTTCATCACATGACTTGCTCTAGCAAACAACACATGAATGTGTCATGTGTGATAGAATGTGCTGCCTGCAGAAAACTAGAAACTGATGTTAATCTTATCTACCTCCCAAACTGCTACTGACCCTTATCTACCTCCTGGACTGTTGCCCAAGATAACCTGTGCTATTTGAACAAATGCCTGCAGAGAATAAGACATGGAGAACCCTTCAGCTGCACCCACTTCCTCATGCCCAAGCCACTACGTGGTCACTAACGTTCCCCATAGTCACTGCATGCTGGAAAGCGGCCATCACGCCTCAGTCTCCTCTGAGGTCTGGTGCAGTTTCTTTCTTTCTTTCCCATTATGCCTACATTCTGTATCCCAAAAGCCTAACATTGTGACTCTTCCAGAAAGGAAATTTAAAAGCTATTTTGTAAGCGTACACAACTTTTCCCATTGGTAAGGTGAATGTAAAAACTTAAGATGATGCTTCTAATTCATGCTCCTCCCCTCATGAGCTATGATAAGAAGACCCATTGATCCATGATTGACATGTTGACGACACATGAGTCTCTGTTACTGGAAGTCAGTGAGAGATTTAGGTGCTGCTTGTTATCACACCTCAACTTATTCTAATACATCCTATAAGGTTTCTTTCCATTTTCATCTGGCTCTTGGTACATATCTGTCTTCAGTCTCACTTTCAGCCAAAAGATATCACCATTAACCCTGGGCTGCGCTCATCTTAAAAGTCTACTCTTTCCAAGTATGTGGATAAGCGAATCTTTCAATCCTCAGCAACTCCCCAGTCTCCCTTCATTGCTTCTCCTACTGTGTAGGGAGAATAAGCCTCAACGGTTTAGGAAGATTCATGCCTAATTTTATTGAAAAGGGAAATCAGTGCATTCCCTTTGTAGATGGTGTGACTGAATAATTCATTGGAAGCTTCATTATCTATAATTGTGATAACACACACTATAAAATAAAGTATTACACATATCAAATATCCCTGATACATTTCCGAGCAAATATGTGCACATATGTAATCAGCTGTGGTAATCAACCACACATCAACAAAGAATCAGAGTGTTTCAGGGGCGTAAAGATGCCGTTACAGTGAACAATCATTTGGCAGTGTGGCTTATTTTAATAGACACATCACTTTAAAATAAGTCTTCACCATCTGCCACAGCCTCTAATTACAAATGCAACAAGAACATAATTCACAATTGCATCATTAAAAAGTAAGACATAAGGGATTTAATGCATGCCTATGTCCTTTTTTAATGCAATAGACGTCTGTTCATCTTGTGTTTTCGGCACAAATTGGTGGTAAAACTTTCTTTCCCTCCATGCTGAAATTTCCCAGAGAGTGAAGTGCTGCGGAAGTCAACAGGAAATCCATAGGAGGGAGCTTAGCTCTCATACATATTCATGGGCTATAATCTTATCCATGTTAGATTTACTTGTCAACACTATTTTTCATATGCAAAGAAAAGCTTTAAACAATGTATATTGAAGATTTTTTAAAATGTGTGTTCAGCAAGAAGTGTAGATAAGACAGTATCATCAGATCAGCCCAAGCAGCTTAGAAATGCTCATTTTGGGATAGGCCAACCTTGTTGCAGCACTTCCTAAATGTTTCAAAGAACTTCTTTGATGATCCAAACCTCTGTGTTGGTTATTAATATAAGAATACATAGTGGTAAAGCATTGCTTAAGGTCCAACTTTTTAAGTTTTTCTTCCAGATGAAATGCTAATTATTCAGAGTTGTGCAGAAAACAGGTACTATCACATAAACTAGAAGTTTAGAAATTTTGGATTTTTCAAGACTATTCTGCCCAGATAATTTGTCTGAAATGATGGTCTTCTCTGCCAGATAGGTGGAATCATGGTTGTAGCATTCAGGTCTCAGCAGAAATAGTAAAGGAAAATGATAATCTACTAAGCTTTACCTTAAAATAATAATAATCACACCTTATTTGTAAAGACAAAAACGAGTGCTCAACCTCATTACTAATCACCATAAGGAATTCAAGAGAACAATAAATAGAAAAAGAAGGAAAAAGTATGTATGGATATGAATGTGTATATATGTATCCCTCAGTATCTGTGGAGACTGGTTCTAGAACTAATCTGTGATATTCAAGTCTCATACAAAACAGAAGAGTGCTTGCATACAATACATGCACATCCTTCATATTTTACATCATTTGTAGGTTACTTAAGTGCCTAGTGCTATGTAAATACTAGGTGAATTGTTTTATACCATGTTGCATGGAAATAATGGCAACAAAGAAACATCTACTGAGAGCAGAGGCAATGGTTATTATTATTTGAGGGTCCATGGGACCCCTGATCAACAACTTCAAAAAACAGAGTTCATTCTTGTCATTGGGATTTTACTTTGCAAGCCTATGGTGTTTAGTAGTGGCAATGGCCCCCCACCCAGTGTAGGATAATTATTCTTCATCTCTATTTATAATGTATATACTTTAAGTAGCTTATATATTGGTAGGTTGCCATATGGCTTTTTCTAAAGGTCTTTAGTGTTATTTATCCCTCCCCATACTCCCTCTCTGCTCTGCCCCCCGATTCTCCACCCCCTTTAACTCTTCCTACTCTATTTTTCCCATTTTCCATTTATATCATTGCATTTTACCTCCCCTCCCGGAAAGTCTCCCCATGACCCATGAATTTCATGGTAAGCCCCTATTGCTACATACAAGAACTATAGAACAAATGAGAAATCAAGCTGGTGCTAACTTCAAAGCCTCATCTCTGTTGGCTAGCTTTCATAGTGTTGGAAGATGCTATGCACACTATCTGAAGAGAAATTTAGCATGAAAATTACCCAGATGTGAACCTTGTGAGCTACAATGACTGGCCTGGCAAGATACTGCCCCAGTACAATAGTGGTACAAATAATATATGAGTTACCAGCTACTTTCTAATTGGATTAAAGTTCTGCTTCATAGGATGGAACCCATACCTGACAATATCAAGACAAGGAACCTGAGGTTTGGCAGTCTGTAGCCCATTGGAGAAAGCCTAGTATAATTATTCTAATATATATATATATATATATATATATGTAGTATTAAACTAATTTCTAATGGCTTAGTGTTATATTCATAGATTAATGTCAACTCTCAGCAAAGAAAATTCCTTTTAGAACCATCCTTACAGCAGATGGTGATTAATACAGAGAACCACAAGTGGCCAATGTGCAGAAAACAAGAGGCTGCTTATCACCTATATCAAACATCTGCCTCCCAAGCCTTAGGGATCATTGAGAAAGAAGGCCCAGAAATATTTTAAGAGCAAGAAGAGATGGATGAACACAAGGAAACAGTTTCCCAGATAGCTGGTCAGTTACTCACATGAACTCACAGCAATAATGACAGCATGAACAAGTAACATATAAGCTCAAATCAGACCAATTCCCAGCATAGATGTGGCGAAGTAGGTGAGGAACCTCAACCATACCTAAGGAACCACTGGCAATTGATGGCTGCTGAGAAGGAGAGATTCAGTCTTGTTTAAGGATGAGATTCAGTAGGTTGATCAGGCTCCAGTGGATAAACTTACACTGAACAGCATTTGCGGGCACAAATCCGACTCTATAGGCCTTATTATATATATAACAGACTACATAAAGTTGGTGGGAGATAAAAAGGGGGAATAGATATGGGAAAGGATAGAACATGATCAAACATATTGAAATAAATTTGCAAATTTTAATTAAAATTAATAAAAAGGAATAAAATTACAGAATAGGAATGAAGAAGACAAAAACTTTAGTGGATATCAGATAGCATTTATGATTTAGTCACAAATACCTATTCTGAGAATATAATAAATTATATCAAAAAAGTCTACATGTATTCCATACATTTTCTTAATATTCTATTACTTTTATTTTATGTGTATTAGTGTACCTGCAAGTGTGTAAGTGTACCCGTGTCAGGCAATGCCTGTGGAGTCAGAAGAAAGCATCGATTCTCCTGGAACTGGAGTTATAGTTATTAACCACCAGGTGGGTACTGGGAATCAAACCCAGGTCCTCTACAAGAGCAACGTATGCTCTTAACCTCTGAGCCATCTCCCCAGCCCCCATACACGTTTTTAACATTTTTTTATTTGAGGCTGTTTGAATTCTCATAAGTACCAAGTATAACACTATTCACATGGTTTCTTTGGTAATCCCTAGGATAATCCTAAATAAATACTAATAATTGTGTTTCCTAGCTCATAGGTTTCCCTCGTCTAACAACATCATGCTCAGATTTCAAATGAAATAGATGAAGTTTTCTAAGCTAAGCACAGAGAGAAAAACATCAACTGCCTTCCTGGTATTGTATCACACGTGTGTAAAGTGTCATGATTTCCCCCAGGTAGTTTGTTTCGTGCTGTATAGACAGGTGGCATATATTCCATTCTCCTGTAGTCTATTTGAAATATAAGACAAATATTTTTACCACAAAGTTCTATTAACAAAAAAATGCTATAAAATCCATCTGCACCTAACATAGGCCCAAGAGATGGCCAGCAGTAGCTTAGCATTACTGATGTTTGTGCCTGAAAAATCCATTAACGTCATCCACAGCCAGGAGTGGTCTATTATCACTTTCTCAGAAGTCAGTTCCGTGTGCACTCACTGAGGTAAATCCCCCATCACTTCCCAGGATGTCAAAGAAGACAATGACTTCGAAATCACCTAAAATTCTCTTCCAGGTCCTCTTTAGGTCAGTCTCTTTCTGGCTACATTCCTTTGCTACTTTCTTCCAGAGTACTGTGGTCTTTTCTTCAGAGCCCTACACACTATAAGGGCAGAAAAGGCAGAACTCCCTTCTCAGTCAGCAAAGGGAGGTGTCTTTACCTGTTGCTGGTCCTCTCCATCTTGTTTATCTGTTTTAATTCTGACTAAGCTTGCCCTGTCTTCACAGAGTCACTTCCTGTCCTGTAAGATGCTCTAGGAAACTCCTCCTTCACGAAGTCTCTCGTTTCACATATTTTGGTGCCATTCTTTTTAACAGACTGATAACTCTAGCAATCACAATGAGTCAAATGAGTTTCTGCATTTTTCATGAATGTGTGTAGCCATCCCCTACATGGCCTTGTGTGTTTTCTCTCATAAAACCAATAATTACATTTTACTATCTCTGATTATCATTTTTACCTCCTCAAGCTTTAGATTCTTTCCCCTTTGAAGTAAAGACTTCTGTGACTCCAAAATTAAATCAACTAATCATAGCAGTAATTACAGTGATCATTTTATTCAAAGCAGTCCACATTCTACATACAAAAAAAACTAATGCTTAGAAAATACTGAAGCTTCAGAACCTAAGTCACAGGTGCCCAGCAATTGTTAAAGCTGCTTTAAATAATGAAATCAAAAGAAGCCTCAACAAGAAATCTTCATTCTATTTTACAAGTAACATAACTTCATTCCGTGAGAATTCAAAAGTAACAGAAGCATGGAAACATGGATCTAAAGGAATCCTTAAGAGAGAAAAAAATGGGAGGCAGAGGCAGGCAGATCTCTGTGTGTTCTAGGCCAGCCTGGTCTACATAAGGAGCTCCAGGCCAGCTGGGTCTAAAAGGGAGACCCTGTCTCAAAAAGACAAACAGAAAGAGAGAGATAGAGAGAGACAGAGACAGAGAGAGAGAGAGAGAGAGAGAGAGAGAGAGAGAGAGAGAGAGAACACCTCTCGATTCATTTATACTCTCCTATACTTCTGAGATTTTCTCCCAACACCCCATCTTCAAGCTCCAATTTATAGTAATAGATGTAGACCAGGCTGGCCTTGAACTCACAGAGATCCGCCTGCCTCTGCTGGGATTAAAGGTGTGTGCCACCATACCCGGCATTAAAGATTTTTTTTAGCTGCCATGTGGGTGCTAGGAATCGAACCCTAGTCCTCTGCAAAAGCAGTCAGTGCTCTTAACCACTCCAGCCCCTGATAGTTATAGATCATAGGCCTTCCCAGCCTCCTATAGACAGGAAGTTCTCCAGGAACCCCTTCTTCTTCCTCCCACCTTTCCTTTCTTTCAGCACTGGAAAAGGAAGAAGTTCTCCATTCTTCAGTGGGATGAATTGCCTTTGCTGTACTTTGAGATTTTTTTTTTGCCTGGGTTTCTCCCAACCTTTCTTTCTCTTGGTTAAATCATTTAAATGTCTTTATCCTGTCGTTATCTTCATTTTGCTGGTATTATTTGGTCAACATCCATCCTTTTCCTCAGAAATTTTAGAAAAAAATATCTTCTTTAATCAAGTTGTTTAGCCATATCAAATTTTAAGTTATGGCTTCTGCTATTTTGAGTTTTCTTTATTTCCACAAAGGCCATATTTTTCTCAGATCAAATTTTGCACGTCTGAATTTTGTCAAGATTTAATTTTGCCATCAATTTCCTACCTGGTAACAAATTTCGCCATGCGTTGGCTTAGTGTTGTCAGTTTCATTTTGTTGTCATCAGTGCTACTAGCAGTGGCCATTATGAATTTGATAAAAGGAAGACAGCTTGTATTTCCTTTCCTAGCTGACCCATGAGAATATTGTCAGCACTTTGTGTGAAGCAGAAATGAAGGCCAAAAAAAGGATAGATAGATAGATAGATAGATAGATAGATAGATAGATAGATATAGATAGATATAGATATATATAAATGAGAGAGAGAAAAGACAGGAAGAGAGACCACAACAGATGACACAAAAAAAACACCAACCAAAAAGGAGGATGGAGCAGCCTTGGTGTATTGACATCTCTGCTGCCAAAAACGTGGTGCTATCATGGTGTTCTCCAGAGCCAATGGTAGAATCCATGTGCACAATTTCAACTCCAGTAGATTTTCAAGATTGTAGGAAACAAATCTTTATACAAAATCCTCCAAATGGCTTGATCGGTACTCCTATGGACAGAGGAGGCTTAGCAGCCTGGCTTGGTCCCATCATCCATGGGTTCATCACTCACAAGACTAGGCAGTCACAGGGTGTCAGATATGGTGCTATGCGCCGAAGATGAAGGGGTGGGGAAGGTTACTTCTGCTCCTGATCGTTCTCATTGGCAATATAGGATGACAGATAAATAAGTGGGATATGCACACACTGTAACCAGGCTTTGAAGGTATAAAGAGGATGGTGCCCCAGAGGCAATGGTCCAGTGGGAGATGGAAGGGTAAAATACACAAAGACAGAAAGTGATAGAGAACAAGAGCCTTTGGCAGGGCAGGGCTTGGACAGCTCAAGGAACAGGAGGAATGTGGGGTATGTTTTGAAATAAGTAACTGTAATATTCCCAATAAGATATCTTCCTCAAACAACTGTAAACTGATAAACCAAAAAAAAATGTTCATTTTCATGAAATTTTAAAATCTCATTGTTCAAGAAAAAATACTGAAGCCAGAAACATTAATTTGACTTCATTTCCTACCAAAATGGTTCTCTGTTCACCTTAAATACTCAATCCTCCTCTACCTACCCACCACCTTAAGCAAGCAAGTCATCTCTCATATTAACAAATCTAAGATTATATTTTTTAATCTTCTTGAGAAATAATTGGAGATCTGCTTTTGCTTGAAGTTCCTGAAATATAATTTTTCTTCTCAGTTTATCCCAGTATGTGAAACCCTGAGGAATATTTCAGCAACAAAGACCTTCCCCATCAAACACAGGAAGAAAACTAACTTCATTTCCTCCTGTTCCTTCCTGCCACAAATCTACCTTCATATCAGAAGATAAACTGACCCCCAAACACAGGTGTAATTCAATATTCTATTTCAAATGCCATCAGATTTGAAACCCAAGTAATTAACAGCTCACTGGGGACTCTGTTGAAATAAAACCAACTTTGATCCTATTCCCCTGATCCCTGGCAAAATGGACGGGCGGCTCACCTCCTCTGCTTTCCCTTAATTGAAATGAACAACAGTAACAGAAGAATGTGGTATGCAACAGAGCAGGTAACAAGGGGGGTGTGCTTTTCAGCTTGATTATTAAAAGAGCTAATTTGAGTGTTGGGATAGGATAAATATTGACATGAACAATTACTTTCCATTCTGGCTGACACCAGCATCTTGGCTCTCTAGCATCCTGGAAGAAGAGGCATATGAGACGTGAGACATGCTTGCAGTAAGGTACAAGCCTCTGGTCATTTTATTATACTCTAGAGAAAGGCCATAATTTATCTCCAACCTTTTAATATAGAGAGAATGGCTTTCTAGACAAGGGAGAAACTATAACCAAAATATGTATTTATATAGCAGGAAATTTTTGAGAAATTTGTTCCTCTTAAAAAAAAAATACTTTGGTCATCTGTAGTGGTTTACATAGCTACATAGCAGGGTTCTAAAGCACATAAGCTTTATTTGTAGAGGTTTCTTAAAAGAGGCTGAAGGGAGGTTGGTGGTGATTCTCTTTGGGATAAACATGGAGCCATGATCCATGGTAACTGTCATCTATACTATGGTGATTGCATTTGCCTCCTTTCCGCCAGCACCGTACTCTTGACTCTGGGTTGTTGACTCAGCTCTGCTCGCAATAATCACTTCAAGAGACCTCCTAGCTAGAGTATCAGGATGACCTTCTTTGGTCTCTGCCACATCCTGGTCTATGACTGTGTGAACCACTGTGGCCTCTCTAAGCCTCGTTTTCTTCTACTTAAAAAAAATAGGGAAGAAATAAAACATTCCCAAAGGAGACAACTAAAATTTAAAAATACATAAGGTATTTTAAGACAGTTCTACCAAAGTGCAGTGCGCACTTACCAACAATTATGTTTTTTAATTAAATATCCACAAATTGCCAAGTACAGAACTGGAACATTTAGAAACACCCTCTGTGACTTCTGCATGCCCAGAAGAGGAAAGCATTGTCCCACTCCCAGAGAGGAAAATGGGTGTGCTGAGAGGAGAAATATTTTGCCTGGGGTTTGGCTAGAATAAAAATGCTGTCAAGGACAATAAAATATTCTCAGCAATGGTGCTGACAAAGGTAAGTTCAGTTTGAAATACCTACAGTATTCTGAAATTTTTTAAAGTTCCTAGAAAAGAAAATCCTGAAAATGTTTCGTATGTATAATCATATGAATTTACAAAATAAAGCACATCAGTAATAAATCCACTAAGTGGCCAATCACATAATAAAGTAAAATGTATGAATATGGGGTAAAAAGTTATTGAAGCGACTAGTATCTCCCTGAACTCCCCAGAGCCCAATTAAGGAAAAATTAACATGTGCCAGGTGAGGAAGGTGAGCCAGTGGGGCTGTAAATTCCCTTAAAGTGTCATAGTCACAGTGACTCTGGCTAAGATATGTCTTCCCTTATGCAGGGACAGCCATTGCTTTCCAAATGGCCTTTGTCCTTTTGAGGGCAGGTAAGGGCACAATTGAATTCTGTGATGGTTTATGCATCTTTGTTTCCACAGACCCTCAGGATTGTTACCAGCTTGCAATCTTCTTTCCTTCAGAACTCTCAAGGTCTATGTAAGGTTATGGCAAAGATGAAAGTGGAAGGCACAAACAAACTGAGTTATTCTAGGAGACCCAGCCATAGGTATCTAGGCTTTGTGTTCAATTAGGAGAATTCATGATCACCTGTGTTAGTCCACAAAGACTGCTATGCATTAGGGCAATAAAGCCTAAAACCTCAGTGACTGAGTTCAGCAAACATCTATTCTGCCTATGCTAAGTTCTCTGGAGGCTGGAGCAATTCTCCAAACCATTCTGATTCATTCCGTGACTCTGACATCAGAATCTGGGACCCCACCCCTCCACCACCAAGAGCATCAAAGGAAAGAAGAAAATGCAGGAGGGTCACACATGGTCTTTAAACTGCTTCAGTCCTAGAAGCTTCAGAGCTGCTGTTGATCCCTTCATTAGCTAAAGCTAGTCACAAGGCCCTGCCTGCATGCAGGGAGTGGGCAGGGAAGCCTGGTGCTCTATTACCTAAAGAGGAGGCGAGAACCCATGGCAACCTTCTTTCTTCCTGTCATCCCTTTAAATGCAAAGACACATTTAAAGAGGCTGGGACTCCATTAAATTAGATAAATCAGCCTCAGTGTCTGTCCATGAGGAGCTCCCATCCTACAGAGGAGACAGGAATATCCCAAGTCTAACATAAAACTTGTGATCTGTTCTATAATCCAGCAGTAAATATGAAGTGTTGGACGTGTAGGGAAAGGAGCAATTAATTACAATGGGGGGTTAAAGAAAAGATTTCCCAGAGCAAGCAGCATATGAATGGCAATTAAAGCAATTTGTATATGTCACTCAACCACACATTAGGACAACATCTAAGAAAAGAAAGGCATGAGGGAATACTACAGAACTCTATCTCTTCCCTGCACTGGTCTCCAAAGAAAAAAATAAGCAAAAGCCACTAGAAGAAAATCCTGAAACCACCTGCCTGCCCCCATATCACCCACACAGTGGATCTCAGGTCCACAATACAAATACACCTATAATATGATTTTTGTTTTGATGAATATAATCTCCGTCCCTCTATAATTAAAACGCTAAGTAACATTAGTAACCTGTGTGTCTCGTGTTTCTGGGGGTCCTGGTAGCCTCAACCCAACCGGGTGAGCCTCCCTGCAGGCCCACGGACTCCAATGTGCAAAACACCAAATTAGAAATTATTTAGAGCCTGGAGTCCAGCATTATTGTCCTGAGCCTCCTAAGAATGCCATCTTCAGAGCCACTTAGTGTAATATATTTTTCTGCAGTGATAGCATAGGTTTGAAAAGGTGTGTAATCAGTGCAGCAAAGCCCACTGGCAATCAAAGTGGATATTGTGAATTGGCTCCCTCTGAGCCGTGTTGTTCTCTCCTTTAGAGAAGTTGAAACCTAAAAGCTCTATTTTCTAGACTCCCCTGAAAAGAGGGCAAGGCCTGAAGCAGAGATGTGTCTAAGATTTAAAGAGGGGGTACAGAGGTGGTCGTCTCCCTCGTCCTCTCGGCTGCGTTCCTCCTGGTGACGTGGTTCAGGAAACCTGAGACCTTCCTGCAGCCGCATTCCCGGACTCTCCTCCAGCTTCCAGGACAGCCTCACAGAGGCGGAAGCAATGGTGGCCTTCCGACTCCAGCATCCTGATTCCTGAATCACAAGTTGGTTTGTCCTCTTGAATGTACTGTTACTGTTAGCCACAGGGGTGGCAGCTCCCTTAGAAATCATTACTAAGAATCTAGTCTAGTAGTTTCTGCCCAAAGGACTTTTTATAAGCACTTTATTCCTTCCATAAAATGCTTCTCTGTTTAAATTACCTGAGTGGTCTCTGTTTAATCCATTAATTGAATAGTCCTCAGTTCTCCTGGCTCTTCTTGACCTCAAACTCTCCAGTCTATAGAGGACAATAAACTTGAAAATGAATAAGCCCTTGGAATTTATCTGGGCCACCACAGGAGCCAACCTCCAGTTCATGAAAAGGAGTGAACAAGGAAAGGCCTCACCTGGTTATAAAGAAATGAAGCCAAGACAACACCAGGGCAAGATTCCAGACAAGGTACCATTTGAAATGAAAGGGAAAGAATGCCTAGGGCCAAGTTGAAGGCAAATGAAGGCATGCATCCCACCAGGCCTCCCCAGTCCTTACCTATCCTGTAAGGGTGAATGAAGGCATGCATCCTGCCAGGCCTCCCCACCCCTCACCTATCCTGTGAAGTCTCTAGGATTGTTAGGATGTAAGTTTCTCATGCTCTGGTCCTACAGCTAGACAGAAAGACATTTGGACACAGGAGAACCCCAAAGAAGCAGGAGAATGCTTTGATATGGAAGACAGTGGATGGCTTTAATGTGATCCAAACCAGGCATACAAGTGAAGGGAACAATAGACAGCTCGTCCGGAAGAACCAGCACCATGCTGCGGAGGAAGCAACACAGAATCAATAGCCAGGGGAAGCATCATGTTGAGTAATGGTGAAAGGCCAATCTGTGGTCAGAGGAGATGCCGTGGGTCCTGATTCTGTGGTCCATGGAAACGAAACTAACCATCGATTGCCAGCTAGGATTCCATGGACCACAACAAATGGTAGCAGGAATATGTCCTCCGAAGCACCTGACGGAAGAGAGGGAGAACCAAGAATCCCTTCCCCCACACCAGTGGCATTATAAAACCTGAAGCAATACCCCAAAGACCAGGACTGCATACAGATTTTGGCCTCATTATACAATCTGCCAAGAAAACAGGTTTTTCGTAAAATGCCTTCGTTATCTCTGATCTCCCTGGACTTTCTGAGTGTGATTGGTGAGTTGTACTCTTCCTCAGACAACTCAAAGTGTCAGCTGTTTGTCTGGCTGGCAATTGTATGGCTCTGGAACACTCCACAGGCTCTGAGGAGAGGAGGAAAGCCTCTGCAGGGGCCACAGGGGAGAAGGTTCAAAGGAGGCTAGTTTTCTAGTCTGTCTTCCTTATAGCCTGTGCTGGGAGCTTGGGTAGTGTGGGGCTGGAAGAGACCTGCCTCTGCTCTGATCCAGCCTTTGTTTTTTTTTAATTTTTTTTTTTTATTTATTTCTGTATGTGTATGAATGTACTGTCTGCATGCAGGTCTGTGCACCCGTGTCGTGCAACGCCGCGGAGGTCAGAAGAGGGTCTCGGATTCCCCTGGAACTGGAGCTCTCCTGGAATTGGAGTTTCAGACGGTTCTCAGCCGCCATGTGGGTGCTGGGGATCGAACCTGGGTCCTCTGCAAGAGCGGTCGGCCATCTTTCCAGCCCCCTGATCCAGCCTTTGTTTCTAGGCCTGGATTAATTTTTTTTTCAAGATACTTCCTTCTGTTCAATGAACATTTCTCCAGAACTCAGGCTGTGTGGCGTTTAGGAACTTCCCATCTTGGCAGGCAGTAAATATCACTCAGCCCCCTCACTACCTGGGACACTCTTAAGTCACTGTCAGTGACCTCAAGCCTGAATTTTTAATTTTATGTGTATCTGTCCATATGTCTGTATATTTAATTTATTTATCTGGAGTTTTATTGAGACCAGATCTCATGTAGCCCAGTCTGGTCTCTAGCTATAGCCAAGTATAGTCTCTATCTCCCAAGTGATAGCATGAACCAGGCCTGGTTAAGACCTGGCTTTTAGTGGGAACGTCATGCCCTGGGCTTAAGTAAAATTTGGATCAACTCATTTATGCCAAATCCCTTAGGAATCCATTTTATACACCATGTTCTTCTAGGGTTCATAAAGACTAATTTACTTGTCTCCCATCCTGGACCCTTGGGTCACTCAGAGGTGAGGTACAGGGAGTACGACCGCAAAGCAGTCACACAGCTCTGAACATCACTGTGGAGCAGCCCAGTAGTGCTGTGTAGGAAGCACTCAACCAAGTCAGAAGACCCAGGCAGCCATAATTAGGGCAGGCAGCTTGAGTTACCTGGTCTACAAGTCTTGCCTTCTGAAGTCCACTTCTGCACTTAGGTCCAGGTAAAGACAGTCATTCATTTTGGAGTCCTTGCATCCATTCCCAGGTAAAACAGGAAGGCAGGAAGTTCCCATACTTCCTTTACATGTTCTGTAAGATCTTTTCTATGAAAACCGAATATCATAAAATCTTAACAGATGAAATATTATGACCTGAGCAAACCAGTAGAAACAGATATACCGCATCATTCACACAAAATTGTCATAAGATCAGAGCACCTTTCTGGAGCCTCCTACCCTGTTAAAGTACTTTGGGTACATTTCTCACCCTTAGCCTGGGATACTCTTAAGTCACTATCCTTGTAATGAAAGTCCAGGCTGCCTTGCCCAGCCAGATATAGATGAGAAAATTGTCTGCAGCCTGTGTTTTACAACCTCTGTGTCTAGCATTCTGTATGTGGTAAGATCTTCATGATTAAAACTGCTTCTACTCTACACTTCTGCCCTCAGATATGAAATCTAGAGTTCGTTTCTTTCTTGTGTACAGAAAATGTTCTAAGGGATTCTGCCGAAACAGATAAAACTCAACAGGCAGAGTGGCCCCAACTCTAGCCATCAGAATGGAGATTCTCCTGAGCAAAGGCATAGGGACAAGGCATAAGGCCTACAGACCCTGAGGGAAGCTGCTATATTTCTGCTCACAGCTTGGTCTCCTGAAGGAAACTCACAAGGAAGAAACCATAGTAGAATCAGTCAGGCAGTGAATGAATCCCCAACCAAACCCCCCATGTTCCCCAGGTAGGACCTCCCCCAGCCCACAATTTCTTCCAGGTAAGCTTTCCCTCTACTCCCCTGCCCCCTTTCCTTGGCTGTTCTTCTCTCTGGCTCCTCTCCCTTTCATTCTTTCTTCCTTCCATTTTCTCCCCTAAGGAGCTGATAAGACTGTGAGCTAAGCCAGTGTGGCATTAATGAGGATTAGATACTTAGAAAACAAAATAACTTGCAAAAGAAGCATTTGCTTTCCATGGGATTCACTTGTTTACTCCTTCTTAACCAGACTCAGCCAGAGAATTAGACATTGGTTTTGCTATTTCTCCTACAGAAGGACTTAAAGAAGCCCTGTGTTGCAGTACACATTTAGTCGTTTGATGTTGCCTATCCTGCTATTTATCTGTTTATTTTTGCCAAATAATTCTGCAGATTTCTCTGTAATTGGCTTGTTAAATCTCTTCTGCATTCTCACCTTGTAATGAAAGTCCAGGCTGCCTTGCCCAGCTAGAAACATCTTTTACATATGTGAATAAGCCAGGAAACTGTGTTTCTGAAGTAACTTCTCTTCATAACCTGCCTTCAGGGCCTCAGACTTATCTGGAAAGGAAACTATGTAAAAATGACATTTTTTTTTCAGAACTTTTCAAGCATTTAGATTTTTAAAAATTAATTCTTTGAGAATTTCATACATGTTTTGGTCATATTCAGACTCGTCCTCTGCCTCTACCCCCACCTTACCAACCCCTTCTAACTTCATGTCCTCTGTTACTAGTTTTTTAAGGGCTACAAAGTCCAATGTGTGTCCTCAAATGCTTTTGGATGTGGGTCTGTTCCCTGGAGCCTGGTCAACCTACCCACTTTCACACCCTTAAAGCTGATGTTCCCCCTTTGGTAGCTACTAATTGCCAATATTTCTTCAGTTAGAGCTTGTCTAGTCCACCCCCCTTTATGCTGGGATATTTTCTTCTGGTGTGAGCTTTCATAGGCCTTATGCATACTTTCACAGTTGCTGTGAGTTCATAGGTGTAACAGTCCTGCTGTCTGGAAAATACCCTTTCCTTGCACCTGTCCACCACCTCTAGCTTCAACAATCTTTCTTTTTCCACAATGACCACAGTGCCTTAGGAGGAGAGGGTATGATGTAGGTGCCCTATGTAGGGCTGAGTACTCTGCAAAACAGAAATAACCTAGGTGTCCATCAATGTGTGAATAGATAATGAAAGTATGATACATTTACACAATGGAATATTATTCAGCTTTTAAGAAAAATGATACTATGAAATTTGCAGATCAATGGATGGAACTGGAAGCAATCATCCTGAGTGAGATAAACCAGACCCAGAAAGACTAATCTCATATGTTCTCTCTAATAAGTACATGCTAGCTTTAAATCTTTTAGATACGTGTGTTTAACTGAAAAATCCATAAAAGCTAGAAAACTAATAAGAGGCCATGGCAGGGGCTTCGTGGAATAGGAGATAGAATGCAGTGATATTAAGAGGAGAAAGAGGAATGATAGACTCGGAAGGGTTAAACGGCATAGAGAATAAGAGGGTAGAGGAAGGAGTAAGGGAAGGGACAACTAACACTAAGGCTTTTGAAAAAATCATATGGAAGCCTACTACTATATAAGCTTCTTAACATATGCACATATACAATCTAAAAGAATTTAACTTGAATTACCTAAAATGAGGGAACAATGTCCCAACCAGACACAAGGAGATAACAAATAAAAAGCCCAGTGTCAGGAATGGACTCCTTCTTTGGGAGTTGTTCACCAGAAGGATCCCATAGACTCAAAAAATGCTCACTATTAGAACTGATCTAGGTTACCCACTGGAATGTAACAGTAAGACCCTATTGTTGAAGACACAACATATAGAACAAACAAGGAGAAACCAAGCTGGTGCCAACCTTGAAAGTTCATCTCTACTGGTCAGATTTCATAGTGATGGAAGGTGTTTTCCATGCTACCAGAAGAATAACCATCAACCTTACCCAAATGTAAACCCTGCAAGCTACAGTAGCCCCTGACTTGGCAGGATATGCCCACTGGCACAATAGTGGCATGAATGTTAAGAGAGTAACCACTTTCCAACTGGAAATAAGCTCACTGTTATTGGGGGCAAAAACATATAACTAGGCAGGTCACATGTCATAAGGAAGAACCTATTGTGATCCTGCTAAATGGCCACAGTATAAAAAAAGAACTCCTAATAACTTGTTGTTATACCCATAGATTAGATCATCTCTCATCTCTCACCAGAGAAACTTCTTCTTGCAGCAGATGGTAATTAACACAGACCCATGAGTAGGATTTAGTGTTGTTTGGGGTTTTTTTTTTTTTTTTGGTCTTTTTTTTTTTTTTTTTTTTTTTGAGGACAGGGTTCTCCCTGTAGCTCCGGCTGTCCTGGAACTCACTATGTAGACCAGGCTGGCCTTGAACTCACAAAGATCCGCCTGCCTCTGCCTCCCAAGTGCTAGGATTAAAGGCATGCACCACCATGCCCGGTTTAGGATTTAGTTTTTAATTCACTATTCTGGAGCTACTTTGCAAAATAATCCATGGAAAGAGGCTGAGAATCCTAATAGATCACAGTGTTTATCTCATCATGGGCTCATGACATCCAAGCAACTCTATAACCAATCGCTAGGACTATCAGTCAACATTTCTGTTGGAAGTTTCTAATCCGAACCTCACCACCTTTTCTTGGCCTCACTGCCCCGGGGTAGAGAGATGGTAATTCAAGGTGGCTGAGAGACTATAGTAATTGACCTCATGGTCAAGGTGCAGTAATATTCATTTCAAACCACACAATATACAAATTCTGAAATGATTCCTAATGACTCTAATTAATACCACAAAACCCACAATGCTCCAGTGATTTGGCAATTTGTGTTTGAGGGGGTGTATTAGTCACTTTTCTGTTGCTGTTATAGAACCACCACAACCAAGGGAACTTCTACAAAGAAGAGTTTATTTGAGCTTATGATTGACAGTTCCAGGGACTTAAGAGTCCATCATGGTAGGTAGGCATGGTGGCAGGAGCTGGGGCAGAAAGCCAAGATTCACATCTTCAAGCAGGCACATGAAGCAAAGAGAGCGACTGGACACTGGCAAGGCTTTTTGAACTCTCTAAGCCCACCCCCAGTGAAGTGTTGCCTCCAGCATGACCACACCTTTTAAGACCTCCCAAAACAGCACCATGGACTAGGGACAAAATGTCAGAATACTTGGAGCCTATGGAAGACATTCTCATTCAAACCACCACAGGAGGTATACATTTGTGTGAGTTTGTGTGTGTGAGTTTGTGTGTGTGTGTGTGTGTGTGTGCGTGTGTGTGTGTGTAGTGTTAGGGTCTACCTACTGCAAAGAGGAAGATCTAACGTGTGTGTGAGTGTGTGTGTGTAGCGTTAGGGTCTACCTACTGCAAAGAGGAAGATCTAACGTGTGTGTGAGTGTGTGTGTGTGTGTGTGTGTGTGTGTAGTGTTAGGGTCTACCTACTGCAAAGAGGAAGATCTAATGCAACCAAACCAATGCCCAGGGAAACTATGAGTATCGTTGTATTGAACAAGAGAATTGTGTAACCATGCCCACGCTGAGTTTTTAGAAATGATACAACCTCAATCAACAATTCTGAATGAGTCAAACTAGTAAGTGCTTATTAACAAGTTTTATGAAGAGGAACCATTACCTTCTCTGCTTATACTTATTCACAATGAATGCACAGGCTGGCATGGCCACAGATTTTATGTGTCCCAATAGAATAGACATAAAGGCTTCATTTTAAAAATTACAAATATTATCAACAACATCTTCTACCTCGTCCACCTTACTAGTCCCTAACTTTTTTAAAAGATTGGAGTAGGGTCTCCCAAATCTTCTTCCACCAAGTAGAGTTGATTTCTGTTTTGCATTATACTCTTAGGAGCTACTATTTCTAAAGTATGAGATCTTAATAGAATAATACCTTGTATTTCAGCCACCCCTTTTCATCTAGAGTATTTTCATATTCATCATCTCATTTTTATTGTGATTCACACAACAAGGCTATGAAGCAAGCACTATCATGTATTTCATTTCATAAACTTTGGCCCAAGAATTGGAAAACATTAAGTATCACACTGAGGGCCTCGGTGCTTCTTAGAGCAAAACTAAGCCTCCAGTCCGGGCTCTTTGATTTTGGAAGCCAGGACTTAGCCTCTCCTGCCATTTCCAATGCCTGTAAGTATTACCATAAAACAGTATTTTTGGCCATGTTGTTGATAACTAGACAGCTTCTGGGCTCAAAACACTTCCAAGGTTTTCCCCTCTACACAGCATCTCAATAGCTTAAAAAAAATGGTTACATGTCCCCAAACTGGGCCAGCACATTACTGAACAGAACTTGGGCCATTTGAAGGAAGGATGACGGGCAAAGGGGCAAAGAGAAGCCATCCGCTCCTGACTCACCGAGTCCTCCCAGCCATGACTCACATTTCCAAGGCCATATTGCAAAGCTAGTGCCAGACCCTAAGCCTTCTGCAAGGAAGAATAATCTTCCCAAAACAGTCATAAGTCTGTAGAAGTCAGGTATTAGAGGAACAAAACAAGATTCTGGCCACTAAAACATCAAATGATCATGGCTGGTTAGTTCTTGTGCTTGTAGAGAATTAGCAGAGACATGCTCCTGCCTGCGCTCTACCCAGTACCTCAAAGGTAATAGTCACCGTGGATTATTAAGAAATACTGCTCATGCATATATTTCTCAAAAGATGGAATACAAATGAAGAGCTGTGAGCAAGAAATTAAAGAAGTAACTGCTGCAAGCTGCCTAAAAAAGGAATTGAAGGAAAAATATGTTGTATTGTAAAACACTGAAAATCTTAAGGTATTGTTAAGATGAAGAGTTGCTTCTAAGACTGCTGTGAAGGTGAACTTCACACTATTGTCTTCCAAGCAGATAAAGCCCAAAGCCATTCAACCTTCTCTGAAGACCTAGGTCTCTCAAGAAGTTGAGGTTTTAGTACATCATAGTCAAGTATGGCAATACTAGGTGCTTAATATCAGGTGTACACATTAGGCTAAACCTATCTAGTTGCGAGTGGTGGAAAATTAACTCAAAACCAGCAGTAATCTGGGCACAGACAACAGGGGAATCTATAGGACGAACTGAACCCAGGAGCAATGGAATGTGGGTCCTTAGATATTCTGTTTCTCTCCTTCTCCCTCATACAGTCCGCTGGTTCTCTATGGCCTTTACAGAGCACATCCTCCCTGGGAGGAGGTGGACCAGAGGGTCCTGAGAAAAACCCAGTTAGACAACTCCAGCATTGTAACATGTCAGCCACCCCAGGGGAAAGAGTGTGTGTATAAAAAGAGTATGGTTGGGCTAGAGAGATCTCTCAATGGTTAAGAGCACATTCTGCTCTTGTACAGGACCCAAGTTCAGTTCTCACAACCTATGTTGGGCAGCTAAGAACTGCCTGTGACCCCACCTTCAAGGGGATCCAAAGCCTCTGGCCTCTTTGGGCATCTGAACTCACATGCACATACATCCATAATTAATAATAAAAAAATTTAAATACCATTGAAGCTCCCTCATGCAACAGCAACACAAAAGGTCACAAATGGTCAAAGTGTAGAGTATAAGAGTCTGCAGAGTGTGGGTCCTTGGACAGGACTCCTATATTAAACTCCACATCTGCAGGGCTCAGGAACTATTGCAGATGAGGGGACAGAAAGATTGTAAGAGCCAGGAAGGTGATGCATGACCATATGGAAATAGAGCCCTACAGGCTCCTAGGACCTTACTTATATGAACCTACAGGCCCCAATCTTAGTTGAAGAATTACGGGCAGCTGATTACTGCTGAGTGAGGAAGAGCTGATCTTAAAGAGAAGGACTCTACATAGGCTGACTGCACCCCAGTGGATGAACTTGCACTGAGGGATGTCTGGAGACACTAATTTCACATGATAGGCCTTAACACAAATGACGGAATGTTTAAATTCCAATGAGTGGGAGAACTATAGGAGGACCCAGTGGGGGAGGGAGCATAAAGATGATTACAATGCTCAGTGTGAGATGCACAAAAATTCAACAAAAAATTTACAAAATACAAATGGTGTGGGAAAACTCTTTTCTTTAATTTCTGTATGTGTATAAATGTACTGTCTGCATGTAGGTTTGTGCACCCGTGTCGTGCAATGCCGTGGAGGTCAGAAAAGGGTGTCAGATTCCTCTGGAACTGGAGTTCTCCTGGAATTGGAGTTTCAGACGGTTCTCAGCTGCCACGTGGGTGCCGGGGATCGAACCCGGGTCCTCTATAAGAGCAGTCAGTGCTCTTAACTGCTAGGCCATCTCTGCAGCCCCTGGAAAACTCTTTTTAACTGATTTTGAGTCTGTAAGCATCTATTGGCCAATTGCAAAGACCAAAGGGAGAGGGAACTATGGTAGATATGGCCTTACTCACGTGACCATCTCTATGCACTGTGCTTACTACAGTTGTCTATATCATAGATCAACTAAAATGGTGGGAGGCAACCACCTATCTGCTCCTCCTCTCATATCAAAAGAGGTAGTAATGATATCATAACAAGGTTTGGATGAAGGAATTCAGAGCAAAACAAGTGCTTTCTGCAAAGCACGATAAAAACTTGAGTCCTGGTTTACCAATTCATGCTTGAAAACTGAAAATGAAGGACAGAAAAGTAAAAGGATATAACATGAGCCTTCATGGCATGCTATGTAATCCATGTTCTCCACTGCTCATTAAAGAAAATTCAAGATATTGTCCAAGATGCATCTGCTGAAATCTAAGAATTGTCCATTTTTTAAATTTTTTTTTATTAATTTTATTTATTTCTGTATGTATATGAATGTACTGTCTGCATGCAAGTTTGTGCACCTGTGTCGTGCAATGCCGCGGAGGTCAGAATAAGGTGTCGGATTCCCCTGGAACTGGAGTTCTCCTGGAATTGGAGTTTCAGACGGTTCTCAGCCGCCATGTGGGTCCTGGGGATCAAACCCGGGTCCTCTGTAAGAGCGGTCAGCACTCTTAACTGCTAGGCCATCTCTCCAGCCCCCAGAATTGTCCATTTTTGATACATCTATGTGAATCAAATTACATTTTACCCTATAAATCTATATGAATTGCAGAAATACAGAGAAAGCTTTGTGCTGAGTCTACTGTTAAGATGCATGGTTTTTGTTTAGAAAATGCATGCAAGCCGTTAAAATTAAAGCAATGGTTATTATTCTCCAAAATGTTACAATCAGATCCAGCCAAGCTGAGGGTCATGGTGGCGAGGGGCGGGGGGCGGGGGGGGGATGGGAGGGCGGATGCTTTTTCAACCCACATTTTTCAAAAGTTGCCCTTTACAGCAATTTGGAAAGTAATAAATTTGTTGGAAAACTATGATGAAAATAAAAAGAATTAAAGCAAGACTCTTAGCTGCAGCAGAAAAGAATGGAAGGGTGCCACTAACCTTGCATGCTGGATCTCCAGGGAACTAAGAGTTCAGCCTTGTGTCCCTGGCCTGGACCCAGGTCTCACCATCTGCCTTTATTAGAAGCTATGTTTTCTCTGAAGCAAGCTGTTTGTGCCACAAAAGTGAAATGGAGCATTGAGACCATTATTTAGATCCTGGGGGTAGAATACACACAGAAAGAAAAATCAGGGAAAAGTTCAATTTGCTTGAATTAATTGAGATGAGCGTCTATTTTTTGTTTAAATTGACCCTGTAATTGTTTCTACTCTCGTCTTCCTGAGGTAAGAGGAGGCAGAACCTCCAGGGCTAGTCCATTTACAGCAAGAAAGAACTCAGCGCAGCTCCGATGCCCTGTACCATTCACCCATGCAGGACGTACGATTGATTCCCTGGAAGAGGCCAGACATATGGATTGATTTAGCAGCATTTTGCCAGCTGCCTAGAGACAAGGCTTGAGTCATCCTGCATAAATTACTTAACTCTCCACCACAAAGAGGAAAAAAATGTTTCCTTGCACAGCAGTAGCAATTAATGTTCAACATGTTTATGGAGTTTAGTAATATACGGCCCAGCACCAATCTCTGTATGCAGGACCATTATGCTGAGGAGAGACACTTAGGTGGTATCCTCTAGCATAAAAGATATGGGTGACTGATTCATCAGTAACTGAACCTGCCCTTATTACAGCAAACAAATAAGACATCTTGGAATATATGGCCATATAGACAGGACTTCCTTCTCCTCAACTCTATCTCATAATTGGTAGTGGTAACCTTTCAGTTACACTGAAAAACAGCTTGCAATTAAGACAGGCTCACTCCCTTGAGTGCCTGCACACATTAGTGGATGCTCAGAGGTCGGCCCAGCTGGGTGGAGTGGGACAAGGCCTAGACAGCATTTCCTGGGAAGGGTTTGCCAGTGGGATCATTCACTTCATCTCTCCCATGTTTCATTCCAGAACTATAGAGAAAGGAACTCGGTGAGGAGCTAACAGGTTTTTGGTGAGACTTCTCTGGGTACCAGGTGCTTTTCCGGGCACTGGGGAGAGAGCAGGAAAAAAAGATAAAGAACAGCAGTAAACTGTGATCAGATTAGTGAACATCTTTAAACTTCAGATAAGTGGCACACTGAAGACAAAATGGAACATTCTTGAATCTAGTTCATTTTACATGTCAAATACTGACGTTAACAGTAGAAAAGAATTCATGCCTTCAGTAGCCACATGGTTAAATAATCTCCAGGGTAAGCAAGACTAGTTACTTTTATATTTTTACACACACTTTTTTTTGTTTGTTTATTGTTGTTATTTTTTGTCTGTTTTGTTCTGTTTCTTCAATATACTCTCAGCATGTAGCCTAGACTGGCTTCAAATTTGAGACCCTCATGCTTCCTGAACGCTGAGTTCCATACCTGGCTCCCTAGTTTTTAAAATAGATACACAATGGGACTGGAGAGATAGCCTAGTGGTTAAGAGCACCGACTGCTCTTGCAGAGGACCCGGGTTTGATCCCCAGCACACACATGGCGGCTAAGAACCGTCTGTAACTCCAATTCCAAGAGAACTCCAGTTCCAGGGGAATCCGAGACCCTCTTCTGACCTCCACAGCATTGCACGACACGGGTGCACAGACCTACATGCAGACAGTACACTCATACACATACAAAAATAATAAATAAAATTTAAAAAATAAATAAATAAAATAGATACACAAATGCTGACACAGGTATTATTTGTGGTTTACTCCTGGGGCTGGAGAGATGGTTCAGCCGTTAAGAGCACTGGCTGCTCGTGCAGAGGACCCAGGTTCAGTTCCCAGCACCTACATGGCAGCTAACAACCATCCTTAACTCCAGTTCTGGTGCATCCAACTTCCTCTTCTGACCTCTGAGGTTAATGCACAACACAGGTGAAGTAACATATATACAGGCATGACACTCATACGCATAAAATAAAAATAAATAAAATGTAAAAAATATGACTCCTTAAAAATAATTACTGTAGAATTTATATAGCTCAACTTAACCAAAAAAAGTGGATTACTCAGTACTAAAAACAAAAATAAGCATGAAATTTGTTACTCATATAGAATTAATCTATATGTTAAAAAAGATATATAGATAAAAATCTTGTCAGATCACACATGAATCACAGAAATAGCATAATGTATGTATTGAATATCTATGTATATAACATAGTATATATATCTGTATATATTGAACTGTTCAGGGACTGCATTTTTATCTATTTTTCATATTTTAATTTTTTCCTTATTTGTTTTATTTTTTTAGTTTTTTTCTCCTACAGTTTTTATTTTTACTGTATGACTCAAATGATGATGTCAACAACAAGAAGCTGAAATTATAGGTAAGGCATTATTCAAATAATTTAATTCCACCAAAGACTCCTTTAAGTTGAACTACCTAAATAGTTGAAATGAAAGTTTTTCCCACATGAGTTATCTAGAATCTTCTTCCAGTTTTTCACAATTGTAAATTTTCACAATTTTCACTGCTGCAGTCCATGTTCCCAGAGGATCTTCTAACCACGCCTTTGCATTCTCAGCCCCCTGAGGTGCTATGATAGCATAGTAGAGCAATTGTCCCTGGTTGGGAACTGTATCTACAGTGACTACCTTTCTTCATGATCCTGTAATAATACCACTCTGGTTCCTATGAGTCACAACGTCCTTCTTTCATGAAGGACAAGGTGTGCATGTTCACTGGTAAGGACACACTGTCACATCCATGAGGTATGATCTATAAATTGCCACCATCTGATATGGCTGTCACAGCCAGTCATGAACAGTTGCACTAAGTAGATACTGGTTGAAGGAATAAATTATTACATATGGTACTTCAGGCAGCTTTCTGTCCTACTTCTTTATATCCATGGTGTTCTGGTCCCACACAGCCTGTTCATCCTCAGAACCAGTTCATCAGAGGGAGGTCAGTGTCCACAGGCTGCATTGTGAGGCTGACTTCCAGGTAGGCTGAGCCAGGACCACCAGCAGGAGGATGATCTGACAAAGGACAGAAAATTCAATCCTGTACAGAGAGCCAGGGGCAAGCACGGCATATCTCCTTGTCTCTCTGATTCAGGTGTCACCTTTGGCAGCAGACTCTCTAGCCCTCTGCATTCTGACACTTCTTGGTTCCATCTTCTGTTGGGACGCCTCCGCACTATGATCTTGACAGCTCTGCCTCTTGCCTAGGCTGCTGTAACTAACTTCCTGCTGTTGCTAGTCTTTGAGGTCCTTCATTGTCCCATGGTTGGCTTCTTGGCTTTTTCTATAAGCTTTGCAATGAAATCACTGTTAAATCTTCTATTTTCAATACTGAGGGATTTCTGCTTTTTGCTTTTGTCAAGTAGCCACTGAGTACCAAGCGTCTTGTTATATACCTGGGAGACTGATGCATCAGATGTTGTCTGCCTTCAAACAGCTCTGAAGCTAATAAAAAGATCAGTTAAAAAATCAGTGACAATAGCATAACAAAGATGGGGCCAGCCTACAGCTCTGTAAACACTGAAACTGCTTCTTCACTGGACCTGGGGGACAAGGCAAGTTTCCTGGAGGAGACAGCAGTGAGGCCGAACCAGCTTAATGAAAGTATCTTGGCAGGGCCTTCAGGCAGCATGGGCAGCAGGAGTGACTACCTGGAAGCATCAGCCAGGTTGCCTAGTGTTCTGGGGCTGGCGTCAAGGCAGGGAATGATGGGGCATGCAGTCAGTCACCAGGGCAACATCTTGAGACAACAGAGTATAAGGCTCAACAGAGTATAATGGGAAAGAGGCTCAGACAGGTAGACAGTAAAGGGTTAATTCTCTTCAGCATACAATTAGGAGTAATTAATGATTTTTAAATCAGTGGAATAATATGGCCACATTTTCAATTTGTAACGTAGATAGATCTCTTGACCCAGACCATAGTAAATGGTGACTCTACAAGAGATGGATCACACTAATAACTCAAATCAACCTGCCAGCTCCTGGTGAACAGACACTTTACACTCCTGGAGGAAGTGGAATATGAAATTGAGAAAGATGCACCACAACTGTCCTACATATTCATGTGGGCCCTCAGCATTTACCGTGTGATCCTGAACATATCCCACGTTCTCACTAAACCCTGGTCAGTAGATATTAGAGTTCCTGTTTATCAGATCACAGCACAGAATTTCAAAAGGCAGGAAGATATGTTCAAGGTCATATAAAGACCACCAACCTTCTCACTGCTGAACTTGACAACTGTCTGCGTCTCATAATGTGACAGGAAAAAGTTCTTGAAAGTTAAGTATTTAGTAACCAAAGTTTGATAGGAAGATTCCCATATACAGTTGTTTGTTTGTCTCAGAATTAATGTATGTGCTATGCCATGCTTGTTGAGTTGTTTGTGGTGTGTGTGTGTGTGTGTGTGTGTGTGTGTGTGTGTATGTTTGTATTTGTTTACTCTCCTTAAATAGATTCTACTTCCTTAACGAGCGGACAAAAATCACAGGTAATTAACTCAGCTTCTCTAGATTGAGCCCAGGAGAAGGCTGTAGGCTATGGCCAGAAGAGTCTCAATGAGGATATTAATTCTGGTATTGTGTTGCCCTTCCCATGCCTCAGGGGTGTAAGTCTAAAGGACAGTGTCTCAAAGAAAGTAATTGTATCAAAAAAATAAATAAATAAAACAGGAAGTCAAGTCAGTAAGATAGGCAGCAGTAGAAGCACTTGCTGCACAAGCCTGACAACATGAGTTCCATCTCCAGAACCCACAGTGGAAGGAGAGAACGCCAAAGAATTGTCTCTGACCTCCATATACCCACCCCGGCACTAACTCCCAAAAGTTCCCCTCTGACCTTCACACATGTACCAGGGCACTCTCAGATAATAATCACATACAATAATAAATTTCTTAGAAAGAATATATAGGAAGTCTAATGAGGTCCATACAGTCCCTGTGTGAAGTGGGGGAGCATCAGTCAAATAGATGAACCTGCTCCTTCAGCTTCCATCAAGGAGAGTGACAGACTGATTCATCCTTCCATACAACCCATAAGTTGGTTCATCAGAGGTCCAGCTTCTTCCCACTTTTCCAGATTAGGTAGGCCCGCCTCTTCCAGTATGACCCTTCTCCCAACAAACTACAAACAACGCATGGTGAGAGTAACTCCTCATTCCCAGTAAAGATTAAAAGAGCAAGACACAAAAGAACTAAGAAAATTCAATCCTGTCACGGCTGAAATTCCCTTTGGAAACATTCCTGACAAATGCCTACTTCAGTGTCCTGAGACAGCTGCTCCCAAGCCAGTGAGCAAAGGTCTTGCAAGACATACTAGGCACCTCCTCAGGTGAAAGCCAGTGATTTGCAGACTTCCTTCCGCCAATGACTGCTATCAGTTACAGTGAATCATTCAGGCAGCCACGATTCTGCCCCATTTGAGAATCACTTTTATACTTTTGTGGGCATGCATTCAGACTCTACATCTTTGTCATAAATAAACTCACTATCATTGCAGAGGAAGTGGATGTTGAGATGGTTCCAGAATGCTACCACTTGCCTTTCAACCACACATGCCATGACACAGTAAGGCTCCAGTCAACTATAAGCCTTGTTAGTAGAGTGACCACTTCTACCTTATCCACTACTGTATCATTCTCAAGCACCCAACAAATGATAATAATTAATATTTATTGAGAATATAGCATAAATATTTAAGATTAATCAGTACTTTTACACACAAGCTCACTTAATCCACAAAGCTTCCTTATGAATTCAGTACTATCACCGTCATTATAAAATACAGAATACAGGGGCTGGAGAGATAGCTCAATGATTAAGAGTACTGACTGTCTGCAACCATCCTTAACTCCAGTTACAGGGGATCTGATGCCTTCTTCTGACTTCTGTGGGTGCTGCATGATGTGGGTACACTTATATACATGCAGACAATACACTCATACATATAAAATAAAAATAAGGGGCTGGAGAGGTGGCCTAGGGGTTAAGAGCACCGACTGCTCTTGCGGAGGACCCAGGTTCAATCCCCAGCTCCCACAACGTGGCTGAGAACTGTCTTTAACTCCAGTTCCGGGGGAATCAGACACCCTCTTCTGACCTCCACAGCATTGCAGGACACGGGTGCACAAACTACATGCAGACAGTACATTCATACACATAAAAAATAAATAAAATGAAAAAATAATAATAAAAAGAAAAATAAAACAAAATAAAAATAAGAAAAAAAATTTTTTGGTCTTTTCGAGACGGGGTAGCCCGTCTCCCTGTAGCCCCAGCTATCTTGGAACTCACTCTGTAGACCAGGCTGGCCTTGAACTCACAAAGATCCACCTGCCTCTGCCTCCCAAGTGCTAGGATTAAAGGCGTGCACCACCACGCCGGCAAGAAAATTTTTTTCCTCTTTTATTTGTTTATTTTTAAGGGATTCTACAATATAATAACACAGTTGTTTTCAGATAGCATTGATGTTACTCAGTTTGCCATACAATTAGGTAATTGGTGCATTTTGCAAGTATCTTTGCCCAAATTTTGAACAACCCAAGGTTCCTATAGTCCAGTTGGTGATGCTTGTATGCACAGGCATGTTGATCAATTAGGAGTCCAGTCTATATTGCTGTAGTCTCATTATTCACCCCAATCTCTCCACAGCCCTTACATTCTACCACACCTCCTCTTCTGAAATTTGTTCCCTGGGCTTTGGGAAAGGGGCACAAGTGGGTGAGAAGAAAACAGTCTACTTTCTTTGGAGCTGTCATTTTGGACTCTAGTCTGTTCAGGTTGTTTCCCATAATGGGTTGACAGCTTATCCAGTGATACCTTTTTAGTCTTACTAACAAAGCACAAGCAATTGGATGTACAGGCATTTAAGCAGTACTAATTATTATGGCAAGCTAAGCTGTGAGCATAGACACAGATGCTTGGATGGTATGCTAATCCACAAACTGTAGTTTCTCTATAAAGGGTGACAAGTTCTTTTTGTGGCTTATAACATCTCCTAACCACTAGAGGACATAAGCTTGTGGCATCCGCTGTGAGTTATTCCTCCAAGGAGAGAGCTAATAGCCAATTAGATTGGGATATATATATAGACACATGGCTGCCACTGTTGCACAGTATCTCCAGGCTGTTGAGGTGTAGTTGATATTGACAGAGGAGTCTTGCTTATCTCAAGGAGACCAATATTTTGCTGTATTGCTTTAGTGGCCTTTGGTAACACTCTCTGGCATTTCAGAGGCCAGTTGTACGTTAGCAAGTGACGTCTCATAACATTTTTTCATGCTCACACCAGGTCTTCGACAACAGGGACTTACTGCCTTTCTCCTTGCATATATCCCACTTATAGACAAAAGGCCTTTATAATTTTTTGGGGGGGGTTGAATCCCCTAGCCAACATCTCCTAGGCAGAATAATTCATTGCTGATGTCAGAGCTTTCCTGTACTAATATATTTTGCTAAATAACACAGCTTATAAAGACTTTACTATTGAATTTGGCTCTAGACAGAGAATTATCCTTTCACAGTTCCTATGTCTATCAGTCAATTAAAAAAGGTAGTTATACCTATTTTATAAGAAATTACCACTATAACAGTTGGCTCTAATTTACAGTTAGGGAATGATTTCAGTACCATCATGTTTTTCCTTTTCCTATAAAGGGGAGAGGTAGGAAGGTTTCTCAGCATCTGGAAGGTAAACTTCATTAGGGCCCATTATAAACAGTTAACCCCAATAGAATTCAGAGAGATACTCAGTGTCTGTGACTCAGGCAGTCTGAGGTTCCTCTTTCTTTAATGTTCAGATGGGTCAGCCTCTCTGCTGGCATTCCAAGAAAATATTTTTAAATAAAATACAGTATCCAGAATAGTCCTATCTCTGCCAATATTGACACCCTCTCCCAACAAATGTTAACAGCTAATTATTAGTAAATACTAATTCACAATACAATGTTATAAATTACTTTACGACATTCAGACCAAAAACAAAGAACTTGGGATCTAAACTAATACAATCTGGCCAAAAAGTTAGTTAGTGCTCATCAGAATTAGGTTATAGTGCCTTCACTTGATTATGTGGCTGGACTTCTAAGTCTATTCTGAAGATTGTGCTTATCTTCCTGATTTCTGGCTCCCTTCACGTGAAGTTGAAAAGGTTAAGTGTGCCGGTTCGGTACTGCGTTCTGCCCACCTCAGAGGAATTTTACTCTGGCTTTGCCACTGGATTTTACCAACATAGTCAGGAATCTTCAGTAGCCCCTGAAGCAGAAGCTTGGCTTTCCTTTCTCAGAGCCTATAGTTTGCACTGACTCCAAACCCCCTACATTCACAACACCTGTAACTTTTCTGAAATAGAACAAGGATGCTAGATGGCAATTTGTCACTTTTGGCGAAGCCAGCATTGTCTTTGAGGGTGGTCATACATTTCACAAGTCTCCCCGTAATAACTTTCAAGGAGTCTGAGAGAAAAGAAAATCTCTTTGGATATGAAATTTTCTTTTCTTCAAATATCTGTTCTTACTTATCAGGAAAACCAAAGGGAAAAAAAAATAAGTGTTCACAGCTTGGGCTGAATTTATCCTGAAAGTTTTCTACCTTGGGAACATAGTGGTCTTTAAATGCATGTGTGTAATGGTTACCCAGGTGATTTTGGCCTCTCCAGAACATTCACCTTGTGATCCAGATTTAAAAGAGATGATACCACTAAAAGGCTGCTCTAAACTTAAAAGCAGATGCTCAATACTCAATGCTCACAGGAAATGTTTATGAGGAAGAAAGATGAATTTTGACCTATTTAGAAACATTTGGGATTAAAGTAGTTATTATCCTCAAGACCCCTGCAAATAGACAACTTTTTAGAATTGAAGAGAAAATTCAAGGACACCATTCTTATTTAATCCTAGACACTTCTCTTTGTTTTTTAGCAAAGTAAACACTACCTGAAGCCTTGAGCTTATAACTTCAGCTTGATCTCACAAGCTCTCCATGAGCGAGTCAACCAGCTAAAGCTCAAATAACTCAGCCAGATACTTTCATAGATCACCTTGCTACAGAAAGAGGGATACCAAGATCAGAAATGAGCATGCAAGGAGAAAAAGACCACTTCTACCTCTTAAGGGCCTCTTCCTCCTGTGTTCTCCCTCACTCTGTCAGCAGTTTTGAATGATCCTTCCACCTAAACACAGCAGCCTTGAATCCATCTGCCTCTCTACCTCCCTAACCCCCTCCCATCAAAATCCAAGGGAATCACTAATCTGCCTCTCTTTCCCTACATATAGAATTATGCAATCAATGATTTTCGATGATAAAGTGCATAATATTCTTGAGATTCACCCAAGTTATGGCATGTGTCAACACTGTTCCAGTGACATACAAGTATGTGGAAATGCTACATTCTGCTCATCTAATCACAAGATGGTAGCTGTTTAGGCTCTTTCTTCTTTCTAACTAGTACTTGTAACAATGCCATGAACATCTGTCTGTGAGTTTCTCTGTAGACAAATGTTTTCATTTCTCTTGGGTAGATACTTAGAGCAGAATTCCCACATCATAAACCAACCCCATGCTTAACATTATGAAGAAATTCCCAACTGTCTTCCCAAACTGGCTGCACCATTTTACATTCCCAGTCAGGCATGTATTGCAGTTCCAATGTCTCTGTAATCTCCCTGATATTTGTTAATATCTACCATTTCTATTATAGCCACTCGAGTATATGTGAAGTGTTATCTTACAGTGAAATGGATTTGCATTTTCCTAGTGACTAATGCTGCAGAACAGAATATGTTTTCACATGTTTGTTGGTTATTTTCATATCCCTTTGCAAAAAAAGCTGTTCAGAATTTTTTCCCCATTTTTAAATTGAGTTATTGGTCTTTCTTCAATTTTCTGTTTTCTGGATACACACCTCTTTGTAGATATATGATTTGCAATTGTCTTCTCCTGATCTACAGATTGCCAGTTGACATTCTTGAAGGTAGCACAGTGTATTAGTCACTTTTCTGTTGCTGTGATAAAACACCATGACCAAGGAACTTATAAAAGGAAGAGTTTATTTGAGCTTACAATTGACGGTTCCAGGGAATTAGAGTCCATTGTGGCGGGAGGCATGGCGGCTGGAGCGGAAGCAGCACGCCGAGGGTCACATCTCGCAAAGAGCACAGGAAGCAGAGAGAGAGCAACTGAAGACCACAAGGCTTGTTAAACTCACTAAGCCTGCCCCCAGTGATATACTTCCTCTAGCACAGCCACACGTCATAAGACCTCCAAAAACAGTGCCATCAACTGGAGACAAAATGTATGAATACTTAAAGCCTGTGGGGGACACTCATTCAAACCACCACATTCCACTCCCTGGTTCCCATAGGCTCTTGACCATATAAAATGCAAAATGCATTTAGTCCAACCTTAAAAGTCCCCATAGTCTTTACCAGTTTCAATGTCATTCAAAAGTCTACAGTCCAAAGTCTCTTCTGAGACTTAGGCCAATCTCCTAAACTGTAAGCGCCTGTAAAATCAAAAGACAAATCACATACTCCCAACATACAGTGGAACTGAATACACATTCCCATCCCAAAAGGGAGGAATAGAGGCATAGTGAGGAAATACTGGACCAAAACAAGACCGAAAACCAGCAGGGCAAACGCCAAATCCAGTAGCTCCACTTGCAACTTCTGGGACTTGACTTCCAAAGGGCTTAGATGGCTCAGCTCTTCCAGCTTTGCTTGCAACATACATCTCTTTCTTAGGCTGGTACCACTCCCTGTATGCAGCTCTCCTTGGCAAATATCTCACAGGTCTGGCATCTCGAAAGTCTTCTTGGGGTTTCCGCTGCCAACCAGGCTTTACATTCACAGCTTCACGCAATAGCCTATCAGGGCCTTCTTTATTCAGGGACGCCCCTGCAGCACTCTGCCTGACCTTGGCAGCTCTCTGAAACCATGGAGGAAGAACTGATGACCCCTTCACTCTTGCAAACTTCATGCCTCTAAAGCCAGCACCACGTGAATGAAATTGCCAAATCTGGCTGCAAGTTCGGGATGGAATCTCTCCTACTTTAACCACGTTTGCAAATTTTCTCTGCCCTGGACTTGTTGGAGTAGAAAATGCTTTCAGTATTTTCCTTTCAAAAGCTGGAGGATTAGCTGGGTGTGGTCTTGCCCTGAAGGTACTGATTCTTTTGTTTACTTGTAAATCTCCCGTCTCCTTCACATGCCTTGGCCTCTCCTTTAATCTTCCTAGTGTACTTTTCAGATCCAAACTGTACATTCTGCATTTCCTTCTGCCCCATTTGCTCTTTTTCACTGTAGATCTGTATAATAGTCACCATTAAAAGCCATGCCACCATTTCTACCTTAGGTTGTCTTGAAATATCCTCTGCCAAAGACATCAGTCCATTGCTTTTCAACTTCGCATCAGGCAAGCATCTGGGCTGTGGGCAAACTGCTGCCAGACTCTTTATCAAAATATTCTGGTTGCTGCCTAAGTCTTTATTTCCTCTGGAACTACATTTTTTGCAGCCATGCTTTCTTCCAGGCTGCTACTAAAATGGCCCCTTAAGCTCTGCTTACAGTAGTCAACAGCTTTTCTACCCTAAAGTTCCAAAGTCTTCCACATTTCTCCAAACATCCACATGGTCAGGTTCTTCACAGCCAACACCCCACTCCTGGTACCAAATAACTGTATTAGTCACTTTTCTGTTGCTGTGATAAAACACCATGACCAAGGAACTTATAAAAGGAAGAGTTTATTTGAGCTTACAATTGACAGTTCCAGGGAATTAGAGTCCATTGTAGCGGGAGCCATGGCGGCTGGAGCTGGAGCAGCACGCCGAGGGTCACATCTTGCAAAGAGCACAGGAAGCAGAGAGAGAGCAACTGGACACCACGAGGCTTGTTAAACTCACTAAGCCTGCCCCCAGTGACATACTTCCTCTAGCACAGCCACACGTTCTAAGACTTCCAAAAACAGTGCCACCAACTGGAGACAAAATGTCTGAACACTCATTCAAACCACCACACACAGCAACATAAAAGGTTTTGTTCTTTGTTGTTGTTTTGTATTTATTTGTTTTGTGTTTGGGGACACATGTGCCACATCACGTGTGTTTGTGCGTGTCAGAGGACAACTTGCAAGAATCTATTCTCTCCTTCCACCATGGAAGGTCTAAGCAATCAAACTCAGGTCACCAGACTTGGCAGCAAGTACCTTTACCCACTGAACCATCTCTCTCTTTTTTTTTTCCAGCAGTTAAGAGCACTGACTGCTCTTTTTTTTTCATTTGTTTATTTTTTTAAGGGATTCTACAATATAAGAGCACAGTTGTTTTCAGATAATATTGACATTGCTCAGCTTGCCATACAATTAGGTAATTGGTGCTTAGCATCCACAGATGAGGGATACCATTCATCATTTGTTTTTCTGGGACTGTGTTACTTCACTCAGCATGATATCTTCTAGATCCAACCATTTACCTGCAAAGTTCATAAACCATCTCACCAGCCTCAAAATAAGAGTTTTAAATTCTGACAAGTTCTAATTTTAATAAAGGAACAATTGTTGTTCCTTGGGCTTTTAGTCTCATATATAAGAGATTATTAACCATAAAGTCATTCTCCTATGCTTTGTTCTAAGAGTTTGATGGTATTAGCTCTTCTGTTTGGTCATCAGCTTTGAGTTTGGTACAGTTAATTCCTTGATGGTAGATATCTAATATTCCAGTACTGTTTGTTGGAAAGAATTTTCTCTCTCATTTTTCCCTGTTGAATTGTTTGGATATCGTTGTTGCAAATCAGTGATGATACGTGTTAAGGCTTTATCTGGTCGCTAAGTTCTATTCATAGATCTCTATAGCTCTCTTTATCCCAGTGCCAGATTGCCTTGGATACAGTAGCTTTCTAGTGAGTTTGAAGGGAATCTTCCAACTTAATTCTATTCTTTCTATACCATAGTATATGTACATTACACATAAATGGATACATGCATATATTCATCACTAAATCTTATTTAGTGCATTAATAAAGCATACATATGTTTATATAACAAGAAATTTATTTTAATAATTGTATCCTAACATCACTAGTTTCCTTCATAATTCTCTTTTATATAGAATTTAGAAGTTTCTACACTAGAATACCTTCTTTCAAATCCATCCATTCCACAGCTATAACCACATCACTTTCCCACCTCCGCCCTTTCCCCTCCAGTCTGATTGAGTAGAATTCACACTCCCGCTCTTCCTCTGGCCATCCACCAATCTCTTCTTTGACTTTCCCACACTCTCTACCATAATCTCACGAGCTTCTCTCTGTTCTTAAGATCCCTGGACCCACCGATGTCTTTGGCTTCAGCTTCGCCCTCATCCCTGCATCTTCTTCCTCCCAGCCACCAAAGGGCGGAATTGCTAAAGCAGGCATCCTAATCACACTGTGATAATCGTCCCTATAAAGTCTCACAAAGCCTGTGGATACCTTCTTAAATGATGATTTTTAGCTACCTTAAACAAAATACACAGAATTATAACACAAATCAATCCTGGAATGTAACTGATCAAACTGTCAAAAAACTGTGTGAAAAAACATTTGAGCTTCTTCATTACTATACTAGTAATATCTGGTTGTTGGTATCAGAGCTAACGTGATCTTAAAGTAACAAGGCATTTCAAGACATCTACAAACACGATGGGCTATGAAACTACCTGAAATTTTCCACTAGTGGCAAATCACAGGCATTGACATTACTGCACCAGTGTAATGTCTATGCTCATAATTGAATATAATTGCAACATCTCAATTAGAGAGCAGAGAAAATGAAGTGGTCTGGGTTTGAGGATTTGGTTTTTGCTTCTGTTTCACCATCAAGTTGAAAGGGACCTTGGGTTCTGTCTTGGCTTGAAGTTCCAGTAAGTGCAAAAGGGGGCTGAAAACCTTCCTTTTTAAAAATATTTTATTTATTATTTTTATTTTATGTATATGAGTGTATTACCTGCATGCATGTAAGTGTGTCTGTTGGGAAATGCCTGCAGATGTCAGAAGAGGGTCTCTGATCCCTTAGAACTGGAGTTATGAACTGTTGTTAACTGCCATGTGGGTGCTGGGAATCAAACCCAGGTCTTGTGCAAGAGCAGCCAGTGCTCTTAACCTCCGAGCCATCTCTCCAGCAACAGAACCCTCCCTTCTAATAAGCCCTCCAAGTCATTTGATTGATGACATTACTACATATGACGCTTCGAGAAACAGCTGTTAAAGGTGGAACATTTTAAAGATGTTATCTCCCTTGCACTAAGTTTCTCTGTCGTTTCATCATGGACTTGGTCATGTGGACCTTTTGAGCAAGTTGTATGCAAAACCAACTCCATGGACACCTTTAACTACAACCTGGGATGAGATACTAAACCACAGAGACTTAAAGGAAAACACCTATCAGTCATCTATGCCAAACTCCTAGGCACCCTCGTCGTTGTGAGCCTGCACTTTTTGTATCAAAAAAGTGCACATGCCCCCAAACTGAAGGAATTCTAGGACAAAGCACCCTAGGGACATGAATATGTTATCTCCCCCAAATCTCATATTAATCCACAGTTCAATTAAAAGTCTATAATTCAAAATTTAGTAAACTAAACTGCAATTAAAATAAATTAGGTATACTAAATGTTAAGTGATACATCCAGAAATAAATAAAGAGGTCTTAAAATGTGTCTTCAACCCGTTTGCATCTGTGGAAGTTTGGCTTCAGAATACCCCAGATAGCAGACCCTGCAGATGCTGAAGTCCTTTACAAAATGCTGCAGTATTTGCAAATAACCTCTCCCCAAAGTTCAGATAGTCTTTAAATCATCTCTAAATCACTTATAATGCCTAATACCATGCAGACAATGTAAATAAGTGTTATTCTCTATTTTTAGGGAATAAAGATAAAACAAAAAGGATTATTCATGTTCGGTACAGATTATTTGGGTTTTTGTTCATATATTTTCAACCTATCATTGGCCATGGTTAGAGAACCTATGGATAGAGAAAACAGATGATATCACACAAGCACACACACACACTTAGGTATACACACATATGCACACACATATATAGACAAATAACACACACATACACACATATATTCATACAGTGTCACTACTTTCTATTCAAATATTCCAAAATACTAAAAAAATGAAAAAGTTTAAATTCTTTTCAAAAATAAAATTATAAGAATCTTTCTTTAAGTTCTTTATAGTTGCCCCAAATTCAACATTTAATAAGGAACATGAGTTAAATATATTAAATATTATATGAAATGGGACTTCTGAAATAAGAATTCCTTAGGCCCATGAAATGCTTTAAAATCTTAGAACTAGGAGGAAAATCAAATGATTGAGAAAGCCATAAAATAATAGTCAGCAACTGACAGCAACTTCCTCACGGATTGTGAGGCCTTTCCCTGTGACTGGGCTCTGGGTCATTGCTATGTCCTGGGCAAAGGTTCCAGCATGGCTGGAGAGTCTAACCTCTGACAAATGTAGGAACCAGTATCATTAGGCAAATTTTATTATTTATTTCTAAATGTGGACAACTACGGATTCAATAGGGTTTAGCAGTCCTTAGGCCACAAGCAAAACTGGGCCACATAGGGATTTGGAAATTTAAGTATAGAGCAAGAATTTATATCCAGGACAGAAAATGTAAGGAATTTACCTTGGGGTAGTTGGGGACATGCAAGTTCTCCAACGTGGGTTAGGGGAATGAGCAGGAACACATACTATAAATGACTTAAACCTTTATTTATAGGTTCAGGATTAGGCTCCCTGTGAATATTATGATATTATTTGAAGAATAATTAGTTTGATAATGAGTCTGCAGGTGAGAGGCAGCTGTTGTGCCCCTGGGCTCAGGGTCACTGTCTCTGCCGTGTGAAGAGTCAGCAATAATTAGAAGAACTCACAGTGCCAAACTAAATTAAAAATTTTCAAACCGTTACTCACTGTATGATATAATTCTGTTTCGTGTTCCCAGGATGAGGAAACTCAAATTAAGTCTCTATTCATTACAAAAATAGGCTAACTAATTTAAGGCTATGAACTATCTGTTTGTCGATGGTATTGAATGGTTTCTATCTACTGTTAACGGATCATTCTGCATTAAAATAAATGGCTGTTGATTACATGCCAATGGTTTATTTAACAGCACTCAATTCTACTGAGCTCTGAAAATGTAATGGGTCTCAGTGGACCCTCCTGCCTGCTATTTTTCTGAAAATAAAATATTGATGTAATTGGATTTCCCACCCACATTGATCCAAGAATTCACACATGGGATCAGTTTAAGTAAAAATTTGAGAAATGAAGAACTTGTGATAATCATTGAATAAAGGTATCCATTTCAGGACACCTGGGGTGTGCTCAATTAAGCTACTCTAGAATCCATGGAAACCTTTGCATGGTGTTTCCAAAGTCCCAAAGTTTCTGTTTCTAGGCACAGCCCAAGAAGAAAAAAAAAAAATCTACAAATGGACATGGAAAAACAAACAGAAACAAATTTCAAAAATCTTTATGGACCATGGCCTCATGATACCAGACCAACAGGTTGGTTCTGTCGACTTATAAGGAAAAGCACTACAAAACCAGTTTCTCAACATTTTTTAGGAGAAAAACAAAAGTTTATTAAGTGAATCCTCCACTCTTCAAGCTGACATTTCACTGTTCTCTAGACATACCTTTGATCACTCCCTGCAAGCAGCCAATCTTGGTGATGCAATGGTGTCACCAAGACCACAGGGTTGAGCTTTTAATAGGACAGGCTTACTCTGCTGAGAGTTCTTTTGGTCTTTCCTCTTAGTTTTCCCCTGTTCTCTTTAGTCATCAAACTCTGTACTAATCCTGTTAATAGAAGGATCTTGCCCAATGTTTTAAATGTCTACTTTGGTCCAATCCAACTTGACCAACTGGAATGGTCTCTTTCATCACCATTTAAAAGGCAGCATTAGCAACAGTCATAAAAAAGACTCAAATCTCTACTGATCTTTCCCCAACATTTCTAAAACAAGATAAACAACTCCCTGAAGTACTAAAGTTCTCAGCATCTGCATAATGAATTACATTTTTCTCTTGAACAAACACTACACCCTTATAAGAAGGAGGTTGGTCAAATAGTACCATCCAAAGGTTATTGCAGGATCTTCCCCTACTTCTTTGCCATTAAAACAAAAATATCTTCCTTCCCTAAATTCTTTTACATGAGCAAATCTTCCTGGTTGAGTTGTATTCCTAAACTGTATGAGTGATAGTTTGCAAATGACATCCAGCCATGGTAGAACATACCTGGATTCTCAGTGTGTGGGAGATGGAGGCAGAAGATCAGGATTTACGACCAGCCTTGGGAGTGAGTTCAAGACCAGACTGGGCTACATGGGACCCTACCAAGAAAAGAAGGGAAGGTGGGAAAGAAGGAATAAATGAATGAACAAACAAAGGAATGAAGGAAAGGAAAGAAAAAAAAACATCATATTTTAGTACACCAGAGGTCTCAATAGTTCAAAGAACTTTGTTACAAACCCTTTGATAAAAATAATGACTATATTTTCTGTGAGCTTCACTTTAAGTAAATACATCTTAAATGCTGCCTCCCAGAACAAGTAAAATGTAATCAACAAAAGGTCGATCTTCAAAAGAACCCAAGTTTTCATCCACCTCTGGTTTGGGATCTACAAGCTAAAACCAGGAAGTCACAGAGGCTCCCTAGATCTGAGTCCTCGTCGTGAAAAGAGGTTCAGGACCATATTCATCTTCAGAGCTTCCTAAAAGTAAGACTTTTTAAGTGTGAGGGTGTTCAGTGCACTGTACTAGACTCTTACATGCTATGCGGTGTAGCTGTTATTCACAATAATTATGCTCACGGTATAAAAGAGAATAGTCTGTATAGTCATCAAAGCAATCATGAGAGTCTAGAATTGCTACCTGATCCTTCAAATACCACTGTAAATAACAGTATCAGCTTAAACAGGGTGGTCAGGGTCACTCTCCTAGCCCTCAACACTCCCTCAACACATCTTATCAAAAACCATTTCAGCAGGAGATTCTCTCTGAAAGCACATTGAGACTTTGAACATGCACAAATGCAGACCTCTGCCTTATTAAATTAGTGTGCAAAGGAGTCCCTTGTGTATTTGGGGGCAAATTAAGGAAAGTTTAGCTTCATGTTTTTAACATTTTAGTAGTTCGTTTCTTTTTCCTCTAGAGAATCATACGCACATTTTCTATAATAAAGTGGTAATTGGTAAATATTTTAGATTTTTATTTTTCCCTCTTGATCCATGGAGAAATAAGAGTGTGGTGGGCAGGTAGGTATCCAAATGGCTGCCAGGGTAGATGAGGGAGTTTATACAAATTAATATGCCGAGTCTAATATTAGCATTAATAGGCAAACCAAATTTATTCCTCCAATTGTATTCTGAAAAAAAATGTACCAACACCTTGTAAAAGTCTGAATCGAGGCTGTGTCAGGGCATTTTTTGAAGCCATTTAATAAGAACAATGACTAGTAAAAGGAGTCTAAAATTAGTTTCTTATACCAGGCCTCTTCACTATATGGTAAAAGCAGGCACACAGGTGGCCTCTACCTTTCTCACTAAGCCACTCTTTTGAAACTTCACATACTCTCCTGGGACTTCTTTGACCTATCTGTCTCTTTTCTCCATAATCAAAAAGAGGACTGAGCTTAAGCATCCAAGCCTAGACAATGCAGAGGGCAAGCTACAGACTGCAACCCAAAACTAAGCTGTAAGTAAAATGCATTAGTGAAAGAATACACATTGTCAATGAATTGAAGACCCTAGAATATTAATTCCAGAAGGACGTTCAAATATAGCATTGGCAGTCAGCTTTCCAACAGTCTCCTTTGCAAAATTTTTGTAGCATGAATCCATCCCCCAGGACTCAATCATTCTGAACTTGTTGACCAAAATCTACTTGACAACCTGCACCCCTGGTTTGGTGGGTCACTCTCACCAAGGTCTTGCTATTGGTGCAGACCCTGCCCTCCGGGCAGCAGTCAAGCCGTGGCATGCACAACCCATTATTTGCATGCCATCTTTTATTCTTCTCTTTACTACAATAGAGTCTTTACTACAATAGAGGCTTTTAATGGGATGGTTTATAAGGTGCATATGTATACATTACAAATATGGGATTATTCATCCTTTACAGAAGTGACTTCTGAGTCACTGTAGCTTACAGTAAGTGGTAAAACTTAGTCTTAGAGTCCCTCTAGAGAGGAATTTCAAGAACTGGTTTGACTACATGGCTGTCTAACTCCCTGAAATTATCAGATTTTACTACTTCCTTACAGTATCCCAAAATGTCTCCCCACTCCAAATGTCTAGATCAATATTGCATATTAATCAATACCATCTGAATTGCTTAGACGCTCAATCCTGCAAGCCCTAACACACCCATCCAGTCAAGAATTTGTACTTAGATGTCCTTCAGTGCAAATTAATCCACTGGAATCTAGTCACCCTATCTAGAGATCATAAGAAAGGCATACTCTCCCTCTCCCAGTAGCAATCAGTCTCCAATAGATCTCAATCGAGGGCTGACCCACCACCCATTTCTCTCCTCCCCTCTGAGCCCATGTTTAATAGAGTTGGCATGAGTCCTGAGCTCAATCCTACAATTGCCACAAGTTCACATGTGCAACTTTCCAGTGGCCTGAAATCCTCTGCTCCCCTGTGTTCATGAACCAGCCCAGGCCCTCTTCTGCAATGGTCCGTGAGCCATAGGTGGGTGACATTCAGTATGGGAATCCTAACCAGGAGTATATATTCTGCAGTCTTTTATTCTTTAAAATGTTGCCAGTTGTGGTCTTCTGTGTGCATCACACTGTGTGGTATAAGGAAGCTTCACCCCTTGTTCCGCTATGTTCCACAAGCCTTAGGTGTGGAGGTTCAACTGTAGATATGTCGCCTAGGACTGGGCAGCTCTCGGATCTATATTCTCTGTGTCTGATCAGTTGTGGAATTCTGCAGTAGCTTCCATCTGTTGCAAAAAGAAGCTTGTTTGATGATTAGTGTACAGTATGTTTGTCTGTAAATTTAAGGATCCATTTTAGCTTATAGTAAGAAATTTCATATGTCTAGAAATAGGACAGAGCCAGGGTTTTCTGTCCTCTACAGCCATGAGCATTTGGCTGAGTTTATAGTGCCCATGAGTTCACTCCATTTGAGAGGGCTTTGAGTCCGATTAGACAGCTGCTGCTTATACTCCGCACCCCCCACCCCCAGATAACTGTGCCACTACTACACCAGCAGAGCAGTGGGAGGGGCTTATCTATTAGTTCTGGGAGATAACCAAGAGCTTTGGCAATAGCCTGTGTTATTGTGGGAGTCCACACACACACACACACACACACACAGGTATAATATATACATATTATACATATATATGCACTGATGTTTAGACGCTGCATGTGCATATCTCATGGGGTTACAGGGGTATCACATTTCCCTCTGGGTTCCCTAGCCCCCCAAGATTCATTCATCTCTACTCTTTTTCCTCCCATTTGACCTACCTCCCCAGTCTCGGTGTTTCCATTATCCCCACACTCCCCCCAATAACATCCACTTCCCACCATCCTCCCTCTCCTGACTTCCCCCACCCTCCCTTGCATGTCCCTCCCTTCTCTCCTCCCAGCCTAGTAAGATCTTTTCCCAACAATCCCCCTATTTCAGATTCTTTCTTTTCATTTACCTCCCTGTATCCTTTCTATTTTCCTGGCTCCTGGTGTTATGTCAGGATATATACTCATGTATAAGCTATTGGTGCTACAATATAGCACTCTCTACTTCCAACTATTTACCTGCAAATTTCATCATTACATCTCTTCTTACTGCTGAGTAGAACTCTGTTGTATGAATGTACCACATTTTCATTATCTGTTCACCAGTTGAGGGACATTTAGGTTGTTTCCATTTCTTAGCTATTGAGAAGAGAGCAGCCACAAACATGGATGTACAGGTGTCTCTACAGTAGAATGAGTCCTTTGGGTGTACATCAAGGAGTGATATAACTGAACCATATGGTAGAATTATTTGTAGTTTCTTGAAAGTTCTCCACAATGCTTTTCATAGTGGTTGCACGAGTTTGTGTTCACTAGCAGTGAATGAGCATTCCCCTTTCTCTGCATCCTAGCCAGCATCCGGAGTCATTCATTCTCTTGATCTGACTGAGGTAAGATGGAATCTTAAAGTGTTTTTACCCGCATTTCTCTAATTACTAAGTATGTTGAGTACTTTTTTTGGTGTTTTCGAGACAGGGTCTCCCTGAAGAGACCAGCTGTCCTGGAACTCACTCTGTAGACCAGGCTGGCCTTGAACTCACAAAGATCCACCTGCCTCTGCCTCCCAAGTGCTAGAATTAAAGGCATGCACCGCCATGCCTGGCTGTTGAGTGCTTTTTAAGATGTTCCTTAGCCATTTTTGCTTCATCATTTGAGAACTCTCTGTCCAGGCCCATCTTTTTATTGGGTCATTTATTTTCTTGTTTCTTTGTTTTTTTTTTTTTTAGTTCTTTGTATATTCTGGATATTAATCCTCTGTTAGATGTACAGCTTGTAAAGATTTTCTCCAACTAAATGGGTTTCCTCTTCCTTCCTTGGTCATTTCTTTTGCTGTAAAGAATCTTTGTAGTTTAATGATGTCCCACTTACTGATTGGTGTCCTTAATCCCTGAGCAACTGATGTCCAATTTAGAAGGTCCTTTCCTATGCCTGCATCTTAGAGAGTGTTGTCTATGTTTTCTTCTAACAGTTTTAGAGTTTCTGCTTTTTATATTGAGTTATTTGATCCATTTGGAGTTGACTTCTGCACAGGGTGAAAGATAAGAGTCCAATTCCATTCTTCTATGGGTAGAAGTCCAGTTTTGCCAGCAGTATTTGTTGAAGATGCTATCTTTCCTTCACTGTGTGTTCTTGGCACCTTTGTCAAATAACAGGTGACTGAAATTGCATGTACTTGTGTTTGAGTCTTCTATTCTGTTCCATTTATCCAGGTGTCTATTTTGTGCCCATATTCTGTTAATTTTATGACTATAGTTCTGTAATATAATCTGAGATCTGGTATAATGATTCCCCCGAGCTGGGTAGAATTTGTCACAGCTCTAATTCACAAACATTTCTCACAAATTGTGGACTTCCAATAGATTTTCAAGTAGCTAGACACCATTGCCCCACATCTTTATGTCTCTGGCTTCCCATTGCTCTTGTTAAACCCTCAGAAAGGAATTCTCTACCCATGAGAATAAACACCGCAGATCAAGCTTTAATTCTCCCACTGGGAGAATGCCATGATTGTTTGCTTCCCAGCACTGAAAACTCTTTGAAGTCTCCATTCTCTTCTTTATTGTCTTTATCCATGACTGGAATGTGAGCTTCATGAGCTCCAAGTTCTTGTCTCATTCATAACTCCTAGAAAAACTCTTGACCAAGGCCAAGCTTCCAATAAATTCCTGTTAGCAAAGTGAAGAAATTAGTAGATGAATGGTTTGGCTATGAATGAACAAATCTACCACTGTCAGCACTCTTATGTGTGGTAAGCATTGTATTAAGCATTTTTCCTACATTATCACAGAAGTTTTCAAATATATGTTATTTATATCTATATCTATCTCTCTCTATATATATCTATATCTATATAGAGATATATAGATATATAGAGAGAGAGAGAAAGAGAGAGAGACAGAGACAGAGACAGAGAGAGAGAGACAGAGACAGAGACAGAGAGAGAGAGAGAGAGAGAGAGAGAGAGAGAGAGAAAGCCTTATGGGAAATGAGCTACATGACCCAGGAAATGAAACAAACAAAAAACGAAGGCAGCTGTGGTAAACTGCAGCCCTATGTCCCCTTTATTATCTGTAATTCTCTTAATAATTCTACTGGATATGAATTAGCATCAGTCTCATTTTGCAGATTATGAAACCGAGACTCAAGATAATTAAGGAACTTATCAAGGTCATATAAGCTAATAAATCATAGGACACAGTCATAAGCCAATTCTAAATCTAAAGCTCTCTGCAAACCAAGATTCAAAAAATGCTGAACATTCTCTGAAGTGCCCAGGAACTCTTTCCAGAACAAGTTCCCATTAGGTTTGTATTTTCAGAGCATATTTGAATAAGATTGGAATAGCTTATTGTAGCGTTTAATAATTAATTGCTTTAGGTATATGAAGAATGACTTTTTTCTTAATGAAAAATTTCAGGATAATATTATAATGTTAATATTCTCAGAAAGTATTCTCCAGTGACATGGGCCTCGATGTTAATGGGAGAAACTATATTCATATTTTTTTCACAGATAATTCATGAAAGCCAAAGTATTTAAGAATTTTCATTGAGGCAAGTTCTATGAAAACTAGCTGTTGGCAGTATCTAAGAATTTAATCTCTCCAGGAAAATGTTGGTTTCAAAAGGGCATTTCAAAGAGGACTAAGTATACTGCATATTTTCTTGAATTTGCATTACAAACAAAGGCACTTAGGGGGGGATATGGGTGTGAGAGGACAGAGAGCACAAGGGTGCTGTTTTTGCACCATTTGGTAATTCATATGGTGTTACCCTTTTCCCCTTTAAAATATTTTTTATTTTGTTATTTTATGTTATGTGTATGGGTGTATTGCCTGCATGTATGTAAGTGCACCCATGTCCTTGCATGAAGGTCTCACCGCGCCTGCAGAACCAGTGGGGGGATGGGGAGAAGAAGCTGCCAGCAGATTTTCCTGGGAGCTGAAGCTAAGGGGCAAAGCTTCAGCCAGGCTGAGTGTGGGGCTCCCACAGCCCAGCCAGGCCGGTTTACTTGTCTACAAGCTCTTGGCCTGGGGCATCGGCCGCTGCCCTTCTATGGCTGAATAAAACCTCAGGTCACACAGACTGGTGGCCAAAACCTGCTAGTGCCAACCCCGAGCCCTGTGCTAAAAGGGTCTACTTCATGGGCACAAAATTAATGAATTCAGGGACTCCCCAGATGATGGTGAAAGGGAAAACCCATATTTGTCCACAGCATTCTGTTTTTATACCCAGAGTGACATCATATCTCAGGCCCTGGTTTCAGACCCCTTGCCTCATGTTCTGTAAATATCAGGAGTACTTGTTAGTGTCTTTTTTTTTTTTTTTGGTCTTTTCGAGACAGGGTCTCCCTGCAGTCCCAGCTGTCCTGGAACTCACTCTGTAGACCAGACTGGCCTTGAACTCACAAAGATCCACCTGCCTCTGCCTCCAGAGTGCAAGGATCTAAGGTGTGTGCCACCACGCCCAGTTTATTAATCCCAGGGCAGTCTCACAGGTTTGCTAATGTAGGCAAAAGGGCCAGGTTTCAGTGTAAACAGACAAGCATGCTGGTAATTTAGCAGTGTAATTTAACAATGTAACCTCAGCTAGCCTCTATTTCTACCTACAGTTGCAGTACCACAGAAGTCAGAAGAGGGTATCAAATCTCCTGGAACTGGGATTACAGACAGTTGTTGACTGCCATGTGGGTGCTAGGAATCCAACCTGGGTCCTCTGCAAGAGCAGCCAGTGCTCTTACCTGCCGAGCCATCTCTCCAGCACCGCCCCCCTCCAGTTTCCCCTTAAATATCTTTTAGTATGAGAAATGTATGGATTTCACAGTGCAGATTCGGGGGTATAACATGCTTGCTAAGGGGTCTGTGGAATACGACTTTCACCAAGCCATACTCCCTGGGGATATGAACTCTGAGGAAGGGAGACGACTACAGGAAAGAAAGCATTGCCTTATTGACTTGTACTGCATCCCTACCCTCTTCTGCCATTTGCTTTGTCTTCAGACATGCAGTCTACATTGGGGGGAGAGACATAAAATATACATAACTGAATTTTCTATTTTCATCATGTCTCAATGCACAGTTCAGTAAAGTGCATTCCTACGTCTAATGATCCACTGCCAGCTCCAGAGCCTTTTCGCCTCCCCAAACTGAAATCTGACCCCATTAAACACTTAATGCTCTGCTCTTCTTTTCCCGAAGTCTGTGATAAACAGTATTTTACATTCTATCTGTATAAACTTGATTATTTTGGTGCCTCATATAAGTGAAATCTCACAGTATTTGTCCTTTTGTCATTCCACATCTGTCTAAAATGTTACTTCATATTCTTTTCATTTCCTTCAAAAGGACAGAGATTATCTAATGGCCACAGCAAATTAGAGGCCTAGAACTGTGAAAAGGTGATTTCTTTTTAATGCTGGGTTTACATAGGGGGTAGTAATAGTGCTAATGAGTTTGCAGCATTATATTAAACAAATGATTATGATTGTATCATTTGGTCTTTCCATAATCAAAGAAAACAAAGTCTGGGGACATTAAAAGCTTCACGGATAGAAGGTAATAGTTGCCACAAGTCATCTTTGAGAGCTGCCTAGAATTTGAGGGACTGTGGCCACAGACAGCTAATATGGAAAGGAACCAAAAGGAACTGTCATTTTTATTCCCAAGCTTTTGTTGGACTTCTATAACCTTGTGATTTAAAAAAAAATTTTGTAGCCTTATCTGTTTCCCTTATGTATTATACATATATACATATGTACACATATATGTATACATAGGAAGGAAATATGCATACATGGGAAGGAAACTTACTATATGTTGAGGCAGAGAAAGAGACTTGGTAGACTTGGGACGCCTGGGTGCCCCCCAGGCACTCTGCAGCCTATCTAAGGAAACCTGCACCCTAGGAGGAGGAAGTGGTAGTAGCTATGTAGCAGAAGAGAGGGCAGCCTCCTTGGCCTCTGAGGAAGAAGTAGACATCCAGGGCCATGTGCCCATGTCTAAAGACCTTTGGGGACCTGGCATGTAACTATATCACCATAGTCTTGACACACAGAGCCCCTCTGATGCTGAGATCAGTTTGGCTACAGCAAAAGCCTATGGGAGGTGGCAGATTACAGGTGACAAGTGAGAGATGGTCCTGGTCCCAACATTCTTGCAAGAGGTTTGTATAGGACATTGGCATTATGATAGAATTCAACCCATAGGAGTGTGTGTGTGTGTGTGTGTGTGTGTGTGTGTGTGTGTGTGTGTGTGGTTTACATGTGTATGTGTGCATGTACACCTGTGCGTGTATACAGGAAGAGAGAAATGAAGGAAAACACTGTCTGAGCACCTTCAGGTTACTGCCGTCCTTACCAACCACATGACACCTAGTCAGATTCAGTGCCTGCATTCCTCTAATCAGTGGAGACAATCAGATAGACCTTGTGTGGATCTTTGAGGTACTGTGTACAGGTCCTAGGGTTGGTGTCTAAGAATTCTTAATCTGTATCTGCACTCAGTCATTATCCTCTGCAGCCCTGCTTTAGGATAAGAGCAATGGAGGGAGGGAGGGAGGGAGGGAGGGAGGGAGGGAGGGAGGGAGGGAGGGAGGGAGAGATTAGGAACATAATAACATAATAGCCAGGGGAGACAGTACTGACTTACTGATTAGACCATTGGCAAGCTCACCATGCTGTATCTAGACCTGCTTGAGAGCCTACAGCCAGCTTCGCTTACCCAAGATGAGTGCTGCACGAACCAAGGAGAGGTCAAGCAATCCTGTTACATAGCTGCTCTTCATCCTCTTCTCATCTCCTCCTCTCGCCGTGTTCACTAGGCTCCCAACTTCCAACACTATCTGGGGAATTAGATCTGCTCCTGCTGTATGCCTGGCTTAGTATGAATTAGCTTTGCCTTGGTGTACCAGGGCAGCCAAACCAAAACACTTAAAATAATAGAACTGCATTGCCTGGCAGTTCTGGAGGTTTACAGTACAAACCCAAGGCATCGGTGGGGCTGTGCTCCCTGGGAGACTCCGGAGACAATCTTCCTTGCTTCTTCTTGGCTTCTTCGAGAACCTAATGACCATCTAAATTCTTTGACTGGAGGCTACATCTTCTAGCTCCTGCCTCCATCATCTCCCGGTGTGCTCTCCCTGCATCTCTTTCATCGTGAGGCATTTTCTCCTCATAAGGACACCAGTCATATTGTATCATTGCTTTAATGTCTACATTTTAATTTGATGATGTCACAAAGACCTAATTTCCAAATATAGTCATGTTCACAGGTACTGGGATTAGAACTTTGATATATCTCTTTGGAAGGACAGGACTCGTCTATTGACATAATTCTAAGCTCAAACCCTTGCCTCTTTCTAAGGCCTAGCCTCCTTGCCTGGATTCATCCTTACTGATTCCAATGAGCTTTGCCAAAACTCTTCTGCAGTTAGTTGGTCCCTTTTGCCTGTTTTCGTTATTCTTGGCAAATAAACTAAACCTCTATAAACTAGCCCCAGCCTGGGGAACCTCCTGATCCTTTAGCCTTACTCTGACAGACCAGATGTTAAGGCTAAGACGTAGAGCTTCAGGGAATAACTTGGACTAGTTCCTAACCCCAAGTCCCTCCTCTGCCATGCCACTGCCTCTCATTCATCCCCCAGGTACAGCCCTTCCCTGGACCAACATCTCTAGAGACTTTCTTAGACCTCTCTTTACTCCATCCAAAATTGGACCTTATCACCTGCTAGGCTTGGCAAAATCCAACAAGAGCACCCACTTTCCAAAAACAAATTGCTCACATTTTGGCTTATTTTACAAACTTTGCAATAAAGATGTTCATGATATTGAAAATATAAGCCATAGACTAATACCTTGTGCAATTTGGCATATGGCTTTAAGCAACATCTATATTTATTTTAGTTTCTCAAACTGACTTTGAGAAGTAAGAAAAATTATTTCAGCATCATCAAAAATAAAGTAATTTATGCTACCAGATGGATCAATGATGACAAATTATCATTTTCTTCAAAAAGAAGGTTTCCAGTAGTGAAACATGTACATAGAAAGTTGCGGTATTTTTTTTTTCAAATTTTTTATCTTAAAAATGAGTCTGCCACAAAATATTTAAAGATAAGTTTTGCTTCTGTATTTTACTTTAGTTAATTATATTAATCTTCCATTTACTGTGCGGATTAGTCATATTTCTGTTGCTGTCATAGAACTACCAGGACCAAGGGAACTTATGAAAGGAAGAGTTTATTTGAGCTTATGGTTGATGGTTCCAGGAGAATAAGAGTCCAACATGGCAGAGAAGCATGTTGGCAGGAAGGGCTATAGCAGGAGCAGAAAGCAGAGGTTCACATCTCCAAGTGGGCACGGGATGCAGAGAGCCAGACTGGACATTGGCAAGGCTTTTTGAACTCTCTAAGCCCACCCCCCAGTGACACGCTTCCCCACACCTTCTAAGACCCTCCAAAACAGTGCCACCAACTGGGGACAAAATGTCCAAATGCTTGTAGCCTCTGGAGGACATTCTCATTCAAACCACCACACCACATTTTCATAGACCTCATTTAAACTCAGAACCACATACTACAGCAACCAGAGCTAATCCCGTAACCAGCCTTCCTCTTTCTAAACAATAGTGCTTAGTCAGCTTGCAAGGACTTGGAGGTCTCTCAGGTCTGTAAAAAGTTGCACATTTTCTAAGGATCCACAATTCCCATTCCTTCAGCATGGAGAGATGTCCAGTGGTGGAATTAAAGAGGCAGAAGCTGCCAATAGCCTTGTCATCTTATAGCTGCAAAATATCCCGTAGCTCACAATTTACAAAAAGATTAACCGCTTGGCCATGCTTACAGTCTACAAACATAAATGTAATGACCTCATTAGAACCTTCCAACTGGCCACATGCATGAACTCCAAGAAGAAAGCTAACCATTTTACCCGCTACCAGTCATTCTGGTTATTGATATGCATGCATGCTTTTTCTCATCTGCCTGTGGTGCTCCCTGGTGCAATTCTAAAATGAATCATCCTCATTAAATGGAAAATAGAACTGACCAGCACATGCTTGTTGTCGTCCAAACTCAGCCAAGCCTCCAGCCACTATTTCTGCTCCTGAGGCCACCAGAGACCAAATGGACTATTTCTGTCCCCTGCCAGGAACACATGCCAGTATTTACTAGTACTTATGCAAAATGATTTTCCAGAATCATTTTTCAAAAGCTGAATGCTCAGTTGACTTATAAAGTCTAAAATGGATTAATAGGAAAGAAATAGACAGTCCCAGATGCACAAGTTATCAATTTTATGCACAGGATGAGTAAGCCTTACATATTTCAACTAAGCTGGAATTACAATAACCCCTTTTCTCTCAGGAGAGATGGTGGCTGCTATAAAAATGAAGACGTGTTTTGTTTTACTTGGAAAACAGGAAGTGTTCTTGGCTGGATTAAAGTGATTGGTGTGACAACTTAAAGACAGTGCCTTATCATCAGCTTTGTCACCAGTGCTAAGCCATTGTACATGGCCACAGTGACTGAATGATGTGAGATAGTGTGTGTGCTCATTCAGTCATTTATTTTTTTTAATTTTATTTATTTCTATATGTGTATGAATGTACTGTCTGCATGTAGGTTTGTGTGCCCATGTCGTGCAATGCCACGGAGGTCAGAAGAGGGTGTCGGATTCCCCTGGAACTGGAGTTCTCCTGGAATTGGAGTTTCAGACAGTTCTCGGCCGCCATGTGGGTGCTGGGGATCGAACCCGGGTCCTCTGTAAAAGTGGTCGGCGCTCTTAACTGCTAGGCCATCTCTCCAGCCCCAGTCATTTATTTTTTATTCAAATAACATTCATTAAGGACTTGGCATGAATAAAATGCTGAATAAGACATTTTGAATGTAAAGATAAAGAACAAAGAGTCCCTTCTTATAAGGGACCCATAATCTATCCCCTAGCCTCTTAAACACAAGGTCTTCATGCCTATAAGCAGCAGAAAACTTTGCTATCTAATTTACAAATATGGAAATCTTTGAAAGGATGAAAAACATTTGAGAGAGCAAAGAGCAGAAATGACAGGAGCCAGATAGGTATTTAGATATGGTTTTTTGTTTTGTTTTGTTTTTTTTGGACTTTTCAAGACAGGGTCTCCCTGTAGCCCCAGCTGTCCTGGCACTCACTCTGTAGACCAGGCTGGCCTTGAACTCACAAAGATCCACCTGCCTCTGCCTCCCAAGTGCTAGGATTAAAGGTGTGCTCCACTATGCCCAGCTAGGTATTTAGATATGAAGAATAGGTATTTAATATATTGTTAAAGAATAGGTATTTAATATATTGTTAAACTCATTTTATAGATTAGTAGCTGAAGTTCACCAGGTACAGTACTTTCGAGATCACAAAGCTTTTCTGAATCAAAAGTGTTGCTTCTTACTATCTTGTTGCAAAGTCTAGATTCAAGTGCAGAATGAAATCTTCCAGTAGAGGTAAAGAGGGGCGTCAGGCCTCAGAACAGGAGGCAGATTTTAAGTCACTGCTCTTCAAGTGAGTGTTCCCTGGCTGCTTTTTTATTCCTAGTCCTATTGCTTAGGGTCATTATTAGTTTATACTGTATCTCATAATGATCTCTTTACTGAATATGGATAGGATACTTTGCTTGACCAAGAAAAGTAATTCCCAAAGCTGGTGGGTCCCAGGAAAACAGAACTGCCCTTTCCTCGTCTTGTTTCTTTCCATATCCCAAGGTATACTCTCTACCTATGGCTAAGCTAATCTTCCACTTACAGCTTATCTCACACAAGGCTTTGACAGAGCAACAACTGAACAGCTCAGAAAATCAGTATTCATTCAGCCTTGCCTCAAGAGTCACCCAGCAATTGTTCCTGACTCTAGTAACTGCGTCCTACATTATTGCTGAAGACCTACTAGCCGGAAACCATGCATCCATCATCATGGTATATTCAGAGTCCAGCATTGCTGCAGGAAGATCTAAGAATCACCCGTGTTTGAAGCCAGGTTTTATTTCTTTCCCTGCATCGCCCTGATGACTTGCCCAAGTACTCTACTGTCTGCCAAACGAGGGCTCTGCCTCCTGTTCTGAGGCCTGACGCCCCTCTTAACCTCTACTGGAAGATGTCATTCTGCACTTGAATCTAGACTTTGCAACAAGATAGTAAGAAGCAACACTTTTGATTCAGAAAAGCTTTGTGATCTCGAAAGTACTGTACCTGGTGAACTTCAGCTACTAATCTATAAAATGAGTTTAACAATATATTAATATATTCATTATATTAAGCATATACCTCTTTCAGTTGTGGAGAATAAGAGATTATTCGTAAGAAATATTTTATAATCTTTTATAATAATTATTTTATTTTTATAATTTTTTTATTTTTGTATGTGTATGAATGTACTGTCTGCATGTAGGTTTGTGCACCCATGTTGTGCAATGCCGCAGAGGTCAGAAGAGGGTCTCGGATTCCCCTGGAACTGGAGTTCTCCTGGAATTGGAGTTACAGACGGTTCTCAGCCGCCGTGTGGGTGCTGGGGATCGAACCCGGGTCCTCTGCAAAAGCAGTCGGTGCTCTTAACTGCTAGGCTATCTCTCCAGCCCCATATTTTTATAATTTTTATAATATAATTACTTTATTAGTTTCCACAATTTATGAAAATAACAAAATGCTTCCTGATTTACCCTCAATACTTCAGTCAGGTATGTTTTATCATTTTATCACTAATGTCTTATTCTCCCTGTATACCATGCTATATAAGCTCTACTTCCACCAGCACAGTCTTGCTACACCAGGCTTCTATTTTCCATACTTTGGACTTCCCCTAGTAACCCAGATCCTGATTCCCTGTCTCTGGCTATTGCCATGGCTTCTCTCACTACAACCCATCTGGGGCCTTCTCAAGTCAAGTGCCTTTCACTGCAGTTCAATGAAGCCAAGCACAGACTTTCTCAGGTCTGCTCTCACTGTAATCTGGTGGCTATCAGCAAGAGACTCGGCCCTTCTGACCTACTTGTATTCATTAGGACTCCTTAGAAAACAGCCATGTCTGCTTCTAGAGAGCCAATTCTCCTGGGCCCACTCAGTATTCACCAGATTGCTAACTAAGTTCTGAGATATATTTGGATGAATTCTTAGTTATCTAAGTCCTGGAAATGCTTTCTTCCCTCCTCAGCAAATATTTTTTCTAAATGTATTGAGCACCTTGAATGTGTCAGATGGTGAAGCCAGCAGTGGATACAGAGTACACAGGGCAAAATCCTAACAGCCCACTCAAGACAGTTTGAAGACAGAATGCTCACAGGCAGACACCATGGTTGGTCCTTGTCCACATTAACTGGTGAAGAGTGATGACAAAAGCATCCTGAAAATAGTTGAAAATAGAATCATGGGTAATGACATCGCTTAGACTGAGTTCTAGAATGTCTTCTGTCAATTGCATTTGTAGAGAAAGATGCCAGGCAGAATTTAGAGCTCAGTGAATCCTCTCATCCAGCATGGAGGACTAGAGAGTTAGCAGAACTCCAGCGCCTACCCCCCCACCCCACCCCCCGCCCCCAATGCCTGATGACGAAGGGATCCTCTCACACTGCCCTCTCGTGGGACTGTCATCCTTCCCTGGTCATGAAAGCTGAGGATACATGGCAGACTCATAAGGATGCAGCAGTTTGAGTGCAATTGTTCTTGTTTCTGAATAATAGTCCTTCGTATGCATACTTAACACTTGGTGCATACTCCCCAGGCGCACCTTGCGTTTCTGCTTGGTGAATAATATTGGCACGAGCATTCTTGAGCATGCCTTTGGGTGAACTGTTTGCACTGCGTTCTGTTGAGTTTGTACCTAGGAGTGGAATGGCTAGTTGCAACGTATGTGCATGCTCCATTTTAATAGATTCTTCTCATTGGTTCTCTTCCTCTGCGTGTGTTTTTATTTTTTTTTATTTTATTTATTTATTTATTTATTTATTTATTTATTTATTTATTTTTTGAGACATGGTCTCCCTGTAGCTCTGGCTGTCCTGGAACTCACTCTGTAGACCAAGCTGGCCTTGGACTCACAGAGATCCTCGTGCCTCTGCCTCCCAAGTGCTAGGATTAAAGGCGTGCACCACCACGCCCGGCATTTATTTATTTCTGTATGTGTATCAATGTACTGTCTGCATGCAAGTCTGCGGAGGTCAGAAGAGGGTGTTGGACTCCCCTGGAACTGGAGTTCTCCTGGAATTGGAGTCTCAGACGGTTCTTGGCCGCCATGTGGTTGCTGGGGATCGAACCAGGTCCTCGTGTGTTTTTAAACAGATACTTCTGCCATTTCAGAGAAACAGCGCTTCTGCTGAGAGGCCTGATCCCATGGGATCTAAGACATTGACTACGCAGAGCTCCGCGCTCAGCTCCACGCTTTCAGTTCGCTCTTTGCACTCAGAAGAGACAATTTTTATTACCTGCTGGGCAGGTGCAAAACGCCTTCATTAATCAAAAGTTTATACATGTCCTGGAACCTAGTGGGGATTCTTCAGTGTAGAGAGTACAGATTCCCACACACATACATGCAGACACTTTAGGACCCTCCTGATGTCAAATGAGTCTTCACTCATTTCACTTATGATCAGAGACAAGATCAGAAAGCTGAGTAGAAAGAGTTAGGATCAGGAAACCAGATGGAGACTCCAAAACAGGCCTCCAATGAACAACGAGGAAGCGAATTAAGAGTGAACTAGTCTTTCCGGTCCTAACTGGCGGCTGAGCAGCGCACGTGCTTAGGACTAACTGCTGCGCCCCACGCCCACCCTGGTGGCGCAAAGATGATGGGCCGGAGCAGTGCCATCGCAGCGGGTATATGCGGTGCCCTCTTCATCGGGTACTGCGTCTACTTCGACCGCAAGAGGCGGAGTGACCCCAACTTCAAGGCCAGGCTTCGAGAAAGAAGAAAACAACAGAAGTTTGCCAAAGAGAGAGCAGATCTTTCCAAGTTACCTGATCTTAAAGATGCCGAAGCTGTTCAGAAATTCTTCCTGGAAGAAATACAGCTTGGTGAAGAGCTCCTGGCGCAGGGCGACTGTGAGAAGGGTGTGGAGCATCTGACCAACGCAGTTGCAGTGTGTGGACAGCCGCAGCAGTTGCTGCTAGTATTACAGCAGATTCTACCATCATCAGTGTTCCAAAGGATTCTCTCTAAGCTCCCAGTCATCAGCCAGAGGATTGCAAGCGCTCAGAACCCGACCCAAGATGGAGTGGAATGAGCCAGGTGTAACCTTAATAAATAAAATCTTGTTTAAAATGAGGTTTAAAATTCTTAATTCGGAGGTCCTGGGGTAATCAGGGTAAACATGCGTGTTATGGACTGTCCTGCACTGATCTGCCAAAATCAGTGTTTACTTGGAATAGATCCACTGTCCATTTTATTCATTTTTTCCCAGTAAACTGTGTATTTTGATAGAGTTTTTCATTTTATAAATGTAAGTTACCCCAAACAAACAAACGAAAGATTAACTTGTAAGAAGGAACTACAGGGGTAGTGGGAAGGAAGCTGGGGTGAATGATGAGTCCACAGAGCAGGTCCCCCAACAGCCGCCTCGTGTCTCTGTGGTAATGGGGAAGGAACCATCCATTAAGGAGAGGGACAAAGGTGCATGATTCTTTAATTTCCTGGCTCATTAACTCTAAAAGGTGACTGTTTAAAACAGCAGACCCTGTGGCTAAATTGTCAGAACCCTTCTCCGTATTGCCAAACCTTTGAAACATCCATCCATGTCTGCCTGTTCAGTCTACTGGAAAGGAACATGTCCACAGATAATGACCTATAAGATTCTTATATCCACTAATGCTGAGGTCCACTTCTGATAATTTATTATATAGCAATCATTCAAAACAGAAAAAAGCAAGAAAATCAGCAGCGTGCTTGGATATTAGGAATAATTTCTAATATTTGACAGTATAGAAGAATAAGCATGGTTGACAACAATTAATTGTATAATTCAAAATAACCAGATGACAGGAGAATATTTTAGATGTTTCTAAAACAAAGAAAGGTTATGGCTTATCCCCTGATATGATAGTTACATATTATATACATGCATTAGAATTTCATATACTGTACCCAGAGATATGTACAAGAATCAGTTTTAAAAAGAAAGGGAGAAAAATTAAATATATTAGTCTTCATTGTAGGTACATGTCTGATAGGGTTTTTAATGGGGAATGGCTTAAATATCTAACAGCAACAGATAGTTTGAATAACTCACAAAATGATTATGACTAGTTAAAATTAAATTTCTATACAAATTAATTTAAATTAAAATATCAAGATACAAAAGTGCACAATTAAAACTACAATGAAATAAATATATACATGGAACTAGACAAAAATTTTGAGTAATAAGGATAATAGCTAACATTCATGCCCATGGTATGTTAATACTGTTCAGAATAGTTCATACAAATTAGCACATCTTCACAACAGCCTTATGAGGAAAGTAATATTAAGTCTATTTTGTGATGGAAAAAATTAAGCCACAAAGAGCTGAAATGTCCGAGTAGTTGACAGAATGAGAGGACTCAAGGGTTTTGACTTCCAACTCCTTAAACCAAAAGTATGAGTCTGGAAATACAAGTCATATTAGGGAGCAAGAATATTAAACCTACTGATCTTTGTCTATCTTTTAATATCTTTATAACCAAATCTGATCTGACCAACATCTGTTGCGCATCCTTTATGTCTTTTGTATAGAGCTAAATTCTTTCTCAAGCATCTCATCAAATGTTCTCAAGAATCCAGTGCCACTGAGAACATTTTCTTTATTCTGAAAATTGAAAATTAAAGGTTGTGTTACCTCAATTATAAAAACCTCAACTATGAACACAAGAAACCAAACCCTAAAAGTTTCCATAAATTAACAAAGCCTCTAATGGGAAGAAAAAAGGAAATTATGACCAAAAAATAGATTATTTTTCTGCTAAGGTGTGGGAAAACTGTAGGAAAATTTCAGAGTATAAAATTAAGTAACATGAACAATTATCTGAAGAACATACGTAGCCATTAGAAAGGACAGCAAATGGGTTGTGGCTGTAAGATTTCTGTTGATTTACCCAAGGCAAATCAACTTATAAAGAAAAAAGTTGGGGCTCACAGATGTAAAGATTTCATACCATCGCCGATCAGTTCTGCTGGTATGGCCCTGTGGCACTACCAAACACCCTGTCAGGAATACATGATGAAAGAATCTGTTCAGGACAAGAATATCAAAGAGAGAAAGAGGCAAGTGTCCAGAATCTCCTACCAGCTTGGCCTCAATAACATATGTACCTCCCGCTAAGCCCTAGAAGATTCTTACCACTTACTGTCACATATGATAATTAACGTATATGGGTGGAAGGTATATATTCATATTTTAGAGTCATATAAAATTAAAGGGAAAAATGCGAACTCCTAGACATATATCGGAGTTAACATACTATTTATTCCTGGAGGACATAATTCTGGTACATATATGATGTTTATGTAGGCATATTTTGGAGCAATACAATTGGGAGGGAATCACAACAACATAAGGACTGGGTCAAAGAATGGACTGATATAGTTAAATTCTGCTCAAAACAATAAACCTTTGCAGAGAAAAACTTTAAAAAGACTGAGAGAAAGATGCAGGACATGTATGGCAGAATGCATGAACTGGGGTGAGGTGAGGGGAAGGGAAAGGGGAATATGTCTAAATTGAATTGAAAAATGATATCTGAAATACATAAAACATCAATGAAAGTATTATATTTAAAAAAGGTTCCCATCCTTCAATAACACCAAGCCTTTAACAAAAGAAAGAAATATGGAAACTATTCCAGATCCAAAGTACAGTGTTGTTAATTGGGGATTTGGGGTTTTACAGGCAGTCATTAAAAACCAACACATGAAACACAGAGAAAATGAGCTCCGTGGTGGTGGAAAGGAATCACAGATTATTCGAGATGCTCACGGGATGAATTACTTGCCCTGCTAGGACGAACACTGGAGTTTGGACCTCCAGCACTTTTGTAAATGCTTACTGGGCCTATCTGCCTTGTAATCCCATCACTCAGGAAATAGAGACAGAGCCGCCCGAACAAGCGGGATCACTAGACTAGCTGAAATGTGTGGTTTCAAGTTCATCAAGAGACCATGCCTCCATGTGCAAGGTGGGGAGGGTGGGGAGTGACGGATGGAAGCAGCAGGTGTCAACTTCTGATCTCCACATGGATACACAGACTCACACACATCACACATACCAACACATGCAAAAACAAAAGGATGACTTGAAGATGTACATTTAAAAGCTTTTGGTCTTGATGGTTGTTGCCGTAATAGTATATTGCCTGTATTTCTACCTCTAGTAAAGGGCTTTATGTGCTAGATTTCAATATCCTTGAGCCTGGGCAAGTGCGCAAGCCTTTAAAAAAAAAAACATGGTTTATTTGCATAAAACTGATCAGATTTGAGAAATTGTTAATGCCCTTGAAGAGGTTTTCATGGGTGTGAAACAAATGGTGAGAATTTGAATTGTTCCCTTATTATAGTATTGAAATTAAGTCTACTTAGTCTATCAAATCATGTTCATGCCCTGTTTTATATACTTGTATCTATCAATAAACATTGTGAAAAAAAGCTTTTGGTCTTGAGATCAAGATGAGAGAGAGAGAGAGAGAGAGAGAGAGAGAGAGAGAGAGAGAGAGAGAATTAGTGCTGCCTTGGCAAGACTTTTTTTTTTTTTTTTGGTCTTTTTTGGGCAAGGGTCTCCGTAGCCCCAGCTGTCTCTGGACTCACTCTGTAGACCAGGCTTGGCCTTGATTCACAAAGATCTGCCTGCTCTGCCTCCACAAGTGCTAAGGATTAAAGGCATGCGCAATACCCATGCCCAGCTAGCAGACATTTTTATTTAAAGGCAGCCACATCCTTGAAATTTATGTGCTAATATGGTATGCTGTACACAATTTCCATCTTTCAGGAAGACTTTCCATTGCCATCCTAGCATCCGACATATGGGACATTAAGCCCTGGATCCTATATACATGAATATATATAGTATATATAATAGTATATAGTTATATATAGTTATATATATGGAGAGATCACATTTGTATGTGTGTGGAGCTACACAGTTTGCTGAAAATATATATACATGATAAGAGCACCCCTTCACAGGTTGCCATACTACTGATTCCCAACATATCTCCAGATAATAACATGAGAGACCTAGAGATTTTATCACCATCATGCATATTCCTCATTTAGAATGGAATATCCTTTATTCTATGCGCTTAGTGCAAAAGGAAAATGGAGTCACAGTAAACTTATAATGACTGACAGGGTCAAAGTCAGTTTTTACTGTCCTTGAAATTGAATCGCTTTTCCCTAATTCAGATCTGTGTCTTTCTGGAACACCATTTGTGGTGGATAGCTTTAATGTCAACTTGACACACCTGGGTTGAGGGAGCCTCAACGGGGGAATTGGCTCCAATTGGACTGGCCTGTGGCCATATCTGTTGGAGTATTGTTCTTGATTGTTGGGCTGAGAGGGAGGGCCCAGGCCACTATGAGTGGTGCCACCTGGCAGGTGTTGTAGTACTGTAATAAGAAGGCAGGCTGGGCATGGTGCCCAGGGGAGCAAGCCTTGAAGCAGCAGTTCCCTTCCTTCTTCATGGTCTGATGCTGAGCGTTCCTCTCCAGGTTCCTTTCCCCCGGAAAATTTTTTCCCTGCCGCCCTTGGGGGCTCCTAAAGTGAGAACTGTGACCCCAGGAGAATGTGAGCTGAATGAACCCTTTCCTCCCAAAGTTGGTGTCAGTCAGAGTGTTTTGTCACAGCAATGGAAGACCAACTAAGGACAGGAAATTGGTACCGAAGAGGGCGGTATTGCTGTGACAGACCTACCTTGGTGTTTTGGGGAAATTTTGGAGGCGTTTGGAACTTCGGGCTGGGAAGATCCTTGAATGCCTAAAGATCATTGCTGTGGAGCTTGGAGCAGTTTTGCTGAAGGAGTTGTAGAAGATGGAGGCCTGGCTTGTGAAGTTTCTAGTTTCAAAGGGGAGCACAGATCATCAGGACTGTGTAATCTGTGGGTTCTGGTCAGCTGGGGCTGAAGAATCAGCTGTAAGTAACAAGAGACCAGAACCTGAAGTGAATCCTTTGTTTTACTGGGACAATTGATGCTGGTTAGCTGGGGCTGAAAAATCAGCTGTAAGTAACAAGAGACCAGCATCACTGTGGTGAAATCTTCTGGGAAGAATTTCTTCAGGGTCAGCACATAGAAGCTGTGATCCAGAAGGAGCCTGAGCCTCCATCTCGAGCCAGAAGCAGGACTTGGTAACATGTAAGAGTCTCCTATATGGTTCCGGTGTTGAAATTTGAGGGGTTCACAGAGAGCAGGCGAGGCTTGGCACTGTGAGAGGTCAGAAAAGACCATTGGTGGAAGTGCACCTCAGTTGCAGTGAAGACCCCGGGATTGCAGGGGTCATGGAGAGAAGCTGAGTCTTTACACCAGGAGAGGTCAAAAGAGACCATTGGTGAAGTTGCTGCCTCAGTTTCAGTGGCAACCCCAGCTTTTTGGAGATGCCGGAACCGTGGGACGACCATCAAGAGCAGCAGCAGGTGTGGAATGGAGTTGGCCTGGGCCTGCGAGATAAGCTGTGTGTACCACAAATGGCAGAGTCGCAGAGGGGGAGCTGCTGAAACCCCTTGGAGCCCAGAAGATCGTGAGTGAATCCCAGATGTCCAGCCTTGAGCTACTTTGCTGGACTTAGGTTTTATTTGAGTGTGCCTGATTCTTCCCTTTGAAATAAGACAGTACTTGTTTTGAATTTTACAGCAGCCCACAGTTAAGAGACTTTTAATAGACTGTGAACTTTTAAGTGTTGGGACATTTTAGGGACTGTGGGCCTTTTAAGGTTGTACTGTCTTGGGTTGTAATTAATGTTAACATCATATTTTGGGGATAAGAACTGGAAAGGTGGTGGTTTAATAGTGATGTGTTTTGCACAAACCTGCATGCAGACAGTACATTCATACACATACAGAAATAAATAAAATTAAAAAAATAGTGATGTGTTTTGTGTGTCAAGTTAACAAGGGGTCAATTGTGCTCGATAGCTTTAGTGTCAACTTGACACACCTGGGTTGAGGGAGCCTCAATTGGGGAATTGGCTCCATTGGACTGGCCTGTGGCCACATCTGTGGAGTATTGTCTTGATTGTTGGGCAGTGTGGGAGGGCCCAGGCCACTATGGGTTGTGCCACCCTGGGCAGGTTATAAGAAGGCAGGCTGGGCATGGGCCAGGGGAGCAAGCCAGTGAACAGCATTTCTCCATGGCCTGTGCTTCAGCTCCTGCCTCCAGGTTCTTGCCCTGAGTTCCTGCCTTGGGCTCCTTAAGTGATGAACTGTGACCCAGGACATGTGAGCTGAATAAACCCTTTCCTCCCCAAGTTGGTGTCGGTCAGAGTGTTTTGTCACAGCAATGGAAGACAACTAGAACACCATTGTATGACCAACTCACATGCAATGTGTGCCACACCATGGACCTTCATCACAAGATAAACTACTGTGAGAGGACAAGAAAGAAAACTCATGACCCTGTCCACAAGGAGTTTGTGAGCATCAAGAATGATAACTAAGCTAGCACACTGGCACATGCCTGTAATCCCAGCACTCAAGCAGTGAACATAGGAAGATCACAAGTTCAGTCTGAGAGCAGCTTGGATCACTGCATAGGGAGAAGCTGCATCCCCTCACCCCAATAAAAAGAAGAAAAACAAGAGCTTGGTAGAATGCTAATGCAGCACCGTGTGGCCAAAACTGCACAGAGAGTAAAAGAAAGCAGAAAAGAGAAGGGGAAAGGAAAGAAGGGGAAGGAAAAGGAAAGGAGAAAGGAAGGAAAAGACAGGATAATCCAGGATGGAAAAGGAAGAGAAGGNACAAGGATTTTGTAAGCTCTGAAGAAATATTTTCTAATTTGAATTTTTTTCCCCTGGAGAACATGTAAATAGGTGCTAAAATTTTATCTTCCCATATGCATGGAGTTCTCTTATCTTGGCATTTTTGTACTAGATTTTTCAGTATTTGTGAACACCAAAAGCAAGCTCGATATAATTCAAAACAAAGAAAAAGGCACCTGCTGTTAGGAACAGTCATTTTAAGTTGAACAAAATCATTCAGGAGGGAAAAAAATGTACACATGCTGAGTTGGTGGCTTTATCTCAAAAATGCCAGTTCTTAACAACACAAAAACAAACTTATAGGCAAGTTTTGCCTGGAAAATAGCTCCCATTTTAGCAATAATTGGATTATAGGAAGATATATTTTGTTCTATTAATGCTACAATGTATTACATATTTAATAATTTTGGGCAGATTGACCCATATTTTAAACATTTGATTTAATAATTCATAACCTACATAACATTATGAATATTTAGTACTTATTATGATTGTCCATCACATAATTTAACTAGTACTTCAGATAGCTTATAATAGAGGGGAGACATTACAATTTAGCTGTTTATTAATGAAAAGATATAACACTAGATCAAATATTTTTTAATAAAACAGTCAATATGTTTAATACATCTACAACATTTTTGGAAACAATTAACAACCTTAATCATCTCAAATAAATTATGGTTACTGTGAATGCATTTAGAATCTTACTGAAATCAGAAGTTGTGATGGAGAGAAGGAGAGGAGTAGAGGAAGAGGGGAGGGAAAGGAAGGAGAGGGAAGGGGAGGGAAGGGGAAGGGAAAAGGGGAAAAGGGAAATGGAAAGGGAAATGAAGACTAAGAATTCAGTCCACCAAATTGCACTGTATACACCTGTGCCAATAAAAAAACACATTTTGTGCACTAGGGGTCTTAGAGAAGGAAGGGTTAGTAGAAAAGGGAAGCCAGGTGAGGGGTCCAAAGGGCCTGGGTGGGATACACACAGATTCTGTTCCCAGGTTGATTTGAACCCTTATGCGTTCTTGGAAAGTCTCCTAAGTACTCTGCCACTCTAAATCAACATCAAAGAGCAGAGCCTAAAGTACTCTTAGAGATTATTTCCCCTAAGTCTTCTGCTGAACAGTAAGACAACTGAGATCAAGGGCCTCTCTCCACATCATAGGCTTCTCCTGGGAGAGCCAAACCTGGGAATGCTTGCTTTGAGACCCAGTGGACACTTAACTGCGTCTCAGAGCTAGCTGGAGGGCGGCTGGTGTATGAGGGGAAAGCTGTGGAGTCACACACAGATGTGGAGAGCTTGCCGTGAGCAGGCTAGATGACCAGAGGAGAGAGGTATTCAGTCTGCTTGCCTTGTACAGACAAAACCCAGAGCAGGCAGCATGTATAAAATGCTACAGACAGAATGGAATCTATAAATCAGAACAATTGTGCATAATAACTCACCTATCAACTGCCTGTGCAACAGAAAGACATTTCCTTGGGAGGAAAAGGCAATAGAAAGAAATCTTTGTTATGCATGGTACTGAAACCTGGTGGAAATATCAAAATAATCTCATTAAAGTGCAACACACTTACCCAAGACAGACACAGAGTCCACACAGTCTTTAAAAAAAAAAATCTGTTAAGGAATTTTACTTAGTCCTCTCTTCTGGCAGACTTTTTTTTTTTCTTTCAAATTTGCCTGTAAACTAATACTTACATCATTTTATTGAGGGCAAGGGCCTGTGCCTGCAAACAGTTATTTAAATAATGTTTCTTCCATGACCTGAAAGGACCAGTTGCTATTAAATCAAACTTTTCCAGTTTATCTGGTGACAACCCTTTCAGAAAATCTCAAGAGGTGACCTCTCCTCTCATTCGTTAATAAGCAAAGTTTTCTTTTCGACTCAGAGGTGATAAACAAGGTCACTCTTAACACCAAAGAAGCATTTACATAAACCAACAGCATCCAGAATATGCAATTAAAAAAAGGAATAGTTAATGAGCCTGCAAAATCATATGCACCCCTTTCCAGAGCAAATCTTGCTGGATGATGAGTGATGGAGTTTTCTACGGTTGAATCTCTTTTTTAATTGAGTAAATAAGCTAAGGTAAGAATTAAAGCATAAATTAAAGCATGAAAATATAGACAATCTGTAGAAGAATGGGGGATGGAGGTGTTCCAATAAGCAAAGGGAAGATTATTTGGCTGGTTTTCAAGGTGCCTATGTCTATTTTTCATTTGATGTTGTATGTATCTACACACAAACGCACAAAACAAACTGACATTGACCTTGTGGGTCACCTCTACTCCTCCAGGATCGCTACACTCTGCACATCATTTCTATTCGTGTGCAGTAGTGTGGTTGCTCGCACCATGGCTCCAGTTCTTTGTCCCTGTCTTGAGTGACATTCAGCCATGGCGTTGACTTTGGTCAGTAGAGTAGGGTGTTTTGGACGATGTGCTGCTTCCAAGCATAGGTTTTAAGATGTTTTCTTGCCTTCTGGTACTGCTGCTGCCTCTATGCGAAGGCTTTGTCTAGGCTAACCTACTAGACAATGAGGAGGATGAGAGATGTAAGCAAAAGAAGTCTGTCCAAGTCCACTCCAGAGCAAAGTCCCTCAGCCACCCAGAGACGCTCAGCTGACCACGACTGCTGCCCAATGGTCTCTCTCTCTCTCTCTCTCTCTCTCTCTCTCTCTCTCTCTCTGTATGTGGAGGGGGTGGGAAGGAAGCATTTCAGAGAGAATTAACTAAGAGGGGAAGATCGGCCCTAAATGTGGGTGGCATCAGTCCATGAGCTGAGGGCTTGGATAGGTAAAAGAGGTAAAAAGAGAAATGGAGCTAAGCTCCACATTCCCTTCTCTGCTTCTTGACCTCCATGATGTGAACCCCTTGCTCCACCACAGCCCCTGCCATGATGGCCTGGCACCTCTCCTCTCTTATCTTGTCTGTGTCACCAATTTTGGTCATAGTGATCAAAAATTAATATATATGTAACATTTCATAACCTAACAGCTGTAATTATCATGTAGTAATTACATGATAACTTTTTAAACCTCCAAGTTTTAGGTGGTTTATTACACAGAAATAGCTAATAGAGATCATCAGATTATCTGAAATGTAACAAACAAGGTCTCAGCCCAGGTATTTCTGGTGATGGAAAAGATATTTTCCTGTCAGGGGTATACTGATCCTGCTTCCCTGTGAAAGTGAACACTGGCTGCACCTTCCAATTCATTGAGGATGATGAGGATTAATTTAGAAAACTCACACAGCACAGCACAAAGGGCTGTGCTCTGATACAGAGTGGATAGAGGAAGAGAGGGAGGGAGGAATAGAATGGGCAGGGAAGAAGAGAAAGACAGGGAGAGAAAAAGGAGAGAGAAAGAGAGAGGATGAAGAGAAGAGGAAGGAAGGAAGGAAGGAAGGAAGGAAGGAAGGAAGGAAGGAAGGAAGGAAGGAAGGAAGGAAGGAAGGAAGGAAGGAAGGATGGAAGGAAGGAAACATTCCTCTCTAGAAGTTACTGTATTAGTTACTTTTCTCCATGAAGAAAGCAACTTAAGAAAGGAAAGGTTTATGTTTGGTTAGAGTTTGAGGGGATCTAGTGGCTGGAGAAGGCGTGGTAGCAGGAATGTGAGGAAGTTGGTCCCATCGAATCCACATCAGGAAGTAGAGGGCACAGCAATGAATGTTCATAGTCAGCTCACTTCCTCCTTATCTAGTCTGGGATTTCAGCCCTTAAAGTTCTACCACTCACATTCAGGATGGGTCTTCTCACCTCAATTAACTTAATCTACAGAATCCCCCAGACATGTGCAGACATTTCTTTCTATGTTGATTCTAAATTCTACCAAGTTGATAATATTAACCATCACGATTACTGAAAAAGACAGACAGTGAAGCAGTGACTAAAAACACATTCAGGTTGATTCCTGAGGCATGTGTTACCATTGATGACAATGCATCTTTTCCTAAATGACACAGATAACTTGTCGGCATGAGAAAATTCAGACCCAACAGCTCCCTGAGCATGCCAGCAAAAGAATACTCCCTAGAAACTAGAATGTGCCATATAATAAATGAAGCCCAGCTTTCTTCTTTTCTTCTAGGCAATAGACAAGAAGCTTCCTTTAGAATCTGAGTGATGACCCCAGGCTGATGTTCAATCCAGGCTTCAATGCCCTTTGCTCCTATGTGACAGGAACTGCTGAGCCAGTCCATACTTTGCATTATGCAAGTGATGTTGGACTGAACAGTTGAGTAATGACTACCACCCTGCCCCATCCAATCACACTTTGGCTAAACAGCCATCACACAGACACTTAACTGACCAGATAGAACTTAATCAAGGAGCACTATGGGGCTTCATCTGACAGATCTAAGAACAGAAAGAGACAAGGTCAATTGTGTCTTTATCAGTCAAAAATTGGCACCAATATATCAAAGTGGAAGAAGAGAGGTGAGAATCTGGGGATGGAGTTAGCAGGAGACATCTAGCCTGCTATGAAATACGCACAACCAGACATAGAGAGAGGCCATTCATAAGCCAGGTAAGTGATGTCTACCTGTCCACCATTGCATACACTACCTGCTTTGAGCCCCTAAGTTTGACTTCCTTGGCTCTCAGACACATCTAGTTCTTCTCTTCTCCCCAGGCAAAGGCATAAACACTGATATTCTACCCAGTCTGGAACTGATTTAAAGAATGGGCTAGACCTTAAGTCGAATGCTCATCTGTATGCCAATAGATCCAGGATATCAGACCTGTTTTATATCACTGTCTTTCACTATGTCCCATTAATCATTCTCTGTGCAATAATCTAGAGCCTAGTTGCAGCCATAGCTGTAAAATTCCCAGACAAAACAGCATAAGTCATAATCTTTATAAGTTTATGTAGTCTGGATTTAGGAAACTACATCACCCATCAGAGCTGAAAGGAAGGTAGTATATGGCAAAGGACACCCCTGGGTGTCCTGTTCTGACTCAAGGAGGGAAGCTACCTAAGTTACCTGGCAATGTCACCGTGTCCCTTTAGTTAACTAAGTCTTCTTTCACAAGGTAAATCCTCTTATCATCTTAGGAAAGCAGACAGCATATCAGTCCCTCACAACTTAATGACAGTGTAATTTAATTGCTTTTCTCCAACAGAAAAAGGTCAACGAATGGATATGTGGCTGGATTATAAAGATCTACTTGAAACACTAACAAAACTGGTGAGAGTGGACTTCCGTATATAGACTCCAGACTTTCAGAGGGATCTGTTTACCCATGCACAGTGAAAATGCATGGACGGGACCAGGAGGGAAGGGAGCCGCAAACCTGGGAACTAAGCATGGGGTGGGAGTTACCAATGGGTCAGCCCCTCACAGCCCACTGGTGAGTTTTAGGACTCAAGTCTCACCTATAAAATCTGTACCACATAAGTAATGTCAATGGACACAGAGGTTCAGCCATCTTTGTGGGGCCCAGAGCATACCATAGAACCTGCTACCTCCATGCAACCTACACATACCATCCAAATATTGTCAATTTCTATGTTAGCTGTGATGTGAAAAGGGTTAGAAGCTTTGCTGTAGCCTAAACCGAGTAAATGCTGTTAAAAGGAAACAAGTCTGGGGATAGGGAGATGTCTCAGTCAGTAAAGAACTTGTTGCATAATGATGAGGACCTGAGTTCAAATCCCAGCACCCATATAAAGATTGACCTAGACACCTGACGTTAACCACTGCCCTGCACACACAGGGGCATGCGCATGCAAATACATCCACATGCATAGGTGTGCACGCACTCACAAGAACATGCACATATACAACACACACACACACACACACACACACACACAAGTCAGGCTGGAGCTGTGGCTCAGTGGTAGCACACCCGCATAGCATGTATGAAGCTTTGGGTTTGATTCCCCAGCACCACAAAAGAGCCTATTTTGCTGCAGTATGCCACTTTCTGCCGTTTCTTGAAGCTAGAAATATGGTTATTCACTCCAGCTCCCTGCACCACCTTCTGCGTCCCCATCTTGTCACCTATAAAATCTATACCACATGGCCTTTACAGTTTCTTCTGGCTCGAGATCTCCTGCAGATTTCCTGACCCCCTCACTCTGGTGAGTTCTACCACTTCCATTCTTGGCCCCACTCTCAGACTCAGCTCCGAGGCTTCTTCTCCAGGGAGGCCCTCTTAGGCAGACTCAGCTAACTCCAGTCTACTGTGCTGTGCTTCCCCTTATGAAAAGTCCCATTACGCTTCCTTTACTGCATTCATCCATGAAACAAGGATTTGGAACTGATCTGATGGATTTAAGTCCAGCACCACTGCTTCCTGCCTGTGCGATCTTGGAGCTCTTAGTTTACTTCCACTTGTTTTACTGTCTTCAGTGAGGAAATGAAATGAATAATCCTGGGGTTGTTGTAAGTGTTGACTGAATCTAAGGGTAAGAAATAGTACAGTGGTTAATGGTCCTAGCTGCTCTCACAGAGGTCCCTCATTCAGTTCCAGGACCCACAGTGAACTGCTCTCAACTGCCTGTAACTCCAGGGGGTCTGATGCCCTCTTCTGGCCTCCAGGGACACCTGCACTCATGTATATATCCATACACACACACACACACACACACACACACACACACGCACGAACGCACGCACATAAACCATTTTATTAAAAATTTTTCAAAGAGTCTATGAATTAAGGGCTATCAAAGCACAGTTCCTGGAATAAAGAACACACTCCATAAATCAGCAATTGTGGTTTCTTTGTTTTGCTTCTAGACAGAGTCTCATTCTAATGATCCAGGACATCCAGGAACTGTATAGCCCACACAGGCCTTCAAATCTCTCTCCTTCTGGTCTGCCTCCTGAAGAGATTATGATTTTTGATGATGAATTTTGTCCATAGAACTGTATCAGAGTCTATCCAAGACTGTTCTCTTGTGCTCGTTTGCTTGCCTAGCACCGTAATCGGTGCTCAGCACAAAGCCTGACAGGTATTCACATAGCAGTGGATCAAAATATTAGTTGAAACAACAAAAGAACTGAAAAAAACTCTGGAAAGACTCAGAAAAAGATGCAGGACATGTATGGCAGAGTGCAGGAACTCAGGTGGGGTGAGGGGCATGGAATGGGAAGCAATTCTAGATTTGATTGAGAAATGATGTATGACCTATGGTAAAAGTTTAATAACAATAAAAAATATTGGTTGAGTGAATCTGTGAACAAAAGTACAATGTTTTATTTTCAGTCCTATCACAATTTCCTTTGCTTATTTTCAGAGTTAAAACTCTCTGCCACTTCAGCTTACACTGAAGCCCTATTTAGTGGTAATATCTGAAGAGAATGAGTCCAGATGTAAATTTTGGTGTTCACAAGAGACTTGTTACCATGTAGGGAAGTTACATGAATAGCTTTCTCAAAACTTCTTCCCCCAGATCCTGAGTCTGACTGCCTCTGAAGGAATAACAGTTTGAGTAGCCAGATATTCATAACCAACAAATAAAAAGGAAAATTCAAAACTGTATTTATGCATTGGATTTCTAACTGTTCAGCAAGTCTTATTTTTTCCTAAATGGTACTGACAATTTATGGTTGTCTTTGGAAAATCATTTGATAATGATCCAGCTATCTAGAACCTCTTTATTTTATGCTTGTTAAAGAAAAGAAAGTTATGAGCCAGGAAAATTTCCAGACTGCCATAAAAGAAAACCAATTGCTGCCAAGAGTCATCTGCCATAAAATCTCCTCTAACAGCTTCTTACCTTTATGTATCTGTAAAGCATCCATTTTTAAAAATGAGGGGAGACAATCAATCATTTCTCTTTAAAGCTAATTGCAAATGTTTAGCACAGAAATTAAATATTTTAAGATATGAAATAAGATGTGTGACATTCTAGAACTCACTTGGGCATCTCTCAGAGGGGAATACAAGAAGCATGGGACCATGGAACCACTGTGCCACAAACATGTGGGACTTGCAGCGAGCCCCCTTAGCCAGCTTGGCCCTCAGCCCCCTACATCTGCCAAAACAACCTGACTGGTGGAAACCTTACTGACTGACAGGGTTCTTTCTGAGCAGAAATGAAATAAAAAATGTGAGCAGTTTGAAAATCTAAATGTGAGTCAATGAGATGGCTCAAGAGGTAGAGGTGCTTGCCACCAAACCTGGTGACTTGAGATCAATCCTCAGGACCCAAATGGTAGAAGGAAAGAATTAACTCCTGAAAGTTGTCCTCACATGTGCACAGTGGAACATGTATACTCACACATACCTGCAAGGATGCACACAAAATAACTAATGAAAAATTAAATGTGACATGAATGCCAGGCATAGTGGCACATGCCTATAATCCCAGCACTTGGGAAACTGAGGCAGGAGGATGGCAAGTTTAAGGCCAACATGACTACATGGTAAGTTCCAGGCCAGTCTGAGCTATGAAGTGAGACTCTGTCTCAAATAAACAGCAGAAACAACAAATTAAACATAGCATGGCACTAAAAAGTTTAACTTTTTCAATGAGAAAGAAATAGATATGGCAGTTCCATCTGTACACAGTAAACACATCCATTGTAATGAAGATGCATTAATCAGAGGTTTGCTCTAGAACTGCTAAATCTGATTGATCATTTGAATCCTCAAATACCTACTTGGCAGAATAGAGCTATACATTTTACTAGAGGCTTACTAAGTCAGAATTCCCAAGCACCTATTGACTCCGAATTTGTATATTTATCCAAGAATCTATTTCAGCGAACTTCTCAGAAAACTCCAATGAAAGAGGAGATCAGAGAAATCCAGGGCCAGGTGATTCTGAAGGTTTTCTACCACAAGAGTAAAAAGGAACCTGGTTATCTGTGTGATCATCTTCATTAATGTCTGCCACTAAAACTAATGATTATCTAGTCAAATTCCACTTGATAAGATTGCTCTGCCCCACCCCTACCCTGGCCCATCAATCAAAATGTATAGATTACACACTGTTACTGACACCAACAGCCCCTCCTTCCACCACAGCAGGGATACAAAGAAAGATCCCTTTCTCTGTGTCTGCATCCACAAATCAAACCTCAGAGCATCCTGGAGAAGGGTCACATTGTTTCTATGCTTTAAAAGGTGTGTGTGTGGAATCTGCATTGTTTGTCCTGAGTAATGAACTATTGACTATCCTGTCCTTCATCTCTCCCTCACTCCCTGATTCTTTCACTTTCTTCAAATAATATTTATCTACCGTGTGCTCCCTACATCTAGGGTCATGTGTTAAACTCTTAGGCATGTCATGTTGGGCTAGTATAGCTCACAGTTTGGTAGGGCAGACTCCAGGAATAACCACTCCCATTTCTGATATGATACTATAAAATGAGAAGGTCCTCAGCTGTAGAGTTTACTGCAAGGGCATCCGATGAGGAAGAGGAAGAAGAAAGAGTATACACTGAAGTCCTCTTGGACTAAAGCCAGGGTGGCCATCCCGGAGGATGAGAGCAGGTGACACGAGTAATGACAGAGGTGAATCAATGTTTTGCAAGATATCCATTCAACGCTTTGGCCATTATCTCATGAGCAAGAGGAAAGTATTAAGGGGTGGTACACACAGTGAAGAGAAACCAACTGGCAAGAGCACTCGGCTTTGGAATGGGAGCCACGCACCGGTGGAAGCCAGGAGACAGGGTCACAGAGTCAGCCAAAAAATGTAGCTGAGGCAAAAGCCATGCAGATGAGGGACATAGCTGTCTTGGTGGACAAAAGTAATAATGATGGCTGTTTTCTCTGGGAAACAATATATCCATTTGATGGGAAAACTAGGCACTGACTGAGAGTCAGGCTGAAAACTTGTTCTGCAATGTTCTTGGAAAGAAAAGAAGTACATCCAGTGGCTCTTAGGCTCTCAGATGGCCTTGTCCTGATAAAGCTAAATGACACCACTCCTACTGTGAAAATTAGGATAGAGCAAAGAAGTCAATCGGATGGCGCTGTCTCAAAATATGAAAATGGTGGTCTTCCCTGTCTGTCAGGCACGGAGTCTAACAGCATCGTGTCTAAGACAAAAGCAAGGTAACTAGACCTTGTGTACACTCCCTCCCCATCTTCTCAGCCAGGCTTCTCACACTGACTTCCCCACCTGAGTTTCTGGGGCTGATGGGGCACAGCTGGATGCACGATGCCCCCAACCCCATCCCCTTTGCAGCCGAGTCCACAGATGGCGGCGAGAGGCTTCCCACGGTAGATGCTTCACTCATCCTAAACCATAAAGATGAGCACAGCCAAAGGAGTTAGAGAACCTCAAGTGACATCTGAAACAGCTTGCCTCTTACGGATTGATATCATGGCTTCCACAAGATTAATTGTATTTTTCCTGGAACAAAGCTGGAAATCACTCAAAGGGCAATAAATGCTGAAACCTGTCTATGTTCTGCCAAAATTTTAGACAAAATGCCAATAAGGCAATTTTTGCCTTCTATACTTAAATGGATTCTCTCTCTCTCTCTCTCTCTCTCTCTCTCTCTCTCTCTCTTTCTCTCATCTATATCTCTGTGTGTGTATTTATTTATGCATGTATGTATGTATGTATATATGTATGTATGTATGTATGTATGTATGACAAATCCAATGAACTAGATCAACCCGGGAGCTCAAAAGATGCTGTTTACTGTGGTTTGAAGAGTAAATTCCCTTGGGCCTGCCATACTTCAAGCGTGACTGGCATATACCACCCAGGAGGCTCCATAGCCTGTGTCCCTTTGATAAATCCCGTGAAGAGTAATGGCTTAGCAAGCATGGGAATGACACGGAACCTCCTCAAGTTGCCTCTTTGTACAGCAGAGAAGCCAAGAAGGTGAAGAGGGCAACAACAATGAAGCTGTCAGCCACAGAGATTTTGGCTTTCTGAAATGTTTCAGCCACAGAGACTTTGGCTTTCTGAAATGTTTCACATTGCTGGCATTGCAACAATCTCAAACTAGAATGAAATGAAAGCTCTAAGGGGTTCCCTCAGGTTACGTAGATGATGATAATAACCTGTGTTGCATAGGTGGGCAGAAAGTTACAGGTTATGAAGAATTTTCAGACATCATCACATTTATCCTCCCAACAAACTTGTGAATTGGATATTAGTAGTTTCACCTCACAGGACAGGGAGCTGAGGACCCATACTTAGAAACTTGTAGAAATATTTGAGAAGAAACTATCAGACATGTATGTGAAAATGGCTAAATATACAACTCTGCTTACAAGTGCACACGATGAGGGTCTGAGCAGAAATCATAGGGTAAACCCAGAACAGAATCATTTTAAGATCCTGTACTGGTCGTAGTTTTGGTGCTAAGAATCTAACCCAGGACCCTGTAAACACTAGGCAAGCACTCTCCCACTAAGCTACATCCCCAGACCTCAAGAAGTTTTATAAAATTCTTTTTCCAAAAGTGAGGGACAGGCTTAGGAAGGTTATAAAGTCGACTGGAACTCTAGCATTAGCAGCGTGGCTGTCGCATTCTTAGGCCTTGGTGGATAAAGAGGAAGTAGATGCCAGAACCCAGGGAGACCAAGCCATAAGAAGAGGGACTCCTTGAGAAGCTCTGTCACCTTCAGTCAAAGATGCACAGCAGTTTCCTGAGTCCCTGTTTTGGCCACCTTTCTGTGGTTATAAGAAATAGCTGAGAAAATCAACTTATAAAGCAAAATGGCTTGATTTGCCTCACAGTTTTAGACGTTTTGTTCCATTGGTTGGCTCCATTGATTTGGGCCTGTGGAAAGACAGCGCCTCATGCAGGGAGCACATGGTTTTCATACTCATTTCATCGTCATTACCTTCAGGGACACATCTGTTACTAACCCTGTCTTATATAAGGAGACATCAACTCCCAGAGAATTTAGTAGCTTGTCTAAGATCAAAGAGCTTTATAAGTGGCAGACTAGACTATGAGTGCAGATTTGTCTCTTGGAGTTTATTAATGGGGATAAAAGCTATACTTATTTGAGAAAAAAATCACAGAATAGTATATAATCAGTATGTATTAGTACTTAATAATGAGCTTTTATGCTGCTCAGAATCCTACAGCAAGGACATATTCCACTGTGTAGCTCCAGTCCCTGTGTGAGTTAGATACCACTCCTCAGTGCAATGATGGGATGTATACTCTCTTCATATGCCCAAGAGAAGGCCACAGACACTGATGAGCATTCACTATTTCTGCCCTAGAGAGAACTCTCTATCTCACAGCCCATGCCTAGGTAGCAGGGATGGTGGTTCAAAAATGGAGCAGTGACAGATCTAAATAAGAGTCTATTCAATCCCTTCTGTTCTTTAGCATGATTAGAGAATAACCCCCCCAAAGAGTGTCTCCCCCATGCCATGGACAGCCCAGCACAAAACAAGACATGAAAACTTTTAAGGAGCCCCAGTCTACAAAGTCCATTTTGCTTTTTGTTTCAGGAGCAGACAATACTTAACCAGTCTATATGGTTCCTGCTCTTAGTATTATTACGTTCAAGGGAGCGGAAGTACTGTGGTTTTGAAATGTCCTCCACAGGCTCATGTGTCAAAGCTTGGTCCTGGAACTATTTTGGAAGATGTGGAAACATCAGAAGGTGAGGTTAAAATGGAAAAGGAAGGTCCCTGAGGGTGCGATGCTCTGTAAAGGACATCTTGTCCCTGCCTCTCCCCTCTTCCCCTTCGCTCCTCTCTCCCCTTCCTGGCCACCAGGAACTGTCAATACACATTCTCACTACCATGAAGTTTATGTCTTGCCTCAGTCCCACAGCAACAGGGCCCACTGTGGGCTGAAGCTTTTGAAACCACAAACCAAAATAAACTTCTTCCTTCAAAGGCACTTATGTCTGGCATTCTGTGCCAGCAATGAAAAATGACTCACAGGGACAAAAAGGCCACTTCAACTAGATCGCTTTCCAGCTTCCCCTGGCTGCTCCTTCCAGTCCGACTCCAGGGCCAGAGTTTCCCTGTTGCCTTGCAAGGCTGGCTGTACATTAAGATTCCATTTCACAGTGGGGTGAAAGGATAAGATGTATCTTAATTTACCTGGTGTTCTGCCTACCTAGCTTATTTAGATTTTCAGCCTGCTGAGAAGGAATTGGTCTTTCTTAATGATCAGTTCAAAACTTAACCTGTTGCTGACACTTGAACATATTCTAACCCTGGTTAAAATTCAGGGACAGCATTTAGCCTGGCAGCCTGGGGGGTTAGGAGATCCTCATCGGCCCTCTGTCATTACTTAATTTTCTGCCCAGCAACGTCAAGAAAATAGGACTTGTAACAAGATTAAGTCTGAACTTAGGAAATGTCACTCCTTGAATTCCAACTCCCAGCTTTAATGCTTTTTGGCATGGGTGAGGCTCCATATTTCCAGCCTGACACCCAAGCTTTGCAGCTCCTACAGATTCCAGAGCTTACTGGTTCTCGCCGCCTACCTTCTACAGATTATTAGAAATTAATTTGACTTGGTTCAGCATTATCTGACAATTGCACTGACCCCCTATGAACCTTTGTGGCTAATTTACATCCCCTCCATGAGGCTTAATGTCTCCGATGCCGGCGCACATTATTTTAAGCTCATGCCAATTATAATTTTTAATACAGTCTGAACATCATGCTGTTACTTAGCAACAAAGGTCACTCCAATAAATAATGATATCTTGTAAGCCTATAGCTTCAGTTCTTTTTCATGGTGATTGAGGGTTTGTAGGGAGACCTTTCCTGGCTACTGCTAATGTTTGAACTATTGACAAGTAGCTACAAACTTCAGCTCCTAGCACAGGCTAGCTCACTTCCCTGCGCTGCTGGTCCTACCTCTCCCCACTTCAGCCCTTCTAGGACAGTGACCTGGTGGGACTATCTGAATGCTTTTCATCCCATCCCTCCTTCACAGTGTCCCCCGCATCAGGGCAACAACAGAAAACCTGCTTTATATACAGACCCACTGAGTCCTAAGATTCAGACCATCAAGCTTAAATTGCAAGGATGTTTTATTTCAGAAGTCAAGGGTTGAACATCATTTCAGGAGTGTCCAGCCTTGGACACTGTGATTCACTCTCATCATCTATAAAGTTCACACTCAATCAGGTCACCAAAAAAAAAAAAAAAAAGTCACAATAGATTTGGTAAAGTTTTTTATATTCATTGGAGATCTCTGTCCATGGGTTATATTGGACGGCCCCTCCATTCATCCCATAAAAAAAGACAAGTTCTTGGGAAATAAAATTNTTTGGCTACATGTGACTTGTCAGCCACAGGTTAGACAGGCCTGTGTCCCCAGGGAAATGATATTAGCTGTCGGCCTGTCACATGGGTGCACCTTTAGTAGATAATCTCTGAGGTCATCAGTGTTCAGGACTTCTACAGTGTAGCTGGACTCCAGACTCAAAGCCCCGTAAGAATGGTCTTCTAACACCTCACTTCTTCTCAGTAGGATTGAAAACACCCTCCCTCCCTAGATAACTAGGAATCTAAAGTCACCTGAGAAGTTTGGGGCTGGTCAGCAGTGGTAGAGTCCAGTATAAATGAGAAAATCCTTGTTATGAGCACACAACAAAGACAACGCATGTTTTTACAAAGCCTGGCAGAATATTTAAGGAAGGAAAATGGCAGCCACCCATTCTGTCCTCATAGCAATGGTCAGCACAGATCGTCCTGAGTTCAGCTTCCTGTTCTCCAGCTCCCTACTGGGTTACCACACGAGGCTTTGCAGTGCCTACACAAAAGGGAAGTGGTCGGGGCTGGAGAGATGGCCTAGCGGTTAAGAGCGCCGACTGCTCTTACAGAGGTCCCGGGTTCGATCCCCAGCACCCATATGGCGGCTGAGAACCATCTGAAACTCCAATTCCAGGAGAACTCCAGTTCCAGGGGAATCTGACACCCTCTTCTGACCTCCACGGCATTGCATGACACGGGTGCACAAACTTGCATGCAGACAGTACATTTATACACATACAGAAATAAATAAAATTAATAAAAAAATAAACAAAAGGGAAGTGGTCTCACATGCACAGTGTCCTCTAGTCTATAGAATTAAGCCTGCTGCTATTCATTTACATGACTCAATGTCAAGTACCAAGTCAAATACTTTACACACTAGCTATTTAATCTGACAACCTAGTCATCATGATTCTCAGCTTGCAGAAGAGCAACTTGGGCATGGAAGAATTCTGTATTCTTTTCTTAGCATGCATTAGAGACAGATATGTATATGTATATGTCTAGGTGTAATCAAAAATTCTTGTTTTAGAAACCCATGCATTGAACTGAATCTGGCATGCCATTCCCTCAGCTTCAAGTATACCATGAAACCAGTCTCATACACCCATTTTAAGGGCCAGGAAACCAGACAATAATAGAAAATCTTAAGGAATCCTGAGGTCCACAGCCAAGCTATGAGACAAAATTACAGATCTTCCCTTCATTTACCATGTGTCCCAGCCAATGAGTCTGGCATTTACTCCTTGAGCAGTTTTCCTATAGTTTTAAAGGTCCAGCCTTAGCATCATGACTCACTGCCCACTGTCCTTGCAAGGTGCTAAGCTGTGCATCAAAAGAAACATGGACACATAAGAGAGCCTGGTCCAGATCTGAGCACATTTGCTTCCACCATAAGGTATCGCCATAGAGTAGAGTGAAGGATCTAACTGAATAAGACATTAGCACTACTGGACTTAGCATTCTCACAAGTGTCATTCCTCTTCATTCCTGAGCATTGAAGGGAAATGCAGCTATTAGATAGACTGGTTTCTTTCCAGACCAGCACGTCACATATCTGAATAGATGCTCAATGATCTGTAGAGAAAGGATCCAAGTGAAATCATTTTGACAAGCCCCTGCAGGCCCTTTGCAGATCCCATACTCAGTGATGACTGCTTATCCCAGCTCTGTTTTGCTGGTAACCCTGGTGTGACTAGAGGTCCAGGGGCACTGATGCCAGGCCAGGAGGTGCTGCTGTGCAGGGGGACCCCCACACACATTATTTCATTTGAATTAAAAATCATTTGCAACTTTCTTCCTAAGCCAAGGTAGCCTGGGGCTTCTAAAATGGCAGCTGTTAGAAGCTGTCTGCCATCCTAGGCTTCCATCGCACATCACTTGGAGTCAGAGCAGAGACCCGCCAGCCTCTTGTTCAACCTCCAGCAGGAAATTGCTTCCTGCACTCATCCATGGGACAAATGCCAGCCACACCATCAGGAACCATAAAGAGGCCAAAAGGCAAGCAGCCATCCTCTCAGACCTAATTCATTTCAGGATTTCGCTTCCCTGTACTGTTCCCTTTCCCTGCCCTGTTACACTCCTAGATAATCTGATTTCTGAAACATGTTTGTATCTCCATGCCTCGGTGGTGTGCATGTTTTTGTTATTTACTTTAAATACTCATGCATGGGGCTGTTTTTGTTATTTACTTTAAATACTCATGCATGGGGCTGGAGAGATGGCCTAGCGGTTAAGAGCGCTGACCGCTCTTACAGATGACCTGGGTTCGATCCCCAGCACCCACATGGTGGCTAAGAACCACCTGAAACTCCAATTCCAGGAGAACTCCAGTTCCAGGGGAATCCGAGACCCTCTTCTGACCTCCGCAGCATTGCATGACACGGGTGCACAAACTTGCATGCAGACAGTACATTCATACACATACAGAAATAAATAAAATTTAAAAAAATTAAAAAGAATACTCATGCATGAGTATTATATTTACATCATTACTCCCCTTCTCTCTTCCCACTCCAACCCTTCCTGTGTTCCCTATTCCCTCTAAAAGTCATGACCTCTGCTTTAATTATTGTTGTTCCATACACACATGTACATGCACACACACATGCATATCCTACTGAGCTTACCATTCAGTGTTGTGTGTACACATATGCAGGCTGACCACTTGATTAACCTATCATGGAGGTTCATCCCTGGATAAAACTGATTCTCCCTCAGCAGGCTATCTCTCTTCATCTAGGGGTGGGACCTTCTGAAGTTTCTACGTTGGCATGTTGACTGGTGCTATCATGGTGCAGTCTTGTTCAGGGCTAAGACTTCATGGGTGCAGCTTCCCTGTCCTGCCTAGAAGACACTATCTCACACACAGTGGGTGTTCTGGTCCTGTGGCCCTTACAAATTTTCTGCCCCATCTTCCAATCCCTAGGAAACATTTGCTACATTATTCACAGTCCCTAGGAAATGTTTGTTTAATCCTTACCCCCTAGATTAGGAAGGCCATCTGAAAAGAAGATTCCACTCTCTCAGCTTGTCCATTCATACATGCACTCATTCATGCACTCATTCGCTCCCAAATATTTGTTCAAAGCTATTAGATGCCAGAGTGTGTTGGATGTTGAAGATAGAAGTGAATAAAATACCTCTATATTTGAGGAAGCTAAAATGTAGTCGAGAAGTCAGGTATGTAAATCAACCTCTCTAGCACCTGCAGGGAATTTCTTCAAAACTCAGAAATTTTCCAGAGGAAGGTGAGACAGACTTCATGATGCATGAAGGAACATGAAGGCAGACAGACAACATGGTCCGTGCTTTAGAAGCCTTGTGTGACCCCTTGGGAACTTATCAGGCAGTAAAAGTATCTTATAATTTTTAAGTTTTACACTAGACTGAGTCTTACATAAGGCACTGAACATGCATTATGCCATATGGGCCTTATCCCATCTCTGTGAAGAAGATATTAGTTTGAACCATAAGAAATGTGCCAGTACGCTACCATTTTGACCCACTGATATAGAAATGCCATAGTCTAACCTAGAGCACTTACTATCATCATCACCACTTAAGAGGTAGAGGAATTACAACATCTTCATGTCTTATCCAGTGTCAGAGAGCTACTAAGGGGGAGCTTCAAATCCAGATGGTCTAATGAGTGCTATAAGAGGAAGGTCTAAAGTTTAGATAACTCACAAGACCTCATGAAGTAAGAGCGGGCCATGTGGTGGTCTGCAACAGAACATCATGGAAAGAAGGAGAAGAAAGGATCAATTCTCTTAAGCAAGAGGGATATTCCCAGTATGTCCTAAGGCTGTTGTGGCTGGAATAGAGAGAAAGATAAAGAGAAGAAAGGCAGAAGGTGAAATCTGAGATGTGATTCAGAATCAAATTAGACCCAGCTTTATAGTCGAGTGAGACAGAAATGAAAATGTAAGTTTACCTGATTCATTAAAGAACTGAGACCTGAAACTATGAAAATGCATAAGAAAACAGGGAAACCTCCATGTCAGGACAGTAATTTCTTAGATATAAATCCCAAAGCACAGAGTAACAAAAGAAAAAATAAAGTGGGTTGCATCAAATTAAACATCTTGATAGCAAAGGGGAAAACTGGCCATGAGTCAACCCATCGATCAGGAGAAAATATTTGCAAATTATACATTGGATAAGAGGTTGATATGTAAAATGCAGAAGGAACCTTTAATCCAGGAATCTCACACCCTGAGGAATTGAAAACAGTGTGTTAAGGAGATACTGGAAAAGCCTTAATGTCCTCTTTGATCACATCCTCAAGATGATGAATTCACAAGGTCAAGGCCAAGGTCAGCATCTGCTCCACGCTCGTGAATCACCCCTAAGGAACGCCAAGACCAAAACAAGCATCATCACCAGGACTTCAGGTTGGAGTGCAAGCCCCAAGAATATCACACAATCAACAGTGACATCCTATTTCTAAATCTTGCCCTTTCCTTTCCATTTTATCTAGAGTTTTCTTCCCACTATGGAAATGGTGTCCCAATACACAGGCAGGTCACTTTCATGATCCTTGATTCAGCAGTCACACTTTCATTTCCTTTACCATTTACAGTGTAGTTCTGCTCTCAGCAGCATTTTCTCTTCCAAATCTGTTATAAAGAAATTATGACATTTCACTGAACACAAAGTCAAACATCTATATGCTTAACTGTGAACACACAGATACGTGTAATACAAGCATGAATGGGTTCCATATGTTTTCTGAAAGAATAAGTTTCTAGCAGAGCAAGAGAGCATCCAATATTAATCAGAGAGAGAGAGACGAGAGAGAGAGAGAGAGAGAGAGAGAGAGAGAGAGAGAGATTTTCTTAACAGTCTGCCAGTGGCTTTGATTTCTGAGAAATTTAACATTTTAGTCTATGTAAATAATCTTTGCCTTTGAAAGAAACAGAAGGGAATATGATTTCCCCCTGCAACAGAATTTTCCTACTTCTGGTTTGTATGCAACAGTTAAGGTCAAAGGAAAAAGCTTCCGCAGCCTTGCAACATTCACCTTGGCTCGACCTTGGTTAATATCTGGAACAGCTACCAGCCATGCTCTGGAGACCTACATCTTACTCTGTATCTAAAGGAAAGGACCCAGCCTTTCTGAAGACGCACTGTGGCTTTTGAGTTCATTTTCAGTGTTAGACCAAATGTATGGCATGAAGCAGTAGCTGCAGCAGGTGGCTCTTTCCCGTCAATTCCCAGAAAATACAGATCTGCTCAGCTTTTATTTGATCTTCTGGGGGCTTTAATGCATCATTATGTGATCACGTTGCCTTTTTACATGTGTTAACGTGTGTGATACACTTTCAGACAAAAGCATTGTTGTCAATCTGCCCCCACACAGATAAGGTGGAAAAGAAGACTTTGATGATTCTCGGGAACCACCCTAATGTAGCATGATAATTCTCACTGTGGGCTTCAGGAAAGTGGAAAGCTGGAGAAGTTCAGCTTTGTTGTATCCCTTCACTCCCAGACAAACTCAAAGCCAATTCCTTCCTTCCAAGAACTCATAGATGTGTATATACATCATTCCAGGAAGATCGACTTCAGAAACTGGTTTGTTTTTTTCATATAAAATTCATGCCGGTGTCTGTGGCAACTATTTAGTTAGAAGTCTTTTGATGTGTGACATCAATTAGACCTGCCATAGGAAATCTTGTCAGCTGACTTCACTTCCTTCTGGAGTCCCACAAACTGGCTTCAGAGACCTGGGTTAGCTTTGGGAAATGAGTGGATGAGGGATCCTGAAACCTGGCTCTAGAGTGCTCCATGACATTTTCTATGCATTTCCCTCATTTGAAATGAAGTAGCAATCTAAATAATTTAGCAACACATTCAAAGATAGCAGAGATGCTAAGAGAGTCATGAGCATCCAGCAGGGAATATTCTGGACTTGGGATAAGAATGAGGGGACTGGCATAGAAGATTCCCAAGGCACACTGATCACTGTAAATGGAAGGAAAGCCAATTAGAGAATCAAAACTGGGAAGATAATCTAATGTATCTTTTGTAAAGACAGATTCTCATGAAATTTCCACAATATGCTTGCACAAGAACTGCATAATGAGCACACCAGTCACTATGCCAACATGTATGGTTGAAAATTCTACAAGGGTCCATTCCTAGATAAAGAACTATAGGCAATGGGTGGCTGATGATAATCAGTATTCATTGGAGACAAGCCTCCTGGTAGTTTGTCCAGTCTGCAGTGATCAGGCCTGGACACATGTACATATTGACAATTCTCTCTCTCTCTCTTTCTCTTTCTCTCTCTCTCTCTCTCTCTCTCTCTCTCTCTCTCTCTCCACATGTGCGTGCACAGAGGGGGGATTAAATTGTTGGCTGGGTGGGTGGGACAGGGAAGAAATGGAGAGGTGGGAATCGTGTACATTCAGTGTATTCATAAATGAAGTTCTGAAAAAACATTCAATTGTAAAAGGCAAAGTTCAGGGCTGGAGATTTGGCTCAGTGGTTGAGAGCACTAACTGCTCTTGCAGAGGACCCAGGTTCAATTCCCAGCACCTTCATGGCAATGACCATCCTAGTAACCCCAGTACCTGGAGAATCTGAAGCCTTCTGACTTCTGCAGACATTTCACAACAATGGTGCACTTACGCACATGCAGACAATACACTCATACACATAAAAAATAAGAATAAATAAAAATTAAAAAATAAAAGGCAAAGTACACATAAAAGTAAACTGAGGGGCTGAAGAGATGGCCCAGGGGTTAAGAGCACTGACTGATCTTGCAGAGGACCTGGGTTCGATTCCCAGCATGTACGTGGTTCACAACCATCCATAACTCCAGTTCCAGGGGATCTGAAACCTCTCTTCTGTCCAGGGGCATTGTAGGACACAGATTCATTTACACACACACAGACAATATACTTATATACATAAAATAAAAAGAATAAGTAAAAAGTAAACTGAACCATGTTTTATGGGTAAAAAAAATGCAAATATATGTGGTCAGCATACCTATCCACACTTAGACATATGTGTGAAAGTGCAGGAGTTTACTCCTCACACTGATACAGTATGAGGAATTGTTTCCTGGGAAGGGAGCATAGCTGAGGCACATGAAGGCCAGAGTCTTCTCTTTACCCAGAGTTCTTTGCTTTCTATAATGAGAATGCATTTACGTATTATGCATTACATGTATAACTTGAAAACAACAAAAAGAAGCTACATAGGTTCATTTACTTCTTTCAAAACTTGTGGGTTGGAGAGATTGCCCAGTGGTTAGAGCATTTGCTGCACTTGTAAAGGACCTGAATTCAGTTCTCAGCACCCATATTGGGGGGAGGGGCTTATGACTATCTTAACATCAGCTCCATGGTATCCAATACCCTCTTCTGGCCTCTGGGAGCACACACACACACACACACACACACACACACACACACATTATAAATAAAAGTAAAATAGAATAAAGACTTAGCAGCGATATAGCAGAAAGTTAGTTGGCTCTCCAATAAACCCAATTCCCAGTATTCATTCCCCCCTTTCACTTATAATGAAATGTCACAAGCTGAATGTTTCCTTTCCCCACCTCTCTTGTAGCTCCACAGACCCAGATGACAAGGCCAATGAGACATGAACGGACAGGCTGGAAGGAAGATGTGATGGTACTTTTTAGTCTTGCCTTTAAAGGATATGATACTTGGAACTTCAGCAGCTTTTGTGCCAATGTGAAGTTTTAATTCTAAGAATTGCAGAGGCCAGACCACTGCTGTTTAACCACTACACCAACAGCATCTGCCTGCCTCCAGAATTCTCAGTGTTATTAAGAAATATGAATCTCTGTTCATTTCAGCTACTGTTGAGTATTTTGTTGCTAACAGCTACATGCATTTCCAACTAGCATAAATGCTTACTAGGTGCCAAGAAAAGCCAAGCGAGAAATGTTCATTTTACAAGAGAGAGAAAGAAGCAGTCGCCACAATAAAAGGACCAAGAATACAGAGGAGAATGGGGTCTGAAATACAAATACAGAGAACAAGAGCAAAAAATAAGTGCCCTGATTTCTTTAGAGGGATGTGTGGCCAATTAAATAAGACCTGCCTGGTGGTAGTGTATGGGGTAACAGCATATGAGCGTAAGGACTCATGCCTGGTGGTAGTGTATGGGGTAACAGCATATGAGCGTAAGGACTCATGCCTGGTGGTAGTGTATGGGATAACAGCATATGAGCGTAAGGACTGACTTGGGGTCATATCTCCTCAGGGTATATCATGGATGGATAGTGACTAAGATGTCACACACGTTCATACCTCTAGACATGAAATCTTGCCACCCCACATATACAAGCAATGGGTCTTGGGAAATTTATGTCATTTCTGCACTTTGATTTCCTAATCTGCAAAACTGGTATCATCAAAGTAATTACCTCCATGAGATTCTGGTAAGATTTAAAGAAAATTAAAAAAAAAAAAAAAAAAAAAAACTAGAGGGTTTAGTACAAAGCCTGGTACATGGTAACCCTCTGCCATTGTTATTATAAAATGGCCCCTGTGCATCGAAATCTACCCCCACTGCCTTCCCATTACTCAGAGGAAGAGTCACTACAGTTCTTGTCTGGCTTAAAGAACTTGATGTCCACCACTATGAAACAAATGTAGCCGTCATTTAAGGGCTAAAATTTGATCTTTCAGAAATAGGTCCAGAGCAGCTACGACAAGCAAGCAAGGTGCTGATAGAACCAACTAGGAAGAGGAGGAGGGCATGCTCTAAGCTCCTAGGAAACCGAAAGAGATAAGCCATGCACCCAGGGGAAGTGAAAGAGCGCACAAGAGGTGAGCAACAGCCCAGTGCAGTACAGGAAGCAGCAGAAGCCAGAGGGTGATTAACTGTAAACAAGGATGCAGGGAGGATTAGGGAAAAGCAAAGCCAGACGCATGACGGAGAGAGGCAAAGCCATCCAAGAAGGCTTCAAGCAGAAAGAATCCACACTAATGATGGGTCGGCTTTAGATAAGCATGGAAGAGCATCCCAGGGAGGGGGGTGTGTGCTCCATGTCATGAAAACAAGGAGCCCCCGAGCCTATCTGAAAGGGCCTGGGAGACCACAAGGGAAGAGAAGACCAAAGCAAAAGGGGATTTGAAACGATGCACCGTGTGAGGAGCAGAGAAATGCTTAGCCCTGGCCTGAGTGAAGGGCGGCCATGATGGAATGGGGAGGCAGGTACGAGCAATTTCTGAGAAGAAAGCCAGTTGTGACATACATTTGTAACCTCAGACTTGAGAGGCTGAGGCAGGAGGATCTCCATAAGGTTCAAGCCTGAGCTACATAGTTAAGTCTGAAACCAACCTGCACTATACCAAAAGACTCTGTCACAAAATAAAAGATTTCTGGGAAGAAAACTCTATCAAGACCAGATACAGGGCTGCAGAGAGGGAGGAAGAGAAACACATACACGGATCAGGTGACAGGTAACTTATTTCTTGGAATCATCTCTGTAGAATTCCTAGAGTGGGGGGGGGGGTGGTAGGGGAAGGAGGTGGAGGGGTGAGGGCTGCAAGAGTAAAGAGAATGATGAGAGACCAAATATGGAAAGAAATGAAGTCAGGGTAAGAACTCCTTGAGTTCCACTGATGGAATCAAAGTTTTGTCCTTAAGAATGATTGACACCCTCTAGTTGGGGGTGGGGGTGGTGTCAGAGGGACTTCTCCCTGCTTCCAAGGGACAGAGTGCTCCCAGCTGAGGCCCCTTTCTTGTCAGCCTGAGTGTCAAGCATGAGGGAGAGACTAAGAAAATTACCAGGCCTCCCGCTGGGAGTTCCGGTGGTGTTTCTCCAGCACAGCTTTCTGGGCCTCCTGTGTCAGCGGGCACCGCTGCCAGACCCTCTTCCAGGAAACTTGCTTTCTGGTTCCCACAGCACGTTCCCTCCTCCCGCCTGTTCTTGCTAAAACTGTGGGGCAGGAGTGCACTGAGCAGGGACTCAGCCTACTAAGGATTGAAGAATTATGACTGGAATGTGAAAAGAAAAGGACACAAATGATACTTACACACTATTATTCTTGTGTGTACATCTGTGGTGGTGGTGGTGGTGGTGGGGTGTGTGTGTGTTTGTGTGTGTGTATGTGTGTGTGTGATGTATGCCTGCCTTTGCGCACATGAGGAAGAGGACATCTCCTTCTACTGTCTCTCCATCTTATTGCCTTGAGGCAGGCTTTCTCACCGAAAAGGGGTTTAATGCTTTGGAGGTTTTATCTTTGGTTTGGTTTGGTTTGGTTTGGTTTGGTTTGGTTGCTTCTTTGACTATGCTGGCTGGCCAGTGAGCTGTAGTGATCCTCCCATCTCGGCCTGCACCCTCTTTTCCTCCCTCCCCAGTGCTGGAGTGTTACAGGCTCACTTTTATGGCCACACACAGCTTTTTATGTAGACCCTGGGGATCTGGTCCTCATGCTTGAACAGTAGGTGTTCCTACCCAGCGACCATCTCCTGGCCTCATACATACCCTTGTGAAGTTTTACAACAAAAGGAACTTTTAAAAAATGGCAGAAACATAGAGCAAGTCAAGAAGTTCTGAGGAAGAAAGAGACAGAGGAAGACTTGGAGAGAGACCAAGAGAGAAAAATGATAGGAGAGTCAAAGTGGAGCTCAGCAGGGCAGGTTGGAGCTCAGCAGGGCAGGTTGGAGCTCAGCAGGGCAGGTTGGAGCTCAGCAGGGCAGGTTGGAGCTCAGCAGGGCAGGTTGGAGCTCAGCAGGGCAGGTTGGAGCTCAGCAGGGCAGGTTGGAGCTCAGCAGGGCAGGTTGGAGCTCAGCAGGGCAGGTTGGGCAGAACAGCCCTGGCTATTTGCCTCCTGATTCTGTTAGAGCTAAATGAACTTGGGTAGAGCATGAAGCCTCTGGTTTACATTTGAAGATGAGAGGTGATGGAACTCAGAAGCAAATATTTCTGGTCTACATTCCAGATGCTTTCAATGTGACACAGAGTGAGCTGAGCTGCACTGTTTTTATAAGCCTTAGTTTCTTCTTGTGCAAAATGGGATCAACTCTCCTGCTTCCGAGAATGGTAGAAAACAGAGAGCCAGCAGCAAAATCCCTTGACCCAGACCGTGATGGCTAATCCTGTCGATCCTGGATATCAACTTGAGTGGATCTGCGATTAACTAAAGAGAGAAAGAGAGAACTTCAGATTGAGTCATTTAGAGCCAGAAGACCCACCCAAAAAGGCCATGGCAGAAGGGAGCCCACCCCTTTTTGCCACTTGCCTTCTCTCTCACTGGTGAGTTTGTCTTGCTACTGTAATCAACTCATCAGATTCCAGCATAGACTGAAGACTAGCAGATCTCCCAGAATCCATCAGGCCTTCAGCGCTGATTGGGACTACTGAGATATCCAGCCTGGTGGACTAAACAACTACCTGGATTCTCAGCTTCTCCGGTGTGGTGCAGCTATTGTTGGACTACTCAGATTCTATCCCATGAGCTAATGTAATAAATCCATATCTATATTTCTATATCTATATATGAATATATGCATATATATTCATTCTACCAATCCTATTTCTATAGAGAACCTTGGCTAATACACAGACCAGAAGCAGATTAGCTCTTATCATTTGTTTGATAACAATAATGAAAAGAAAAACAAAATGGCCAAATCAGATAAAAAGCTGTACTTCAAGGTGTCATAAGATCCAGACACAGTTTGAAGTATATGTAACAAGGTCTCCTATTAAAATGTTACTGTCATCTGGAAGGCAAATCCTAACAAGCTTTTATCAACTGTTAACACCTCAGAGAGCATGAGTTTAACAGATTAGCTACTTTGTTATTTTGCAACAAATCAAATAGCTGTACCTGACATGTGATGGTGAACTCATTGTTGTTCATGCCATGGGGAGGGGAACAGAAGAGCCCATCTGTAGGGAGAAAGAAGGCACACAGGAGAAATAAAGCCAGATGTCACTAAATTGAGTCCTAAATGCAGAGGAATTCCCTTGGGAAGCTATAGAGGCATTCCCGAGGGTACCAGGACTGTGCACAGAGGGAGTCTTGGAAACTAAAGGAGACTGACTTAGAAGAAGCACAGAAGTCAGTTGGCACAGTGTGGTTTGATGAAGTTTATTGCAAGATATAAGAGTTTGAGAGTCAACCAAGTTTAGGGCCAAGGCAGGAATATGAAATTGGTTTGAAGACTCTAGCATACCTTCAATGAATGTTGATAAAAATGCAGAACTTCAGTAGTTATGGAGCTAAGGCTTCCTCAGCTTCTAGAGTTGACCCTCCAAGAATCCATGTGTGAGGGCTCAGCTTATTCTGAAACTCTGAAAGACATGCTCAGTGGACAGAGGTGAAGTGAGGAGAATGGTATTCTGAGAAATAAGGTCTGTGGAGTCTACCCAAGCTTGTGCAAAAAGGAAGGGAAGGACTTGATGGTGCCATCTTGGAGCCTTGGAGACAATACAGGCAGGGAAGTCGATGAGGAAAATGTTGGTGTCCCTGCACCCCCAATGCTGCTTCCATTTGCAGATGCATAGCACACCTACAATGAACATTTGTTAACTTAATTAATAAAGTAAGTCTAACAACAGGGAAATGAAAGAATTTTTATTGAAGTTTTGTGCATTTCATACAAAATTTCTTAATCAAATTTATATGCCTTCCATGGTCCCCACCCTGCCAGAGTTCATGCTTTCTGCCACACATGTCTTGCATCTTTTTCTCAGGCTTTTAAATTTTTTTCTATGCAGAAGTTAACTGCTTAGGGCAGAAGTTTACTGTTTCAGTCAGTTCTTTGACCCAATTGTTTTTTTTTATTGTTGTTGTTCTTTCCAATTTGTATCACTTCAAAATATGCATATATACATGCCACACATATACCAAAATTATGACATCTGAAAATAAATTATAGGTTAATTCCAAAATATGTTTAGGGATTCACATTTTGACAGTAGAGTTGTATGCAGATAAAGAGAAAATATTACTTTGCATTTCCACATTACATAGTAAGTTGATGAGTAATGTCGGATATTATATTTACTTAAAAAAAGAATTATTCAGATGGCCTTACAAATAGGTATTTAGTGCTAGGATCCACAAATGAGGGACACCATACACTCTGTTTTTCTGGGACTGTGTTACTTCACTTAGCGTAAGCGAAGTTCCATCCATTTACCTGCAAGTTCATGATGTCATCTTTCTTTACCCACTGCATAGAATTCCATTGTGTAGATGTACCACATTTTCTTTATCCACTCTTCAGTTAAAGGACACTTGGGTTGCTTCCAGCTCTTTGCTATTGTGAAGAAAGCTGCAATAAGCATGGCTGTGTGCATGTATCTCTGTGATAGGATGAGTCTTGTGGGTATATACCCAGGAGTGGTATGACTGGGTCAAGTGGTAGGCTCATTTTGAGTCTTTTAAGGGTTCTCCACACTGCTTTCCATAGGGGTTACACTAGTTTGCATTCCCAACAGCAGTAGATGAGTGTTCCCTTTTCCCCACAACCTCTCCAACATTTGGTATCATTTGTTTTCTTGATCCTAGTCAGTCTTATCAGAGTGAGATGCTATCTTAAAGTGGTTTTAATTTATATTTCCTTAATTATTAGCAATGTTGAACACTTTTTAAGATGTTTCTCCGCCATCTCTATTTCCTCACCTTGTGAAGTCTCTGTTCAGCTCTTTACTCCATCTTTTGAATGGGTCATTTGTTTTCTTGCTCCTTTGCTTTTTGAGTAGTTTATGTATTCTGGAAGTCAATACTCTAATGGATGCATCATTGTGAAGGTTTCCTCCCATTCTATGGGTTTTCTCTTCACTTCTTTGATTGTTTCTTTTGTTGTACAGAAGCTTTTGAGTTTAATAAGGTCCCATTTGTTTACCTTATTTCCTGCATAGCTGTTGTCTGAATTAGAAAGTCTTTTCCTATGCCTATGCCTTATAGGTTACTGCCAACGTTTTCTTCTATCATTTTCAGAGTTTTGGGTTTCACATTAAGGCCTTTGACCCATTTGAAGTTGATTTTTGTACAGGGAGAGAGGTAGGGGTTTAATTTTTTTCCTCTACAAGTGGTAATCCGGTTTTGCAAACACTATTTGCTGAGCATGCTGTCTTTCCTCCACTGAGTTTTCTTGGCCCCTTTGTCAAATATGAGGTGGCTGAAATTACATGTGCTCAAGTTTGGATCTTCAGTTTTGTTTCATTGGTCTATGGGTCTGCTTTTGTGCCAGTACCAGGCTGTTTTTATGATGATAGCCCTGTAATATAGTTTGAAATCTGGAATAGTAATCTCCCCTGAATTGCTCTTTTTGCTCAGGGTTGCTTTGGCTATTGGGGGTCTTTTGTTTTTCCATATGAACTTTAGAATGCTTTTGTCTATGTCTGTGAAAAAAACTTGTGGGTATTTTAATTGGGATTGCAATCTGTATATTACTTTGGGCAGGATGGTCATTTTTACTATATTAATTCTTCTAATCCATAAGCATAGGAGGTCCTTCCATCTTCTGTTGTCTTCTTAAATCTCCTTCTTCAGGGATTTAACATTTTCATTGTAGAGATTTTTAGTGTCTTTGATCATGTTTTTTCCTAGATATTTTGTTTTTTGAGGCTATTGTGAATGGGAAAGTCTCCTTGTATTCCTTCTCCAATTGCTTGTTATTGGTATAAAAGAAGACTACTGATTTTTCTAGGTTAATTTTATATCCCACCACTTTACTGAAACTGTTAATCATTTCTAGGACATTTCTGGAGGAGTTTTTGGCATCCCTTAGGTAAATTCTCAGTCATCTGCAAAAAGGGACAGTTTGACTTCCTCTTTCCCAGTTAGTACTCCTTTAATTTTCTTTTCTTTTCTTATTGCTCTAACGGGTGTTTCAAGTACTACATTGAAAAGGAATGGTGATAGGGGGCAGCCTTTCTGGGTTCCTGACTTTAAAGGGAATGCTTCTAATTTTTCCCATTTAGAATAATGTTGGCTGTGGGTTTGTTGTACATGGCTTTATTTATGTTGAAAAATATTCCCTCCAGTCTAATTTCCCTCTAGGACTTTAAACATGAAGGCATGTTGAATTTTGACAAAGGCCTTTTCTGCATCAATTGAGATTGCCATGCATTTTTGTCTTTCAGTCCGTTTATGTGCTTTCCGACATTTATTGATTTGCATATGTTGAACCATCCCTGCAACTCTGGTATGAATCTGACTTGGTCATGATGGATGATCTTTTTTTAAAAGTTAATTTTTATTGAGTGCATTTCATACAACATTTCTTAATCAAATTTAGACTCATTCCCCCATCCATGCCCACCCCTCATTCCCCCCCACCAGAGCTCATGGATTTTGTCATACATATTTAGTCCTGTCTTGCATCTTTTTCTCAGTCTTTTATAACCTTTTCGATGCACAAGTTTACTGTTTTGATCAGTTCTTTGAATAGGTTTTTCTCTCTCTCTTTTTGTTCCCTTTAATTTTATATTATTCCAAAATATACATATATACACTCCACACATAAATCAAAATTACAAATTCTGAAAGTAAACTATAGGTTAATTCCTAAACACATTTAGAGATTCACGTTTTAACAGTAAAGTTGCATTCAAGTAAAAAGAAGTATAACTTTACATTCTTTTTTTTTTAGAATATGAATACATATCTTCCATCCATATATGGTAATTACAATGTGTGACTACAAGTGGTAGGACAATTCTAGAGCCCATTAAGAGATTCACATTGGAATAGCGCCATTGCTTTCACATCCAATGAAATATAATAATAAAGTTCCTCAGTTTGCCTGCCAACTGGGGATTTGGTGTTAGCATCCACAAATGAGGGAAACCATTCACCTTTTTTTTTCTGGGACTGTGTTACTTCACTTAGCATAATGGCTTGAGTTCCATCCATTTACCAGCAAAGCTCATGATGTCATCTTTGTTTACAACTGCATAGAACTCCATTGTGTAGATGTACCACCACATTTTTGTCATCCAGTCGTCAGTCGAGGGGCATTTGGGTTGGTTCCAGCTCTTTGCTATTGTAAAGAGAGCTGCAGTAAACATAGCTGTGCATGTATCTTTGCGGCAGGATGTATCTTGTGGGTATACACCTAAGAGTGGTATGGCTGGGTCAGGTGGTAGGCTCATTTTGAGTTTTTTAAGGGTTCTCCACACTGCTTTCCACAGTAGTTGTACCAGTTTACATTCCTACCAGCAGTGAATGAGTGTTCCCCTTTCCCCACAACTTCTCCAGCATTTGGTAACTTTTGTTTTCTTGATCTTGTCTAGTCTTATTGGAGTGAGATGATACCTTAGTGCCTGTATACAGTTTGCAAGTATTTTGTTGAGAATTTTTGGAACTATGTTCATTAATGAAAAGGGTCTATAGTTTTCATTTTTGGTTGTATCTTTGCCTGGTTTTGGTATTAGAGTGATGTTAGCTTCATAGAAGGAATTTGGGAGATTTCCCTGTTTCTATCCTTTTGAATCTTTTGAATAATTTGAGTAATAATGGTTGTAGATCCTCTTTATTTTTTTAATTTCATTTATTTTTTATGTGTATGAATGTACTGTCTGCATGTAGGTCTGTACACCCGTGTCCTGCAATGCTGTGAAGGTCAGAAGAGGGTGTCGGATTCCCCTGGAACTGGAGTTAAAGACGGTTCTCAGATGCCATGTGGGTGCTGGGAATCGAACCCAGGTCCTCTGCAAGGGCAGTCAGCGCTCTTAACCAGTAGGCCATCTCTCCAGCCCTGGTCCTCTTTAAATGTCTTATAGAATTCTGCCATGAATCCATCTGGGCCTGGGTTTTTTTCAGTTAAGAGGTTTTATATTATAGTTTCAATTTCCTCATATATTATGGGTCTGTTTAAGCTGTCAATCTCTTCTTAGTTAAGCTTTGGTGAATTCCATGATTTCAGATATTCAGCCATTTCTCTTAGATTTTCAAATTGAGTAGAATATAGGTTTTTAAAGTGTTCTTGTATGATTGTCTGGATCTTTTCATTATCTGTTGTGATGTTTCCCTTTTCATCACTAATTTGGTTGATTTGGAGTTGCTCTTTCCTTCTTTTAGTCAATTGAGCTAGAGGTCTATCTATCTTGTTTATCCTTTCAAAGAACCAGCTCTTAGATTATTGATTCTGTGTATTGTTTTCTTTATTTCTATTTCATTGATTTCCACTCTGACTTTTGTTACTTCTTCCTGACTGTTGGGTTTAAGATTCATTTGTTGTTGTTTCTCAAGTGTTTTTAGTAGTAGTAGTGTTAGGTCCTTTGTTTGTGTTCTTTCTGTTTCCTTAATGTAGGCACTTAGGATTATAAATCTCCCTCTTAGGATTGCTTTTAAAGTGTTCCATAGGTTTTGTTGTGTTGTATCATCCTTTTCATTTAGTGCCAGGAATACTTTTATTTCTTTATTTCTCCTTTTCTTTTTATTTATATTTTTTCTTTATTCTTTATTTCTCCTTTTACCCCTTCATTATTCAGGAGTATGTTGTTTGGTCTCCATGAGTTCTTGTAGATAGTAGGGTTCTTTCTGGTGTTGATATTAAGCTTTATTGCACTGTGGTTTGAAAGAGCATGGAATTATTTCAATTTTTGTGTATTTGTTGAGGTTTGTTCTATGTCTCAGTATATGGTCAATTTTGGAGAATGCTCCATAAAGTGTCAAGTAGGAAAGTACATTCTTTGGTGCTTGGGTGGAATATGTGGTAGCTGTCTATTAGGTCCATTTGGTGCATTGTATTGTTCAGTTCAGATGTTTCGTTGTTTATTCTTTGACCAGTTGACCTGTCCAATGGGCTCAGTGGGGTATTGAAGTCTCCCACTATTAGTGTGCTGGAATTAATCTGTGCCTTGAAGTCCTGCAGAATTGTGTTTATGAAATTCAGTGCACCAGAGTTTGATGCATATATATTTATGATTGTGATCTTCATGGTTGATTGATCCTTTGGTAAGAATATAGTGACCTTCTTCATCTCTTCTGACTAGTTTTTCTTTGAAGTCTATTTTGTCTGATATTACAATAGCAACTCCTGCTTGCTTTTTGGTACCATTTGCTTGGAATATTTTTTCCATCCATTCACCTTAAGATGGTGCCTGTCCTTGAAGGTGAGGTGCATTTCTTATACATAACAAAAGGATAGATTCAATTTCTTAATCCATTCTCCCAGTCTGTGTCTCTTGATTGGGGAGTTCAGACCACTAATATTTAAGGTTATGATTGAGAAATTGATGAGTATATTGCTTCCCTTCAATTTATCTTGTTTTCGTTTTTGGTCTAGGTTTGTATTTCCAGGTCTATACCTTCATTAATTACTCTCCCTTGTCGCTTGGGGGTAGCTGCTCCTTTCCTCTGTTCCCTGAATTGTTTCAAGTATTTTCTGAAGGGTTTGGTCTTCTAGACATGTATTCTTTCATCTTATTTATGTCATGAAAGATTTTTTTTTTCCTTCAAATGTAATTAACATTTTTGCTGGGGTAAAGTAACCTGGGTTGGCATCTATAGTCATTTAGCACTGGTTTAGAACATGAAATAGACAAGATCAGAAAAGAAATTCCCCACGCCATATCATAGTAAAAACAGAATACTGAAAGCCACAAAAGAAAAACAAGTTAATATAAAGGGAACCCAATCAGAATTACCACTGACTTTTCAATGCAAACGATGAAAGCCAGAAGAGCTTGGACTAAAGTATTTCCAGTGCGAAATGAAAGAATTTTAAACAATTGTTCAACTCACACAGCTGGTAGAGAGCAGACATGAATTTGAATACAGACTATCTAAATCAAAACATGTCTTCACTAACCAATGATGCTTCCTTTCTTTCTTCCCGACACAATTGAGGACTGAACTGGTTCATGGGTAAGACCATGACCAATAAGTAGAGGACAAAGACACCCTCAGCATGAGGGCGAATATTTACGATGGAAGCTCATGATGAACCAAGCTGCTTGGCCAATGAGATCCTGCAGAGGGCCTGAGTCTCCGTGACTGTCCTACAATCTTGTAGACCCTTTGAAGTGTGTCCAAACCTTCTATTGGATAAGCACATATATAATGAGGTTCCTTAGAACTCCCGTGCAGGACTTCGCCGTCCGTGAAAGTTAACTTTATGTGGGTAGGAAAAAGTCAGCTCCCTGCCAGACAGGCAGCCCTGGCTCCTTTTCTGGTACAGACTTGAACAAATTCACCACAGGCTTTTTCTTTCTAGTTTGTCACAAAGCCAAGAGTGGCATTTCAGAGGCCACATTTACCCCACAGCAACAACTTTCTCCCAATACCATACACTTTCTTCTTATAAAATCAGACCAGACAATGAAGGTGGTGAGATTGAGGTTTCTTCTCCCTCCTTCCAACCCTCCTTCCTTCCTTCTCTCCACTGGGCATGGCTCAGGAGCTGCCGTGCATTGTGAACAACGAGCATTTAAATGAAAATGCTTTGAGACAGAGGCAATCAAAATTTAACAACAACAAAGAAAAGGGAAGGGAAGGAAGCCTTTAATTGATATAGCAGAGGGGTGAATTCCAGAGAACATCTGGTGTACAATCAACGAACTGGACAAAGCTGCAGGGAACCGATCTCGACCTCGGCTTCCTCAGAACCTCTGCCTTAATGCTCCCCAACATCTGGAGCACATACACTGGCCCCGGACTGTCCCTGCGAAATGTAACCAAACAAATCAGCTGCTCTGTTCCTTATTTCAAACACTTTCGTTTTCACAGCAGATGGGATGTCTGTGGCAGTGACAGCTAGAGCATTTATGATTTTTAAATATCGGCAGCTACACAGGTTCTAGAATGTGAAACAGAGCTTCGCTTAGTCCGAAATCTCACACGCTCTGCCAAAAATGAGCAGCTAACACAAATCCCAGACGCTTTCCCTTGCCACCTTCGGTCTGCTTGCCCCACGCAGGCCCGGGAAGGGTAGAACTTTAGTGAAACCAAGCTGATTGCATCGGACTCCAGAGAGAGAGGCAGATTTTAAGAGAAATTACGATTCATTCATTCGAGTTTCTGGATCCTTCTATCTTCCATGAAAGTTAGCAAGCTTATTTTTCGTTCCCCAAATTCCGCAAGTGGAAAAGAAAAGTTGATGGTGTGTTAATCACCCAAAACTAGCACGCCTACGAGCGAAGGGCTACTTGCCAACCAAAACAAGAATCTACTGAAAGTTCAAGATGAACTTTTTCGTCAGCGTCTCTATATGGCTTATACACTTATCCTTGGATTCAGAAAATGAACTTCATTTTTCTCACCCATAAAATGAAACTGTTGGATGACCTCTCAGCTGCCTTCCCCAGCCAAATTCTGTAAGTTTAACAATATGCGTATAAAAAAATAAAAAATAAATAAAATAAATAAAAAAACAGGGGCTGGAGAGATGGCCTAGTGGTTAAGAGCACCAACTGCTCTTACAGAGGACCTGGGTTCGATCTCCAGCACCCACATGGTGGCTGAGAACCATCTTTAATTCCAGTTCCAGGGGAATCCGACACCCTCTTCTGACCTCCACAGTATTGCACGACACGGATGCACAAACCTACATGCAGACAATACATTCATACACATACAAAAATAAATAAAATAAAATAAATATTAAAAAATATATTTTTTTTTTTTTAAAATTTTAATTTTTATATAGATAGATAGATATAAGATATATATAATATATATATATATATATATATATTATATATATATACTTTTTTTTTTTTTTTTTTTTTTTTTTTTATTTTTAAAATTTTAAAATACAAATGTATTTACCTTGCATCTGACAGGTATTTAGTCTCTTGAGCTTTACTCTTTGAGTTAAAAAAAAAAAAAAAAACAAAGTAAAGACTTGGAATCATGGGTGGAAAATGGGTTTCAACTTGCTTGCCAAAGCTTATCCCTTGCCAGGATCATTATGTTGAAAAGCATTGGTGAAGCTGTGCCTGGGCTCAGCATAAAAGAGTGCTTATTTTTATAATGAGTATTTATATATAGGGAGCATTTACAATGAGTAATTAAAATAAGTTATAACATGAGACAGATCATATGCGATATTTCTACTGCTCTCGATGAGCCTATTAGAGTCTAAATCCTATTCCATTTGTGAGAGAGCTATCTTGGGGACAAAAAGAGAAGCTGGGGTTGGTGTATCCTTTGGGATTTCACCAACAAAGAAATAGCATCCAAAGAAACGGAATGATTGGTCTGTGGTCAGAACTTGAGCCTCAGCATTGTAAGTCCAGATCCATTAACTGCACACCCCACCTTCTCTGAATCTCAAACCCTTTGGAAGAGAACACCTACCTGTGGCCAGCAAAGCAATCAAGCAGAATCCCACAAGAAAGCAGAATCTCCCATCTCCATGTCCTTTGAGCAAAATAAATTCAATTACAGAACTGGTTGCACAGATAACTGAAGAGCTAAGTAACAAAGCAAGTGAAGGAAACCTGGGCTGAATAGCAGCAGAGAGCTGCAATCACTCTTACATTAAAAGGATAGGGGAACAGTGATGATCCCAGAACCAGTTCAGAAATTACCTAGCAAAGATTGACACCGAGGAGCGAGAAACCATGCAGAGCTAGAATCTGGAAGAGGAAATCAGAGATGTTCTACCCCCACTTCCTTTCCAGACTCTTGCAGAAGGGAAGTCTGAGGAAAATTGTTATTAATCAAGTTCACTCGGAAGGCATTTGCCAAGACAGCCTGGTAAACACAGCCACATAACTGACAGCAATGATAGGCAGACACAAAGTAGGTAGACAAGCACAGGATTCCAGGTCCAGCAGTTTAAAAAAAGGGATACTGAGCTGGAAGGGAGGGGACATGCCTTTAATTCCAGCACTGAGGAGGCAGAGGCAGGCAGATCTCAGTGAATTTGGGGCCAGCCTGCTCTTCATAGTGAGTTCCAAGCCAAGTGCTACATAATGAGACCCTGTCTCAAAAAAGGAAACCAGGGCTGGAAAGATGGCCTAGCAGTTGAGAGCGCTGACCACTCTTGCAGAGGACCCCAGTTCAGTCCCCAGCACCCACATGGTGGCTGAGAACCGTCTGTAACTCCAATTCCAGGAGAACTCCAGTTCCAGGGGAATCTGGCACCCTCTTCTGACCTCCACGGCATTGCACGACACAGGTGCACAAACCTGCATGCAGACAGTACATTCATACACATACAGAAATAAATAAAAAATTTAAAAAAAAATAAAAAAGGAAACCAATCCAAAAATAAAAATAAAAAGCTACCTCCAGACCCTTTGTATACACACCTATTTTTCACCTATTCCAGTAAATTATTCCTAGAACTATATTATTCTTCTCTCAAATACAGAAGAGTCCTTTTTATCCCATCTGAGTTTCTTGCCTCCAGACTCATAGTTAATGAGGCAACAATTGTTATAGAGAAATCTTGATGGAATTTTGCAGCCAAAGTAAAGACAATCTCCCATCCTGGTCCCTCCAACTCTCATATAAAGGTTTAAGGCACACAAAGAAAAGAGAAACTGTCAGTGGATGGCCAGGAATATTAGAATATTCTCTGAAGGCATTCAGAGACCAGGAATATTAGAATATTCTCTGAAGGCATTCAGAGACCCATAAGTTAAATGAAAATGTCTTTAAAGCAGTATATTGTAGAGAATTCTGAAGCTATAAGATCTTTGACTTAATATCTGTCAATGGTCTTAAAAGGTAATGATTCTGGATGTGTGGTCCTGCCTATCAACACCAAAATTACTATGTAGCTTTTCTTAAAGACATAAGCTCAGGAGAATTACCAAATAAAGACATAGTATTTGAGGATGTGTTTTGGGTAGAGTCTCTAAGATAGGTTGAAGACAAGAAACCTGAACAAGGAAACCCTTGGCATCAGACAGGTTCATAGTATGGTTTCTAACACTCCTTCTCCTGAGGAAGTTAGTGCTACCCATTCGTGATACATGCCACCTATATCTGTGATGTAGATGCTGCTCTGATACTCCCTGAGAAGCCTGGTCCATCACTCAGTCTATTCTCTGGAATCTCTTCTACCTCTGGACTATGTGTCTACAGCTCTTTCCTTTGTCTCCTCTGGAGAAGAATCCTGGGCCTGATGATTTGTTTCCCCTCTTCACTACGTCCTCTCCAATTCTCCCTCTCTTCTGCCTCACACAAAACTCCACAGGAGAACCCTCTCCTGAACCTGAGGTCTGAGATCTCAGCTTCTCCTGCCTCTCATATCTCTAAAGTGGTAGAGGAAGCAGCGGCTGTGTCCGCACAGCTTTGCCAGCTGTGGGTCCGGGAGCCTTGCCCATCACAGGTGGTAGGGGCCTTTTTTCCCTTCTGGGAAATGAGACTGAAGAGATCTGAGAGTTCATGCTCTGTTATAACTGATCTTGGGAGGCAACCTCATTCCCCAGACTGACAAATCCCCCTTCTTCCTCTCCATAGGGAAAGGGCTGAGGTGCAGCAATTTTATTTATGTCTAGGATAATAGTGTTTCTTTTCCTTTAAACAATCACCAGAGGCCACCTTCCAGGGGATGGAAGATGAAAAGACGGTGAGATTACCTGCCAGGACCATTTAGGCTTTAATGATTTTCACGTGAGTGCTTCCAGAAAAGCCATACAGCAACCGAGGCATAGGATGCTGTTCTAATAAAATTAAAATTACTAAAATAAACTGCCAGGCATCTGGAAAGCACTGAAAACACAACATACTATGTAAACTGACATCCAAATATTGTACACCTACGTGGCCCTTGAGTTAAAACAAAGGCATCGTGCATGCCAAAGGCCTATTTTTTAACATTTTAATTTCCTTGTAAGTAGTTTTTAATCACTAGGTAGCCAAATCAGATTCAACATCAGTTTGCTTTATGTTATCCAGTGGGTTATAGTTTCTTTGCTCAAATTCTCAAATTCACATTCATATACATTGTAGAAATGCAGATACAAAACGAAAGTCCAAGTTGTTTACAGATACTCAAATAAAACATTCCCGTCTCCCCTTTTATTCATTGACCCATGCTGTACTTCATCAGAAACACATTTAACATAGGCTTAAACTTCTAAACATGAACACTCTGTGATTCTCTGAGCACCTAACTCTGCATATCACCCTTCAAAAGGAAAAAAAAAAGACATGAAACACAAAATGGAATTCAGTTTGATCATGAATATTGATAATATATTTATTTTAAATATAATGTATTCATCGGTACTCAACCAAAGTAAAATTAAACTCATCAGGATCAGAATAACTGTTTGGTTTTGCAAAAGTCAAGGACCCTCCTTGGGTGGCTTAATGACTTCTTGTTTGTGTTCTGTTTGCATAAATTATCCATCAAGTGCAGCCATCACTCCGGATGCAGCGTGGCACTTGCGGGGGATGAGAGCCGCATCACATCCTCATTAAAGGGAGATGCCTTGGAAAGGAGTTCATTCCTCGCCTGGCAAGGACCTGCCATCTCCATCCTCCATTCCATTGCACCAATTCCATTTAAAGTTGAAACTGGGCTCCCGGACCTGTAATTTTGAAAAGCAACGGATGCAATCAAACAATAGCAGTTGTAAGAGTCAGCTGCTGCTCCTGTAGCCGAATGTGATGAAGAAAGGAAAGAGCGGTATAATGAATTTCAAGGCAATGAGATGATTCTCTGAAAATGCAGGCGGTGGGTAATGCTCCTGATTCATCTAGCTGTTTATATGCCCCCCAAATCCTTTTTTCAATATCTACACACATTCTTTCTACCTCATGGTGTTTCTTCCTAATAAACTGGATATGGATCAGACCCAAGTCATGCTGCGTGTAATACTAATTAAGTAAGACAGCAAAAATAATGGCATCCTTGTTTCCCACAGCACGATCATCGTGTTCCAGTCCGGACACATCCTGCAGCTACTCCAGTGTAATTGTGTTACTTAACTCAGGATAGCCTCTGAGAATGTTGTTGTCTAGAAACAGATAATGCCAAATGAAGTTGCAAAGCATGAAAGAAGCTACATAATAAGGAGAGAGTAACTTCCCAACAGAGTGATAAGATGTTATGTTTCTGAGCTCTGCAGAGCTGAGCATATGTTGTATTGGAATAAAAAATGCAGGTGAATTCAAGGGAAAGAAGAAACATACTACTTCTCATTGCAATCTTAAACAAAATTGCCTGTGTACCTGGAGACAGTTCAGTTTGGTTCATAGACCTTCAGTTCTGAAATAAGAAATTGAAGAGCATTATCAAATGATGATCATCACTATAAACTGGCCTTGGCTAAACCAGCCTTCCAGGCTGAGACACTATTACCAGCAGCTTAAACTTGTCACAGATGTTATGTTTAAGACAGTATATTCCTGCAAGATCTACACAGCTGGGGCCCAGTGCCTCTAACTGGCTCAGACTGGTCTCTGATGCACTAAACTGATAACCAAGCCAGCTGAGATGTGATGTGCCTAGTAATAAAGTATTAGCAATACCTTATAATATGACCTTACAGATAAGTTCAAGTACACGAAGGGACACCATGCGCACAGGTGACAGGAAACAGCTGGATTCCATTTACACAGAGGACAGGAAAAGAGGGAGGGAAGTTGAAATTAAGACAAGCAGGTGTGACAGGTATTAAAAAGCAGAAATAAGAACAATGTAGTTATTAAGCAAGGGCAGCATTATCAGGAGAGTGAGGGAGAACAGACTCTCAAACATTCGGTGTCAGCATATGTGTAAATGGCATATAGAGCAAGCAACCTATATGTAAATTTTTCATAAAAGAGAATCTTGAAGAATATGAAAATACCATTCTAGTAGATCCCAAGTGGTCAAAATCAGCAATTTCATGTGGTTCAAGCTTCTGTCTTAAATCAGAATACTGGAAAGCACCCTATTCTCGTTCTATTTCTGCTGCTATGATTAAACACCCTTCCCAAAAGCACCTTTAGGCATGGAAAAGATTTGTTCAGCCTACAATTCCAGGTTACAGGCCATCTTAGTAGGGAGATTACAGTGGCTGGCATTGAAGCTGCTGGTTGTAGCACATCCACAGTCAAGAGCAAAGAGGATCAGACGTGCCCTTGCCATTTGCTTGCTTCATCATCTGTCTCCTGTCCTAGATACAGCTGCAACAACCCTTGCCCAGGGAATGGTGCAGCCCACAGTGAACTGAGTCTTCCTGCATCAACTGGCCACCAGTATGCTCACAGGCCAGTTTTATCTAGGAAATCCCTCATTCAGGCTCTTCTCCATTGAGAATGTAGGTTGTTGTGAGTAGGCATTTAAAACTAAACATCACATGTCCATATTAGGCAATTACTAAATACATGTAGTGTGGAGTAAATGAATGTTCAAGTATTTAAAAGGAACGTGTGGGGCTGGAGAGATAGCCTAGCGGTTAAGAGTGCCGACCGCTCTTGCAGAGGACCCGGGTTTGATCCCCAGCACCCACATGGTGGCTAAGAACCGTCTGTAACTCCAATTCCAGGAGAACTCCAGTTCCAGGGGAATCCGAGACCCTCTTCTGACCTCCGCAGCATTGCACGACATGGGTGCACAGATCTACATGCAGACAGTACATTCATACACATACAAAAATAAATAAAATTTAAAATTAATAAATAAAAGGAAAATGTTTGGGTATATGAGCAAGAATTTTGTCTGTTTGGCAGAGAGAAATCTTGCATAAATTTTTTTTTATAACTCTATTGATCATTTTTCCACCTAGCATATCACCTCCTAATCCATCTTTGAAGTTATGTGTACTAATGTACATTTTTTATATACAATGTTTATAAATGACTATGTAGTCATTTATAAACATTGCTAGTAATTAACCTTATCGTTCTTTTAGGAACCATTAATAACGGCTAGTAAAAATTGTGTAGCCCATACTTTTTTCCAAGTTTTTGGGATAGTAATTAGAAAAACAAATACTAGAGGATTCAATCATTCTTGTTCGCTTTGGGGACTTTTTTTCTGGTTCACAAATGTTCAAGAGAAAATAACCATCTTCACTGAAGAAGCTATAGGTTGTTTTGTACGTCTAACTTGTGGAGACATACGGTAATCCTTAGCAATGCAACACGCGCCAACTTCGTTCTTTCAATGGTACAAGCCAAAGTCTTTGCAATGATCCTTAATTTTGTTTCTTAGTTTGCTCACCCAATCTATTAACAAACCTTGAAGTCCCACCTACATACATCCCGAAGCAACCACTCCTCACCATGCCTTATCACAAACACACACACACACACACACACACATACACACACACCACAATCCTCACCCCAATTACATCAAGAATGACTGATTGGTCTTCCTGTTTTTACCCTGCTTCCCTATACCTTATACCTGCTAGGAGATTAAAATAGTCATCCACAAAGACCTCTGTTAACTCTTGTTTCACTCTAAGAAAAAGCCAAAGTCCTTACCATAATCTGAGGACCCTCTCATTCCTCCTACATCCCCTTATTACCTCCCTTGATATCCTGCTATTTTTCCTCCTGCACCTTCAGCTCCAACCATCTAGGTGAGGCCTCTCCAAGTCACAGAGCCTAAACTGAAACCCAGCCTTCACCAGCCCTTTTCATCTCATTTCTCTGCTGTATCATACTCTATTAGCTTTCATGTGCTTTTAAAATAAATCAATAAATTTTGGATACTTCACTCACAAGAGATGGGGCTTATATCTTCTTGCAAATGTACATTTTATTTGACATCTCTCTTTTTTAAGATTTATTGCTTTTTATTTTATTTGTATAAATGTCTTGCCTGCATGTGTGTCACATGCATGCCCACAGAGGCCAGAAGAGGGTATATGATCCCCTAGAACTGGAGTTATAGATTGTTGTTAGCTGCCATGTGGATGCTGGGAAACAAACCCCAAGTCCTCTGTAAGATAGCAAATGCTCTTAACCACTGAGCCATCTCTCCAGCCTTGAGCACTCTTTTAACAAATGAAATGTGCATAAATGACTGTTGATATATAGGTATATATGGCTTTCTCCTTGTTCTCTCTTGCTCTTAGAAGTCAGCTGTTATAAAACCAAAGAGACCTCATGGAAAATTCCTTCTTAAGAGTAACTGAGGCCTCCTGGAAGATCATTTTCCAGCCTCAGGAAACTGTCTTATCATAGCTCCAGTCAATATTTTACTTCAATCTCATGAACAATTCTAAACCACAAACAGCCAACTAAGCCACTCTCTAACTCCTGACCCACAAAAGCTTATGAGGAAATACATTATCATTATTCAAGCTTCCTGATCTAGGAGAAATTTGTTACATCACAATAGATAACTAATACAGCCATCTGACATATCCTATGTCTTACTTATCCTCTGCTCTCTGTCTCCTCCAAGATGAGAGCAGTGACACTCATTTATTTTGTTCATTACTGTGCTCTTCAACCCAAAGTAGTTAAATAAATCACACTTCCACTTTAAATAATGAATGAGGTGGGGATCTAAAATACACACACATGAATGGATTGGCAAAAATGTGCCATTCACACCCAAGAAGCCAGCAAGAATATCGATCTTTTGTGTTACCCTTGATTGTGTAGCCCTCACCTGCCACTGATGTGGGGCTAGAATAAGGACTATAGGAAAGACCCTGTTTTCCTCCTGAATATCACACAAAATTGTAATCTCATAGGAAAACAAATCAACCAGTTGAATGCTTATGAGCCATTGGTTTTTCAGACAGGAAAACAACAAGGCCATTGGCATCTCTTCCTCCAGTACTCTAGTGTCCTGGCTCGGGAAGTCAGAAAGGAAGCCTGGGCTTCTTCACTACAAAAAGCTTCTCTAGATTATTCTACTATGCAACCAAGACTGAGAACCCCTTGGCTACATGGTAAATAGCTAGAAATGGTAGCTCAGCCTACGGTCCAGTTGAGCTGGAAACATTTCTTATGAACACAGCATCTCTGAAGTCGGCTTCCTAATTCATTCGCTTACTGGTTATGTATTAACTTGTTGGGCTCCATGCTAGATTCCAAGGGAGTACATAGCTTGGCAGAACTCAGGATCTGGGACCGTAGATCAGGCTCACCCACAACATCCAGGCTCATCCCCACCTTTCCCACCACCCAAGCCTGGACTCACTCCACAAGTACACCCTGGGCCAAAGGTAGATTGAGCACACTTCATCAAATGGATTTTGGCTGGGTGGAAACTGACTACCGGGGAGAGTGGAGGTTACCTCAGGAGAATGCACACAGTATAAAATAGAGGAGGCTCCAAGGAAACCCAAGGAGTACTGCTATAGTGTCTAAACAGAGGTTCCCTGGTACTAAAAGGAAAGCAAGACAGTATAGAATCCTTGCGGAAAGAGTCCCTTGTCTTTGTAATGTGAAGTGTTGTTTTATCTAAACAAGGAACACCTCTATCCTGTTAGTGAGTAGTTTATCTCATCCTTGACTAACAAGGAGCACACAACTATCCTACAGATTCAGTTTTAGTCTAAAGCAATTTTGGTGCTCAGAAAATTATTTACATTGTTTAAAAGTCTCTGCATCCTTATGTAGCCAGCAATACTGTGAGAATAAACTGTCTTTAAAGTTAGTCATTTCTAAAAAAAAAAAATAAAAAAAAAAAATAAAGTTAGTCATTTCTTTTTCTGTTCTAATATTCAATTTTTAAAAAGTGTGTGCGTGTGTGTATGTGTGTGTGTGTGTGTGTGTGTGTGTGTAGGAAGGGGGGATTACTAATACTATTCTCTGAGAATTGGAAAGCACTGGGTGTATGAGATTGGAACTTGACTTCCTTGGTGAGGGAAGCAAACACCGGCAGGCATATGCTAATTTTCAGAGTAGTGGCTGACAGTATTATCCTTCATTTGGAAAGTATTTCAATACCAGTTGGATGAGTTAGAACAAATATCCCCCGGGCATTCTTGCAGTACCAGAGAACTGTCAGAGGCAGAGATTAGACCTAGAAGTTCATTTGGGTTACACAATGCCCTGGGCTGGTAGGCAGTTGACAGCATGAAGGGTTGGCCCTCCCACTTCATTGTTCTCAGCTCACCCTTGGTTCAGGGAGGGCGTCTGGAGACTGCAGACCCACCCCAACGGCACCGCACCGCAGCTCTCCACCTTCGGGCGTGGGCCGGGACATGATTGATGCTGCAGCAGGTGGTGAGCTGCTTGGCGGTGGGAGGTTGGAACTCCTTGTTCCCTCTGCCAATTAATTCCCAAAAACATTCTAAAGAGAGATTTCCAGCCCTTTCTCTACTCCTTCTGGTGGGGAGGGAGGATTATGGATTCAGAAAAACAAGGAGAAAATGAGGACAAGAGCAGGCTTCATCCTCACTGTGCCGACGAGCAAGGTTTCTCAGCACCCATTGATACTTATATCAAATCGTTCTTCATTGTGGGCTGTCCTCTGCACTGTACATGTGATGCCAACAGCACCTCCTTCCCAGTGCCAAGTACTCCCCCATATTGCCTCCTGTTAAGAATTGCTACTTTAGGGGCTGGAGAGATGGTTCAGTGGTTAAGAGTACTATCTGCTCTTACAGAGGACCTGGGTTTGGTTGCCAGCACCCACATGGCAGCTAACAACTGCTCAAACCTCTAATTCCAGAGGAATCCAACACCCTCTTCTGACCTCTGTGGGCATTGTATGACATGGGTGTCCTTACATACATGGAGGCAATACACTCATACACATAAAATAAAAGTAATAGGTAAAATATTTTTAATTAAAAAAATAAAAGAACCGCTACTCTAAAGCTCAGTGTGGTATCATATGCCCATATCACTCACAGCACTCAGGAGGCTGAGGCCGGAGGAGTGGGAGTTCGGATCCAACCTGGACCATATAAGTGAGACCCTTTCTCAGAGGAGAAGAATTGCTGCCTAAACAATATCCCTGAACAAAGGGCCCAGAGAAACCACAGGGGCTGAGTGCAGTCTCGCCCACCCTCCACGCCCACATTTCAGCCGGCGTTCTCCATGTCAATTAATGTTGTTTATGCAATGAAAACTTAAATCATAAATAGCAAAACCTCCACCAACTGATGCATTCCACTCATGCTGAAAGGCCACACATAGACAGTGAAAGCCTCAGTTCACAGTAAGAGGGCCCCTCAGCGCACAGTGAGCCGGAAGCCCCTCAGCTTCTGGGCTTCATCCCAGACACCCTGCCTCAAACTTCCTTTTGTGGCTCCCAAGAGTAGCTTGTATGTGATTGGAATTCCCTGTGTTGGAGAATAGGATTGATTCATGATAGGAGAGCCCTCGATGTCATTTACCAGGATCAGGTCTGCCAATACATCCTATGTTGTATAGCTTCAGTGTCAACTTGACACATTTGGGTTGAGGGAGCCTCAGTTGGGGAATTGGCTCCATTGGACTGGCCTGAGGCCACCTCTGCAGAGTATTTTCTTGATTGTTGGGTGATGGGGGAGGGCCCAGCCCATTGTGGGTAGTAGTACTACCCCTGGGCAGGTTGTTGTGTATTGTATAAGAAAGCAGGTTGTTCATGGGCCAGGGGAGCAAGCCAGTAAGCAGCATTCCTCCGTAACCTGTGCTTCAGCTCCTGCCTCTAGATTCCTGCCTTGAGTTCCTACCTTGGGCTCTCTGAGTGGTGAACTGTGACTTGGGAGATGTAAGATGAATAAACCCTTTTCTCCCCAAGTTGGTATTGGTCAGTGTTTTTTTTTTCACAGCAATGAAAGACAAACTAATATACATCCCTTGATATCCAAAGATATCAGCCTTGTTTGTGTCAGGAATCATCACTGTGAAGCCCACTACAACGCATGTGACTTCTGTGGAACAGTAAGCAATCACTTGGGTTCAAATCCTCATTGTTTCCTGTGAGTGTTTATGTCTTTAGAGCACCCAGGCTCTGACTTAACAGGGTATGGATTTTCCTGATGGAATTTTAGGAATTTTTTTTCCCATTTAATGCTAACTTGACTGGAAGCTGTCTTTGCCTGGTGCCTCAAAATATGAAATAAATGCAAGCAATTTCTTCATGAAAGATTGTCCATAAAGTATAGCAGATGTCAACAAATAACCATGTAAAGCTTCTGTGAGCATGTAGACAACACCAGTGAACAAACCAGACCAGGATGTTTACCTCAGAAGACTTACTTTTTCAGTGACAGAGTAGGCGTGTGTATAAATCATGAATAAGCAAGAAGACATGATGAAGAGGTGAATTACAGTCAGTGTGGTGGAAGCCAACAAATGCTGTGGAAGGACAGGCAAGTGAAGGGCATCTGGTCACGTGTGTGTAAGGGGAGGAGCACATCTACAGTTTGATTTGGGCAGCATGGGTGAGAAATGAGATTTACAGAAAACTCCAGAATTGGTTGTTTCTGAGCTCCTTAGGAAAGGATATCTCCTGGACAGACTGTCAGCCCATGAAAGGAAACAGCCAGAATTGACCAGAATCCAAGACAACAGCTCCAGAGAGAGTGGACTGTTCTGCTTCTCATCCACTTGTGCCCCTTTTCTAAGCCCAGGGAATAATCTGCGGAAGAGGGGGCGTGGTAGAATGTAAGGGCTGCGATTGGGGTGAAGGGTGAAACTACAGCAATGTAGTCTGGACCCTCATTTGATTAACCTGATTGAACATACAACCCCTCACCCCCCGCTGGAAGGTGGGGCTGTGGTTGTTTGGGCACAACAGCTGCAATTGGTTATACATGAAGGATGCTTGTACTCATGGATTATCACTTATAGCTAAAAAATGGAAAAAAAAAAAACTGAGAGAGATATGCAGACAGTCAGGGCAGAATGCATGATCTCGGTTGGGGTGGGGTGGGGGTGAAGGGAAGGGAGATATGCCTGAACTGAATTGGAAAATGATGTATGAAATGCACAAAGCATCAATAAAAAAAAAATGTTGAGAAAAAAAAAAAAAGGAAATATAAATTGAAAAAAAAAAAAAAAAAGGAAAGGATATCTCAGACACAGAACATCCAAGCCGAAGGCTGGCATATTCAAAGATCTACAAGAGACGATCCTGGTGAAGAGAGAACTAGGGGAAGCACAGGAGATGGGGGGAGATGGGTCCCAGTGAAGAGCTGAAGTCGCTGTCAAGTATAGAAGAGGGAGTGCCACTCCAAGGCAGCTCATGTGCACTGGAGAAACAGTTCAGCTATTGGGTCCCTGCAGTAAGAAGCCAGAAACCACGGGGGTGTAGAACCAGGGAAGACAGTCGCTGGGCTCCAGAAAAGCTTAACTGAATTCTAAGATGGCGGCTTTACGAGGATCAGCTTATAGGTAATGAAGGAGGCAGAGTCCTATTTTTTCACCCAAAGAGTGCTCGGGGCGGGGGGGGGGGGTGTTCTCCAGGTCCCTCACCCACCACCACTATCCTCCATAAATGTGACACGTGGTTACTTCCTAAGAAAGCCAGATATTCATCCCAGATGGCTTCTTCTGTTGTTTGGCAGATGTTTGCTCTGATTTTTAAAAATGCAGAGGGTTCCACCCCAACAGAAAGACCCAACACAAACAAGACTGAACCAAGGCTTTCAGGCTGCGGCTTCCATACTGAATGCAGCTATCTCAACCTGGCCTCCTCCTTCCCCAACTATTTGCAGAGATTTCAGTATGAGAACACAGAGTTGGCTTTGTGCCTGAGGGAGAGGCAAGATAAAACAGTGGGGGATGTGCCTCTCCCAATAAAAATTAATGGAACAAAACCCCCCTGTGAGCCGCTTGGGTTTTATCTCACAAGGAGCTTACTTTCTGTCCTCTTTCACCAAGCCCTCCTCCTGGGCCCTCCTGTCCCCTGGGTGTCTTTGGCAGAGGTTAAAGAACCATCATTAAATGGAAAGAGCCCCCAAATAAACCAGATAGGGGGTAAGTCACACACACCCAAAACATACATGTATACATGTACATATATACATGCATGCACATGTAAGCACATGCATACTCACATGCGCACATACAGATAACCTTTCTGTTATTATGTTTTGAATGAATGAGATCATTCCCAGTCTCCCGAGGGAAAAGAATCACACAACGAGAGTAGCAAGCAGGAATTATATGGAAAGATAGGAGGAAACTCTCTAAGCTCTCTAAGGGTTTGTAAAAAGTCAACAGCCTCTTGGGCTGGAGAGATAGCCTAGCGGTTAAGAGCGCCGACCGCTGTTACAGAGGATGCCGGTTCGATCCCCAGCACCCACATGGCGGCTAAGAACCGTCTGAAACTCCAATTCCAGGAGAACTCCAGTTCCAGGGGAATCCGATACCCTCTTCTGACCTCCGCGGCGTTGCACGACACGGGTGCACAAACTTGCATGCAGACAGTACATTCATACACATACAGAAATAAATAAAATTAATTAAAAAAAATTTTTTTTAATTAAAAAAAAAAGTCAACAGCCTCTTTGTAGTGTGTGTGTGTGTGTGTGTGTGTGTGTGGAAAGATTCATGGCCCAGTGCCTTTGTGTGGAGTATCTCATACATGTCCTCACTCCCTTCATTGAGGATGAGCCCTGTTTTTCTGGATTATTCCATATGGTCAACTTGATTGCTCTAGTCATGGTATTTCCCAGAATTCCTTTTCCCTTATAGGTCAGGGTTAGAGGATGGCAAAAATGACATACTTGAGATTTGGGAGGCAATGAATAAGCAGCTGACTTTATGGTCTAAAGGTTGGTATTGGTTCAAGGTGACAGGAGACAGAGCACAAATGCCAGCCAGGTCCAGATCTTTTTCTAGCTTTCCATTCCAACAGACAGCCTCCTGACTACCAAGTGACCTCTAGATGTTTCCTTGCAAATACACAGAGATAGAAGCCACTAACGGTTCACAGCACAGCGCAGGGCCTACCCATGACAGGTGGTTTATGTACTGGGAAAGATGTAATCCCCACAGAATTAAGAGTAGGGGATGAAGCATAGGAAATAAAAACAGGTGAGGCAGTGCCAGTCCAGGATCAGAGTCCATCAGAGACTGATGACAGTGACAAGATACCTAACAGGAGGTGCCACTGAGCTGTCAGAGGGCTAGGCACAGGTAGCACCCTGGGAGAGAAGGGTATGCGAGAGTAGACTGGTAATATTAGCAGCTGAATGCCCATCCTGGTATGGTCCACTACAGCCCCCATGCAGGGTCCTGTACTGGACATGCTGACTGGACTCTTGACCCTGCAGAGGCCTCACAGCACCAAGAGATGGCCAGCTCCAGCCATAGCCACCATTAGTTGTACTGGGCTCAGAGTTAAAGAAGGCAATGGGGGCCAAGCCAGATGAGATATTCAGAACGGTGCTAACTATTACACTGAAGGCCTGACAGTCACTTGACTAAAACATTCTCAACCTAGGTCATAAGCAGCCTTGAATGGAATATTATATACCATTAGGCATGGCAGTTATGAAGACTCAATAACAATTTAATATGGGAAGTTACCATAGCAACATGTACTACCTGTAAGTACAAATATTCTCCCAGGCTCATGTGGTTAAACAATAAAAGATCTTAAATTTGCAGCAAAGATTATGGTTGATTTTTGTCCTCTCCTTTTAATATTTTCTATCTAGTAATAGACTATTATCACTAGAATGTAGAACACTTGCATCAGTTACTTTTCTCATCATTATAATAAAATACATTAAAGAAGTAACTTAAAGAGGGAAAGATTTATTCTGGCTCACTGTTTGAGAGAACACAGTCCAGCATGGAAGCAGCAAGAGTCACTTGCTACTCTGGCAGCCAGAAGAGGAAGTAGCTAGTTATATCAGGTCCCTAGTCAGAAAACAGAGAGTTAGACTGAAGTGGGTAAGCCCATAACCTTCAAAGTCCACCCCTGCACCTCTATATCTGCCAGCTATGCCCCATGTCCAAAAGGTTCCACAGCCTCCACAAACAGCAGCACTAGCCGGGAACCTCCAGCCTGTGAGAGACGTTCCACAGTCAAACCACAACAACAATGAAGAGAAAAAGGGGCCAAGGTGAGTGTAGGTCCCTCCACAGCATTGATGCAAAGCGAATGTGAACACCAGACTCCACATATGAATCCAACATGAACACACATATCATACCACATTCATATCACACAATACATACATATCACACACAACACATATTACACACAATGCATACAATTCATACACAGCACAAATCATACAGAGGCTTTTTCTCATGTGTATTCCATGTGGGCATCAGCTTAGGTATGAACTTGCTCCCCAGGACCCCTGATGGAATGAACAATGAATACCTCTACCTTTCGCCTTCATGAGAAACTGAAGCTTGATCTACAAGTGGTGTATGCCTTTAATCAAATGGGAGCCCTAAGCCAGCTCCTACTCCACAGACTTTATTTACTTGAGCACCAGGTCATAAATGTGCCAATGGTCAGAGGCGTGTTAAGAAGGCCAAGAACTACCTCTACACAAGCCACATCCCTTTTGTGAGAAAGCTCAACCTCACCAATCCACACAGAAGAGCAATGCTTGTTTCTCTTGTTCAAAGTGCCTCTGCTGCTTCCTTTGCTAGAAGGAGGGGTGCTCAGACATGTGAAGCCAACCCATAATGGCTGTCTCTCATTTATGATGCTAGTATCAGGCTTGCTGAAGTCTTCCAGCATTGGATATTAGGCACGGTACATTGCGTGTATATAAATCAAATTAACATACACTGTCAGTGCGCGGCTGAGCAGCTGTATTCTTTGTGTTAAATTTCATAGTTAAAATGAAACACTTTTCCATTACTAGATCGTAGCTCCACTGGGTGACTGCAATGGTTACCTGCCAGAATTAAGTTTTGTAATGCCAGCCCTGTCTCAAAGTGGCACATACAAACTGGATTTATAAAGTGACTGAGGAGTTGCTAATTGCCACCAGAATAAAACACTGAGGTTGATTCAAATCTTTGAACCAAATGTTTATGAAAATGTAGCACAGTGAGTGCATGCTGGGCTCAGCTGGTCAGAGAGAAGCCTATGAAGGCCAGGGTTATAAAATTCAGGTTCGTGTTTAATTGCTAAACCCACAGTTGGATATTCTTCACCCTCTTATACCAGGTAGACGTGCTGACCCATGTTGAGTGCCTACTGCATGAAGTGTGGGCTACAGGCACCCTATACATCACTTTACCAAAAAACAAGCCAAAAAACCAAGAAGTTGGTTCAGATAGTAGCGTACTTATGTGGAGACCTAAGTTTGGATCCCCAGCATCTGAAGAATAAGAATAAGAATAAGAATAAGAATAAGAATAAGAATAAGAATAAGAATGAGGAGGAGGAGGAGGAGGAGGAGGAGGAGGAGGAGGAGGAGGAGGAGGAGGAAGTGTGGTTCCTGCTGTTAAGGGCGGGTGGGGGGCGGGCTGCTGGCCCATAGCTTTTTCCTGAAACTGATGGTTCCACAGCCAACATTCAGCTATGAAATTGATAGTTTCTTAGCCAAACAACCAGCTATGGAACTGATAGTCCCACAGCTAAATATCCAGCTGAGGAGCTGATCACTCTTCAAAGACAAACACCTTATAGATATCCATTTATTCTATGCAGCAGACCATTTATATAGGTATTGTGTCCTCATGCAGCAGACCATTTATATAGGTTTTGTGTCCTCCCAGCAGCCAATCCAGCTCATGGTGGGGGGTGGGGTGGGGGGAGAAAGAGCATAGGTGAGTAAATCAGCTCATAGTGCCTAGCATGTGCAAGCCCGTATATGCCCACAGAAGAGAAAGAGGAGGAGGAAACAGCCAGGTATGGCAACACCTATGTGTAATCCCAGTACTAGTAGGGATCAGGAGCAGATACAGAAAGATCCCTAGAGCTCACTGCCCAGCCAGTCTAGCCAAATCCATAAGCCCCAAGTTCAATGAGAAACTCTGTCTCAAAAGATAAGTGCGAGTGGGTTGATTCAGTAAGTAACAGAGCTCACCATGCAAGCCTGGAGATCTAAGTTCAATCCCTGAAATACATGTAAAGGTAGAATGAGAGAATCAACTCTCAAGAATTATCCTTTGGCCCCTTTATGTGTATCATGGCACTGTGCGCACCAAATAAATAAATAATAAGTAAATAAATAAATAAATAAATAAATAAATAGTAAGGAGAGCAATTGATGAAGACACCCAATATTCACTTCCAGCCACCATGTGCACATCACACTCATGCACACGCACACTCCCCTGACACACACAGGCACACAGAAACATGTACACACAGATCACACACCCAAAAAATAAAATAAAAAATAAATTAAAGCTCATAATAAGCATTAGCCCTATGTCACATAATAGGGAAGCCAAAACCCCAAAAGACCGTGATCTAGAAAACACTAGTAAATGACACAACCAGGACTCAAATCAGAACCAAACTGAATTCAGGACCTCCATTTGTTCCTCTCCGACACACTGCGGCTGATGCAATGCAAATCTGAGTTCTCGAAAAGGCACACGCACTTGGCACATGCTCTGTAATGGTGGGTGGACATCAGCATCTCCCTGAACACATGTATCAAAGTTCCTCTCAGCACTCAGTGTCTGTCCTTAGGACCCAAGTCCTTTTTTCTGTCACCATGGTATATGTGGTATACAAAGCCCAGGGGAACAAGAGATAAACCTTTGGCCCCAGTACCCCAAAATCCAAATGTTGGAATACCCACTGCCTCTCACTGGCCTGGCACTGAACAGTCAGCTCCTGCTTTGTATATCTCCTTGTCTCTGGGCACTTCAGCTTTTGGGGAGTTCCCTGGCCCATAGACGCGGCCCCCATTCTTCCCACAGCAGTTTGAATCAGCTTTAATCTTTGTCTCCTAACAAGACCCTGTCACCTACAACCTAAGAATACAGCACCTTGAATCTGCTTCTGACTTGAGCTTCGACTCATATATAGGACTCTGCTTTAGTGAGTGATACAGTGAAGGGAACGCAGAACAATCAGCCCCATTCACTCTGAGGATGTGGGCACAGAACTTGATGGTTATGAGGACAGCTCACAGTGATGTTTCCAGGCCCAACAGCTGTGAATCTCTCTTTAGGACAAGTACTTGCCACTACAGAAAACTGTCATGGTTCAGGAAGCCCAAGACAGTATAGCTGGAATGAAAGTCATAACCCAAATATTTGATGAGCCACAGAGTAGAATTATGCCTTTTGGAGTCAATATTCTTTGCTCTGCCAAGAAGGTACTTTGCCTCAGGGTGGGTGTTTTGAGAATTATTTCCGTGGGGAGACAACACCTGGCCCCTTCTTTATAAGATCCCAATGACAAACCAAAGTATGAGTCCATCAAAGTTCACCCTGGGGAAACCAATGAGTTGATTGGGTTTACTTACAGAGAATGCATGGAATTTACATGACCCTGAACAGCAGCATTGGGAAGTCTTCACCTAGCATGGATGATGATGGGTTCCCCAGAGCTGCATAATCTAGCACCTCTACCGTGCACAATTAGGGCAGGATTACATACAAATGGCTCAGAAGAGAGGCTGGAATGTCAGGTGAGGTTCCAGTAATCCACCCTACTTCTTTAAGGCAATGTTAGCAATCAAAGGCCTCTGGAAAATAGCTCAGCTGATCTAACAAAGATGGTGGCCGCTTTGCTCTGGTGATAGTGCTCTACAACAGTGTTGGGACAATAACAGACCCTGAATGTTGACTCAAGAGCCCTGTCTCTTTCGGGAACTCCATTGGAAAGCTCCATGTGTGGCTGTGGGCAAGTCGCTTCATTTCAGCAGGTGCACAGGGGAGCTTAAGGCAGTGCAGAGAGGTGAAAACCACAGAACCTGGAGTCTTATGTCTCGAAGCAGGCAAGTTGCATAATCTCTCTTGTACAAGTTCCCACATGTATAAAATGCCTTTAAAAGTGGCACCCATGTTTCCTCTCAGGGTGACGAAAATGTTTGGCATTTAAATAGAGACAATGACTGTGTTAAACACCACTGAAATGTTCCCTTCATAAAAGGTGAATTTCATGCTATGTCCATTTCATCTCCATAAAAAACACTCAAGTGGTACTCACATTATTAGATTGTTATGATAACTAAAGATAATACTGTGAATTTCTTAGGGCAATACTTGGCCCACAGGAAGTACTATTGGAAACATTTTAGGTAATATTTTGCAGAAAGTACACTCAAAATCTGGACATATTAAATCCTTACAACCACCCATGAAATAGCGTCTGCTACTATTGCCATTTCATAGATGAGGAAACTAAGATACGGAAAGGTAAAGCATGACTCACATTTCTATGGCTATGTTGAAAATTATGCCAAACTTATGATCTAGAGAAGCCTTTTAATATCTGGATATGGAGTCGGTGGTCCAAAGATACAGACAGAATAACAAGGATGGCTTGTCTCTGCCCTCTGGGGCCCAGGCACTATGCTAGAAGACTGTGGGGACCAGAAACCTCTGAAGTCTTGCCTGTGCTCAGGTCTTATGGTTGATGCTGGCTCACAGCTGGGAGACTTTGTTCCTCTCCTTGTGCTCCTCTGAGGTCTTCCTTGAAGCCTGATGGATGGCTTCCAAGTATAAAGGTTCCCAGGGAAGGGGAACCTGATGGACACCGTACCCTCTTCACAGCCCATCTTTGGCGGCTGGGCCGACCACTTCCACTACATTGTATTTGTGGAGGCAATGATGAAGTCTTGCCTGGGTCCAAGAGCAGGGAAAGTAGATTCTTTCTCTTCATGAATAATGGCAGAATTCTAGAACAGATACATAGTTGGGGCTATTACTGGACAGCTCATTCAGCCATGAGGCATATTGGGGCCTTGTTTACCTAACCTTTAAAAGGGGATCAATAAGTGTTACCACCTCTTGAAATCATTAGGAGGATTCATTTATAGTCAATAAATAAAAATAATAGGAACTGGGAATGAAGCTCAATTGGTGGAGTGCTTGCCTAAAATTCAAAGCATCCTGATTTGATACCCAGCACCTCATAAACAAGGCACTACAGTGGACCACTCCTGTAATGTCAGCACTTGGGAGGTGGAGGTAGGAGCATCAGGCTCAGAAGTTCAAGGTCATCCTCAGCTATAAAGAAAATTCCAGGCCATCCTGGAATACAAGAGACCAAGTCTCAAAAAGCAGGAGTGATAAGCAGATTGGAATAGCCATACCGAGTGGTCAATACATTCTCTTGACCATAGACAAGTCTACCTGTGAAGCCAAATGAAATTGAGAGGCTTCCTTGCATTAGAGGATCTGGAAGCGTGAGGCTGGCCCATCCAGATTCAGACCTCCGGAGAGGGGCAGAACCTTCACCCTCTGCAGACAGGATGCTGGCAAATGCGGATTCTGATCTCTTCTTTCTTTCAACCTTGTTGCAACATCACTTCGGGTGACCCTTAATTGGATGGCCGCTTGCTTTAGATTATTCATGTTCTATGATGTCTTCCCCCAATGAGGTTTGCAGAAACAACCTAGTCAGCAGCAAAATTTTAAAACTATTAAGGAAGATTAATCTCCAGGATGATTTTAGCACACAGCTAACCCCTGTTATAGATGAGTTCTTGTTAGTTTACCTCTTAGAACACTCTTTGCAACTCTAGAGGTTGAAACTTCCTGGGTCCCCCAGCTCCGGCTCATGTGCAGGCTGCATCTCACTTTAGTCAGCTTCCCAAATGAAGCAATTGAGTCGCTGCCACCTCCGTAATAACACGTTCTGACAAAAACATGAAAGATAGTGTATCTCTGCCTTAACTCATATGGGTATCAGTAAGGGGAAGAAAGTAAATTCCTTTAAAATACAGACAGAATCTTTTATCAATGGAAAACTGTCATGCGGTCTTCTTATCTCTTTGTGCAGTGACAGTGGGATTTATCTTTCTTAGAAGTGAGCTTCCAAATGAATATCATGCCTGTTTTGCCAAGGTGAGCAGTTTTTCATCTCCGGGCAAGCAGACATGTTTGACATAGATGTTGTGGTGCACATTCACCATCTGTCATCAATCCCCATGCCCTCCAAGGTGTCCTGAAGCCCTCAGCGGCCGCCACTTCTCTCACAAACATAAGAGTCCCTGTGCTCAGAGCTTGCTCCACTGACTTCAAATGAGCAAAACTCTCATGAGACTGGAGCAGCACAACGGCCCAATATAGTATTATAACTGAGTTCCGTACCACTATGAATTTGCCCAGAGCCCCCTAGAATGTGCAACACCAAGGGTGATTAATGTAGACTACGGGTGGGCTTGGGATCATAATGATGTGTCATTTCTTTTTTTTAAATTTTATTTATTTATTATTTTTTTATGTGTATGAATGTACTGTCTGCATGTAGGTTTGTGCACCCGTGTTGTGCAATGCCACGGAGGTCAAAAGAGGTGTCAGATTCCCCTGGAACTGGAGTTAAAGACGGTTCTCAGCCGCCATGTGGGTGCTGGGGATTGAACCCGGGTCCTCTGCAAGAGCAGTAAGCACTCTTAACCGCTAGGCCATCTCTCCAGCCCCATGATGTGTCATTTCTAAGTTCACTCACTGGGAAAGTATACCACTCTATAAGGGAGGCTGATATCTGGGGTTGCTTTCTATGTGGGGTCAGACATATATGGGCATCCTGTGTTAAACTTTTCTGCATGAAGTATGATAAAAAATGTTTCATGAGGAGACCCGAGAGAGAGCTCCATTAGTAAAGCACTTGCCTTGCAAGCATGAGGACCAAAGTTTGATCCCCAGAATCTGTATTAAAAAATACAGATATCATGGGACTCACTTGTGATCTAGGGCTGTGGAACCAGTCCTGTGATTAGGGGCTCGGCCCCCTGGCCAGCCAGACTATTGAAAACCAAACAAACAAACAAAGAAAATGCTGAATAGCACCTGAGGAGAGACATCTGAGGTTGTCCTCTGGCCTCGCTCATGCACATAGCACATACATACATGCAGACTAACATTCACACATATATGCACACACATGCCCACACATGCACACACAAACATGCACACACATTCACAGACTCATGCACTTATCACGCACATACATGCAGACCCACACACACACACAAGCATGCACACCCTCACATACACACTCACATAAAGAATGGTCTGGGGCACCATTTTGGCATTTGGCTGTAGATACAATTTGACACAGTGTAGCCGCTGCCATAGCAGCTAGGGGAAAGCCTGGATAGCAACGGCAAAGTAGCTTTCATTGGAAAGAACAGCTAGTTTCAAGTCAGTAATAGCAGGAAATATTTCTTCCAGCAGAGAACTCTGCCATTAGTGCATCTCTGTGGGGACCAGAAACAGACAATTCATTTTTTTTCATTATTTATTTTTTTGTAATAGCTTTTACTTTTCTAACAACCAGACTTCAGAATTTTCTTCTATGGGTTTTCTGTCTTGGTGATTACAGAAGAGAGTTCAATACCAGATGATGATGATGATGGTGGTGGTGGTGGTGGTGGTGGTGATAGCTAACATTTACTGGGAATCTACTATGTGCCAAGGACCACTGTGAGTATATTACGTGCCTTGCTTACTTGTATAACATTATGTGTGTGCATACTATACTATATACTCACTTTACATAACAAACCAAAGCACAGAGTGCCTTCAAATGTTACATAGCTAGTAAATACTAGATAGAGACAGGATACAAAGCCAGGTGAAATCGTTCCAGAACCTACCATCTCATCCTCTAATTCTGTCTGCCCAAGGCTCTAAGAATGTGACACATCACCAGGTTACTATTCTCCACCAGAAAAGTTACACTGTACCAGGAATGACTTCTGTGGAATCCTCCACTGGGTCTCCTTTCCTTGGTAGAATGCGGAAGGCATAATTGCTGTTAAGTCCAAGGTACAACCGAACCCAGCATAGCTCAGGTCGGGTCCTAGAGGTCCTAAACAGAAACCTTTTGGCTAAGAAAGTTTAGATGTGCTAGCCGTTGACATGTGGGACTAACTTAGAGATAACTTATCTGAGAATATTGAAAGACATACAGAACTCAAAAAAAAAAAAAAAAAAAGGAATTCCAGGCTGAAGAAGAGGAACTGCAGAAGTGCTTGGGGGACCCACAAAAGAGCTTGAAGACAGCCTCTGTGGTGAGGCAGGGTCCAGGAGAAGGACACATCTCATGGCAGTCTGTCCTGTGTGACTGATATGCTGGTACAAAGTCCTGGAGGAAGGCACCTTGGTGGCGTCCCTTGGCCCGTGTGCTGAAGCTCGAGAGTCCTTAAGGAGCACTTCGAAGCTAATTCTGGCCAAAGAACCAGTCCCCAGAGATCTGCAGCCTCCTCTTGATCACTCACCTTGCTATTCAGTGGTGCATTTTGTGACCATGGAGCGGTTCTTTACAAAGCAGAACCGCCATCAGAAGCGTCAAACAGTTCTGAAAGGGATGTAACACAGGCATCACTTCTTTTATGCAGATCAGGATTTTGAGATGCAGAAATCTTAAATCAATTCTAAAAGACAGCAGAAATTCAGTGGGGTTCTCACCCTGGTTGGACCCAAGGTATTCTGCAGAGCCCCAGATTCTGCCTTTCAACCCCATTTTGTTTCCTGCAGTTAGGTGCAAACCCAGGGTAATTTCAGTCTCTCTCTGCATTACCATCTCTGTTTCTCCTTCATTATCTCTCCACCCAACATACACAGGCATGCCTGTGAACCCACTGCCAGGGAAGGAACTAAACTCCAGAATACAAAGACACCCTCTGTAGGGCAAGGAACACTGAACAGTGAATGTTCCTGCCAGAGCTTTGTCCACGGGGTCCACCCCGTCTGTAGGATCTACTTCTCTTATCAGATGTGCCCGGATGCAGTTGCCAGGCTTGTCTGCATGTGGTTTCTGCAGGGTGCTATCCCAGTTCACACTTGGGTCTGCTTTCCTGGATCAGGGCTAGGGGAGAGAGGTTTTATTAGATGCAGCAGGGTGTACGGCTCAGGGAACACTTGAGTGGTTCTCAGTCAGCCATGAACCAGTCTGCAGCTGAAGGTGGGGGTAGGGGAGCCGCACTCTCCCTCGCACATCTGGGAGAGCACCTGGCTGCACCCTCCAAAATGCAAAGCCAAAGGGAGAATCAGCACTGATGAGAACCCATCAGTAACATTCACTTATGCTAATGGGCATCAAGGGTTCATTCATCATTACCAGTGGAGGGGATTGGCCCGGGACAAGCCCGAAGTCATAAAACACACTTAAAAATCTGTCTCAAAATAGGCAGGGAAAAAGAAATTTATTATTATTGTTTCTCAGTCACAAAAAGAGAGCGAGAAAGAGAGTAAAAATGAAGGTCGCTGTCCCCTTTCCAGCTGATTGGCTTACCTTTCTCTCTGCTCCTATGCCAACCTGGTAAATTGCGTTCGGAAACAGAGGCACGTACTAGATGATTTTCTGTTGTTACTTTCATTTTGCCCAGGAGAAAAAGGGACAGTCTATTTCAAACTGAGCTGTTCCATCCCACTGCTTCTTGTTTAAAATTCAAATGTCATTGGAAACATGTGTCCGCAGAACCAAGCCCCCGTGGGAATTGTAAGGGACACGTTAACTCAAAAATAAAAATTCCACATCCACGTGCATTTCAGTGTCCAAAATTTTCAATGTTTAAATATACAAGATTTTAACATGCATGATCTATATGCACATAACAAATATACACAAAGACATCTACTACATGCATGCATATGATATATATTAACAGATATATAAATATTTTGTATGTATGTAAAATATTTGACCATCACATAAACTCTGGGAAGTGTATGGGTGGAACCGATTCACAGTGTAAATGACTTATGAAGTCTGAAATGACAGAGTCATTCCATTATTTGTTTTTCTTTTTATTTCTGCTTTTTTTTAATTAATTTTATTTATTTCTGTATGTGTATGAATGCTTTTTAAAACCAATGTTCTTTCTTGCACAATACTTCATTTTTTAATGAATTAGACCAAGAATTATTAGACATGCCAAATAATTATCCTTGGACTCCTCTAAAAGAAGCATTTGTATCTGAGTTGTCCTGGTGTCCCATGGTATCATTGAAACGGTCTATGATCAAATGTCTCCAATAAACCAGCATGCAAACAAACCCGGGATGGAGCTAGATCCCTCGGGAGCAGGAAGTGCAGGGTCAATGGTCCCGGAAACACGGCTAATGTCTAAACCAACAAAGGAATTTTGCCTCTGGGAAGGTACTTGGTTTCAAGGGTGGTAAGGAGTATGCGACAGGGCAGAGATGGGGGCGCCCCCTTGTGCCAGGCTGGCCGTAGGAAGCAGCTGAGTGGGGGTTGCTCAGTCATACCTGGGGCTTCTTGGGGCTACTTTCCAGCTGCCTCCACATCTGTCCTTCATTCCAAGTAAGTTCCCTTCCTGCAGCTTGCTCAAAAGAGGCCCGGGTACAAGCACTCACTTCATAGTAATGTCCACATTTAAAATCCCAAGACTTCATCTGCTCTTTTCCCTCAGCAGCTTTCCCCTAAAGCCTCCCTCAGTTATTTTATGGAAGTCCTGTGGTGTCCCTAATACCTGTGAACAAGTCTTCTGTGTTTCCTCCAGCTTCCCAGGCAAAGTCTAGACCTCAGGCTGTGTGGTCGGCACACACACACGGATGTTCTGCAGGCTCAGTCACATCCCTGGGAACTACTTAGTACCACTCTTGGGGACCCCGGTAGCAGAAATACATAGAAATCTGTGGGGAGTTGGGAAGAACCCTAAATTCTGATTCCCTGTATCATCTGGGCCCTAAATCGACTCAGTGTATGTGTCAGCATCTCCCCAAATCATCAGGAATCCAGCTCTTTAAGCCTTAAACTCAGCCTGTGTAGATAGTCCATCTTCTCATCACTCAGAGAACCTCCCGCCATGAAAAGTTCTCTACCCCTTTCACCCAACACTCAGCCTCCTGACAATAACTTGCATCCATTGACATTGGCAAGGGCTGCTGACCCTAAGCAGCCTTGGGAGCTGAAACTGTCCCTCCCTGCCAAGCCTGCTCTGAGAAAGATTTCAGGGAGACCTGGAATACTCCTGGAGGGCTTTCAGAGGAAATGGTACTTTTGATTCTTAAAGAATAAGACTCCAATGACGTGATAAAATGGAAAATTTGAGGCCCAAGAGCAACTTGGTCCTGATTTGTTTACAGAGGATCCGTTAAACCCACACTCTGAAGTTGTATGTGAACAAACAGAACCACCCTGTGTGGAGGAAAAAGGGTGATGAGCCTCTGCACACTGACCAAGCCAGGCATTTTCCTGTCACATTCATATGTGTTGGATCCATTTTTGTGCAGGCATCCTGTTCTCTTAAGCTCTTCACGGTCATCTATTATCCTGCTTTTCATATCAACTTTGACTGGCAGCATCAGGGTGGAAGGAATATGCTTTGGAATATGATGTTCTGGAAAACAGCCCTTGGGATGGATGAACAGTCTGCCACCTAAGTCCTCCAGTCACCGACCATATCAGAGTTGTGAGGTCTCTCAGGAGCTAGAGATAAGGCAGGCTCCAGCATCCTCACCATCTCCAGGGTTGCTACTCCTGAGCCAAAGGTTTCAAAACAGTCAGGTGCCTTTCTCTGGGCCCCAAAGCCGCATTCTTACATCCTAAAGCTTCCAGTGACTTTAATGTGAGTTCCATGCATGTGAGGCCTGCAGGATCTGACCCTCTGGGAGTGTAAGGTGACAACATAATAGAGAAAAATCACTTTAGCAGGCAACAGTGACAGCTGGGCAGGCATTAGAAAAAAGGGAAACAGCCTCGGTTTAGACAAATTACTGAGCGAAATGAGCACATGAAAAGCCCTTTTTACAGCTGCCACTAAGAAGCCCAGAAAATATAAAACATGTGAAAAGGTAAATAAAGGGGGTTTTGAACCTTTTTTTCCCATTAAAGGTGTGGTAGATGGTTAAAAAGTTCTAGAAAGATCCTCAGTGTTCTGAGTCATGGACCCAAATGGAAAAGTTTGGCTATTTGGGTTTTACATGTCAATTATGATATAACCAATAAAACATAAACAGTAAAAGCCTTCAAAATCCTGGAAAATTCCAGAACATGCTTCAGAGTCTCTGTGATTCCTGCTGATCCTCTTGTTTCTGACTTCTGACATCTCATTACCCTGCATTAGACTTCTACAGACTCATTTTCCAGCATATATAAAAACGACTGACTGTGTCCTCAGAACCGTCTTGATTTCCTAACCGATGAGGGCTATCAGCCACTTAAAAATAAACAGCTATTTCTTTAATAAAAAAAACTTAGGGAAAGGGAAAGATGGAATAAATTCTGTGTTGGCAAAGACAAAATAAAATGTCTTAAATATAAGACAAAGCATTATTGTGGAGGGCGGAGCACTGAAGTAGGTGTTTAGGAGATTGGATTTCTGGTATAGATTCTGCTGCTCATTTGCCATGTGATTTGGAGCTAGTGTTAACACTCTCTGGGCATGGCTTGCCCGATCTCAAAAATGAAGGAGAAAACTCTGGCTAAAGCCCCATCTTGTGTCAACAGCTTGTGACTTTAAAGGAAGCTCAGGAGGGACCTTTGGAGAGAGTGTGCTTAAGACCTAAGCATTTTCAAATTTAGACACAAAACCAGTTTTCAAGTTCCCTAGGTTTTTTTTTTTCTGCATTATTTTGTTGTCCACAGCCCATTACAGAATGCGGAAGGACTCAGAGACCAAATTTATAAAGTCGTTCTCAAGACCATCTCAGATGAACACCAAAAGAACTTTTTGGAAACTCCCAAGCTCACTTAGAAAGGGTTTGGGGAATTTCTCAGCTTGCCTTTACCCCCAAATCCAAGTGCCCCAGCGTTCAGATTCGGCTTCCAAAGGCTTAGCCAAAACCAAGTGAAAATTGTCTAAAGAGGCCTACAGCCTAGCCAGGAACACATACTTCAGTAAAAATGAAAGTAGACAAGTGATTATCATATATATTAAAACAAGTACATGTAATAAATGCCCAATCCAACAGTGACAGCATTTTAAAGGTCCTAGGAAGCAGCCTGTTGCCTAAGTCTAGAGGGAGAGAGGAGGAAGAGGAGGAAGGAAAGGAGTAAACAGGTCCAATCACTGATGCTCTTTGTCCCCAGGACCTAACCCAGTGATCTTTGACTTTCTCTGCACATTGAAATACTGTGAGAAGCTTTAAGAAATCATTGAGGGGACAGAAAAATGGTTTTGTGGATCAAGGCACTTGCCTCACAAGCTTGGCAACCTAAGTTCAATCCCCAGTACCCACATAAAGGTAGATGGAAAGAACTTACTCTACAAAGTTGTTCTTTGACCCCTAAGCACATGCTGGGACACACATAACAGAAAAACAATAATAATAATAATAATAATAATAATAATAAATTTTTAAAAACATTGTGCTCTAGGCCTCACCCACAGAGATCTCAGTTCAGGTGTTCTGGGGTGTCACTTGGATACTAAAACTCACCCAGATAATTCAACTGGACAGCCAACTTGAACTCCCTGGTCCAGTCATTCAAATCGCAGGGTTCTCCAACTTTCCCATGAATCTGTGGGAAGGTTTGTCTGACCATCATCATTAGATCTGGCTCTCAAAGCTTCTGAGTCCATGATTATTATGGGATGAAGGCCTCAAGTTCAGTTCCAGCCTGATCCCACATGATACTGACAGTCGGAGCAAGACCCACACTTCAGAAGGGAGTGTTCTAACCTGCCACCTTGGGGACAGGAAGGGAGGGGAGGGGACACAAGGGGGGAAAGAGAAGGGGAGGAAAGGGAAGAGAGAAGCAATTGTGGAGTGTTCCTCTGCTTTACCATGAATGACAACTAAGACTAACATAGCCCATGTTAACTTCTGTGTTCTGCAGCAGATGGTGATTAACATAGAAACCCACAAGTGGCCAATGTGCAGAGAGCAAGATGCTAAAGACTGCTTATCCCTGAATAAGACATCTATATCAAAATCAAACTTCTGTCTTCCAAGGCTCAGAGATCATCACAGAAGAGGAGGCAGAAAGATTCTAAGAGCCAGCAGTGGTGGGTGACCACAAGGAAACAGTTTTCCAGGCAACTGGAAACTTCCTCATATGAACTTACAGCAATAATAACAGTATGCACAAGAACCGTGCAAGTTCAAACAAGACAAAATCCCAGCATAGACATGGGAAAGAGGGTAAGAAATCCCAACCCAACCTAGGGAAATTTTGGTAACTGATAGCTTCCAGGAAAGGAAGACAGTCTCTTTCTTTTTTTTTTTTTTTTATTAATTTTATTTATTTCTGTATGTGTATGAATGTACTGTCTGCATGCAAGTCTGTGCACCCGTGTCGTGCAACGCCGCGGAGTTCAGAAGAGGGTCTCGGATTCCCCTGGAACTGGAGTTCTCCTGGAATTGGAGCTTCAGACGGTTCTCAGCCGCCATGTGGGTGCTGGGGATCGAACCCAGGTCCTCTGTAAGAGCGGTCGGCACTCTTAACCGCTAGGCCATCTCTCCAGCCCGACAGTCTCTTTCAAGGATGGGACTCTTGGCAGGTTAATCAGGCTGCAGTGGATGAACCCCCACTGAAGGATATCTGGAGACGCAAATTAGACTCTATAGGCCTCGTAATATATACAACAGAGATATTAAATTGGGCTGCAGCCAATAAGAGAAAGTGTGGATAGAAGAGGGGAACTAAATACCACCAAATTTAAAAACGTTTTAAAAACACAAATAAAAATAGTGCAGGCACTGACCTCATTTGAAGTCTATGTTCACCACAGCCTATGAGGGTTTCTCCTACATGGACTGAACACATACTTTGCTATAAATCTATAACCAAGATGTCCACACAGGTCAGAGCAAGTTCAATGGTAGCTGGGGAAATCCTTTGGTTCAATAGCAGTATGGGAGACACCACCCAGAGCTGATGGTTCACCTCCTCCTGTTGCCCCACGTCATGAACTTCGTTCATTCAGCAATCTGACCAAGGGAAGGGAAGGAGCCACAAGCACAAGAGGAGAGGGTCTCTGCCAGTGATGAGTGTGATACTCATCATCTGAGAGTCCCCAGAGATTCCTTTCCTGTTGCTGTGATGCAAAGGCTCTGATGCACGATAGTAAAGAGGATGGGTCTTCCCATCTTCAACAACCCAGCTAAGAAAATCCCTCACAGGCCCACCCACAGGCCACCCCAATCCAGACAATTCTTTACTGAGAATGGCATGCCAGGTGATTCTACATTGTGTCAAGTTGACAATTAAAACTGACCATTGCATCATCCAAAGAGCTGCATTGGAAAACACAGCCTAGGTACGCACTGCAAAGAACAGCCTAGGTACGCACTGCAAAGGACAGCCTAGGTACGCACTGCAAAGGACAGCCTAGGTACTCACTGCAAAGGACAGCCTAGGTACGCACTGCAAAGGACAGCCTAGGTACCCACTGCAAAGAACAGCCTAGGTACCCACTGCAAAGAACAGCCTAGGTACTCACTGCAAAGGACAGCCTAGGTATGCACTGCAAAGAACAGCCTAGGTACCCACTGCAAAGGACAGCCTAGGCACTCACTGCAAAGAACAGCCTAGGTACCCACTGCAAAGAAGAGCCTAGGTACCCACTGCAAAGGACAGCCTAGGTACTCACTGCAAAGGACAGCCTAGGTACCCAATGCAAAGGACAGCCTAGGTACGCACTGCAAAGAACAGCCTAGGTACCCAATGCAAAGGACAGCCTAGGTACTCACTGCAAAAAACAGCCTAGGTACTCACTACAAAGGACAGCCTAGGTACTCACTGCAAAGAACAGCCTAGGTACTCACTGCAAAGAACAGCCTAGGTACTCACTGCAAAGGACAGCCTAGGTACCCACTGCAAAGGACAGCCTAGGTACCCACTGGCAGAGGGGACCTGCAGTTCAGAGCAGAGGGTAGGAGGCCAGACATGGAGGCTGTCTGAGAGCTAACAAGGACAAACATTCCTAGGCACAGATCCTCCAGGCAGAGGTCTGGGAAAAGGCAGATATCTATGGATAAAAGATGGGTTTCTCCTGAGACTTATAGATTGTAATATTAGCCTCAGAAATTATAGTATAGCTCTAACACAGGTAGATTGTCGTCCTCTTCTTAGAACTGTTTAGAGATTTCCTTCTTAAGCAGTATTTCTCTAGGAATCCAGAGAGGAAAGTAAGAAGTAAGCAGATATTCTGCATAGCCAAATAAGGCCCATAGATTCTTACCTCTACCACTGAAGATTGAGGGGGCAAGATTCTGAGAAGATGTTCAAGAAAGAAAGATAAGGGGAAACGACAAAGAGCAAAGCACTTGTGCTGGGACTGAAGTGGATGGTGATGAATGTGCTAGGCGGTCTAGATGTATGATATGGGGTGAGGTACAGACTCTCAGGTCAGAGATGCCTAGGCCACTAAGCTCCTAGCCAGATGAAGGACAAGAAAAGGGAGGGGGAGAAAAAGAAAGAAGAGGAATCAAAAGGAAAGGAGAAGGAACAATTATGAAGATCAACTAAATAGGGGCTGGAGAGATGACCTAGCGGTTAAGAGCGCTGACTGCTCTTGCAGAGGACCCAGGTTGGATCCCCAGCACCCACATGGTGGCTGAGAACCATCTTTAACTCCAGTTCCAGGGGAAACCAATGCCCTCTTCTGACCTCCACGGCACTGCACGACACTACATGCAGACAGTACATTCATACACATACAAAAATAAATAAAAATTTAAAAAAAAATTTTAAAAAGAAAATAGACTAAATAAATCTTTTAATGTGCACATGCACTCATCATTGAGGTCAAGTTTATAACAGTGTGCTGTGACACCTGAACAGTGAGAACAACAATTCAAACAATCAAAAACAACAATTAGCCTTTAAATAGTCCTTTGAGCTATAAGCCAAAAACCGTGGCCTCCCAATTTTTCCCCTTCACTGTTGACTCTGGTCGTTTAAGCATGCCAGTGTGATTGCTCTTCAATGAGGGCTGTGGCAGGAGTGATATCGCAGCTGGATCGAATACATTGCCCATAAAGACCTGGAAAGTGCATGTTCCATCTCGGATTTTATTGGCAACCACTGCCCTGTTTGAACTTGCCGGGAGCATACTTGGTATACATGCAAAGTATACATACCATCCAAAAATGTTTATGGTGACAACACCAAATGCATCCAGATGCAGGTTCTGAAGCAGTGTCCCTTATGTGTAGGTTAGCTAAGAAAGCATACCTTATTCAGGTGGTTTTGTGAACATCTGCTCTATACCTCATAAACAAGCCACGTTTTGTTGTAAATGGTTTTCTGAGACCCTGCAGAGTAGTGATCTGCCTACCTTTTGTTCCTGAATGTTTGCTTAGAGTACCTCATCCATGCTAATAAAAACTTTGGGGGTTAAGAGACTGGGCAGAGCCTCCTGACCCCCGCTTCCTTAAAGTTAGTGTCCCATATCTTATGTGATACTGTGCCATCCCTCTTCTAGATATTCTGCCTCATCACTGGCAGAAGTTTCTTCTATCCACATTGCTGGAGACACATTCACAAGTACAGACAAGTCTAAGACCTGGCATGTAGATTAGGTTATGCTGCTGTCTTTGTACCCTCTACTTATAGTAACCCCATTCTAGAAAATGGCAGTTCTCTTGTTCTTTGTATTAAGCTGGTTCCCCATCATTCACAAGGAAGAGCTGGGACACAAGCCCACATACTGGTGATTTAATTTTGGAACCTATTCCAGGGAACAAGGGAAAAGGATTGAGCAATACGCCTGGGCCAGAAAGTGGCACTTATTCACTTGCTCTTGTCATCCTACAGGTAAAGATCTCCCCATTGAACAATAATTCATTCCACTTCCAGATAACACATGGCTGAGTGTTAAGTATCCTCACACATTGTCCAGAAACTCATTGCCAGAGAAGCAAGCTAGAAATATGCATTGTAGCTGAGAATGAGCTTATCAGGTATACCTACATGAAACCAAGACCACAACAGTACAAGAGCATAGAGTATTGGTCAAAGCATGTCTAACACTGTCCTTCATGCCATGATGGAAATGGTAAGCCAATATGCTGCTTCTCTCAAAGCCTTTTGTCTTAAAAAAGAAAAATAGAGGCCAGGGAGATGATCTCGTTTGCAAAGTGCTTGCCATACAAGCATTAGGACCTGAGTTCAGATCTCTAGAACCCACACAAATGGATATAGGCAGTGCATGCCTATATCTCCAGCTCTTGGGAGCAAGCTCCAGGTTCAGTAAGAGATCAAGTCTTAAAAAAAGTAAGGTGGACCAAAATACTCATCCTACCACAAAGATACATGCACATCCATGTTTACTGCAGCTCTCTTCACAATAGCAAAAACCAACCCAAATGCCCCTCAACATACGAGTGGATGGCAAAAAATGTGGTACATCTACACAATGGAGTACTATTCAGAGGTAAAGAAAGATGGCATTATGAACTTTGCAGGTAAATGGATGGAGCTTGAAGCCATTATGCTGAGTGAAATAACACAGTCCCAGAAAGACAAAGAAAGAATGCTTTCCCTCATTTTTGGATGCTAACACCAAATCCCCCAGACAAAAGGCAAGCTGAATGACATTATTGAAAGCAACTATGTTATTATGATGTGAATCTCTCAACAGGCTCTAGAATCCACCCACCAATTATTTCCAGACTCTGTAATTACTGTATATGGGTGGAGAGTATGTATCCATATTTTAGAGTAATATAAAATTAATGGAGGAAAACGTGAATTCCTAAGCATAAAAAAAGACTGAGAGAAAGATGCAGGAGAGTTATGGCAGAATGCATGATATGGGGTGGGGGGGGGGGGGTGGGGGGAAGGGAAAGGGGAATATGCCTGAACTGAATTGAAAAATGATGTATGAATACACAAAACATCAATAAAAAATTAAATTAAAAAAATAAAATAAGAACTGGTTCATGAAAAAGCATAAAAAAGTTTAAACAAATTAAGATTCAAAAAAGCTAAATATAGTGTTTCCTCTCCTGTGTAAAACTGTATATATGATACATGTAGTATTTTATAGATACATATATAACTGTGTGTTCTGGTTTCTCTTCAATTGCTGTGACAAAACATTCTGACACCAACTTGGGGAGGAAAGGGTTTATTCAGCTCACATCTCCTTTTCGTTGTTCATCACTCAGGGAGTCCAAGGCAGGAACTCAGGGCAGGAACCTGGAGGCAGAAGCTGAGGCACAGGCCATGGAGGAATGCTGTTCACTGGCTTGCTCCCCTGGCCCATGCCCAGCCTGCCTCTTATAAGGTACACAACAACCTACCCAGGGTGGCACCACCCATAGTGGGCTGGGCCCTCCCACATTGCTCATCAATCAAGACTACTCCACAGATGTGCCCACAGGCCAGTCCAATGGAGCCAATTCCCCAACTGATGCTCTCTCAACCCAGGTGTGTCAAGTTGACACTAAAGCTATCCAGCACACTGTGTATGTGTATGTCATGAGGGAAAAAAAAAAGTAAGGTTGAGAGGGATTTAGGAAGACATCCAGTGTCAACCTCTGAACTCTCTGCAAGTGCACAGGTGTACATGAACATGTACACACAGAAAAATAAAATCACTAATGACACTCATCCATCAGCAATTAGGAATGGATGTACTTAACAAAAGGCCAAGGATACCCCTCAGAGCCCTTGGCAACAGGTTGCCCCTACTCGGCCTCTGGGTATAGATTTGATATTAACATGTCATCAATGTTCCACAGTCTCCAAAATAAAACCGCAAGAACCACTCAGTGGGGGAAGGTGACATCAAGGTCTGATTTGAGAACGACGTTAGCTTACACTCTCCACTTTGGGGCAGTTTAAACCTACACGCTGTTCCTAATCATGGCTGTTCTGCTCGTGCTCAGTAGGATGTCTTGAGTGGGGAAGCTCTGCTGATCAGGACTTTCTCATTACTATCAAGAGGAAAAGTGAATTTCCATTCCCAGCTAGGAAGAGGATTCACCCATGGGGGGAGGGACGGTATGTCAGCCCAGCCTTCTTTGCTGCTACAAATCTCAACTTAGTCCAATTGCTCTTTATTCCTTACTTTGTAGAAGCAACAGCTCTAGACTCACCCTATCAGAAGACTAAGGGACCCAAAAACATGGCCACTGAGAAGATACATAAAGCATGTGAAAAGTTTAACAGAGCCCAAGACTGAGGACAAGCTCTGTAAGACCCTGTGTTCTGGCCCCTCTGATACGTCAGCATGCTAGGCTCCTACCAGTCCATCACAGGGCCATCCCAGTTAGCCTCAATATCTCTTCTTGCCTGATCTCTCTCTCACATCATCCAAGATACAATGGGCCAATTAGTGTTTCAAAAGCACCTTTTGGATTGTGTCAATCCCAAGTGAGTACGTTAAGGATTATGTCATTTCCAGATTCAAATAACGCTTGGCATTCCCTATGGTAGAGAAAGCAATAAAAATGCTTTAGTCTGGCATTTGAGACCTAAAACTGACTTTGCAGGCTTATTTCCCTTAATTCCTCTCTACAAACCCTAGGGCAAAGCCTGTAAAAACTAACACACACACACACACACACACACACACACACACACTATTAACCACTTAGAAACCAGCCCATCCTAAGCCATAGCCATGCTTTCAACCCAAACCCTACCCTGAGATGTATATGTGGATCCCACACCAGGAGGAAGGATCTTTCCTATTCCCAGTCCAACTTCAAGTCCCAGCACCATGGCCATGAACACACTCATCTATGAAAAGCCTCCTTCCCCAGTTTCACTGTTGACCTAGAAGCACAAATGACCAAGATATAGCTTCTGAGCCCAAGGAGCTTAGCATCCAGCTGGAGAAACATGTAAACAAATGTCGACAGAACATTGTGATAATATTACAGAAGAGAGAGATGACTCTCAGGAGGGGGAGGAGAGCAAACAGGGAATCTAGAGCTCTTCATGTAAATCCTGGAAAAAAAGCAATTTTCAGGCAAATGAAGAAAGAAGGGCATCAGAGCAGCAAGGACAGAGAAGAAACAGCCTGGATGAGGCCAGAAGCATTCAGGGAGATGCCACAGGGATTCTCAAGACGTGAGAGACAAGTCATGTGAACTTCAGACCCTGAGTTAAAAATCCTGTTCCCTTTCTTCAGGAAGAAGGAACCATTGCTGAGTGACAGGAGAGAGCTACAATCATATGTTCAATGGAAACCTCCTATAGTGAGCACATGATGCATGATGGGTATTGAGCAACTCAGGTAAGAGGAAAGACACTGCCTAAGAGCTGGGGCTATGAGAGGATGGGGTGAGGGGGGAAAGCACTGTAGATGTTGGAAAGGTTTTATAGTACAACTGGGCAACTTGAACAACATGACTTAGTCAGTGGTTTCAGTTTAAGGTTACAGATTTGACTCCATGGGAAAGTACAATCTTCTAAGCAATCTTCTGGATATGAACATTTAGATCCAGCCTGTCCCTAAGCAAGGTACTGCTTACTTTTATCAGGTTACCATCTCTATGCCAATAAGAAACATGTCCCTCCCAGTGTACACTTTATTTGGGGAATCGTGATTAGCACATGTTAATGTTGTGAAACTCAGCTGGATTTCTAATTTTGTTTTTTAGCAGATACAATTTTATTAATTTGCCTGATTCTGATTGCTCTAGTAAAATACTAAATAAAATTAATTCCTTCTGGATGGCCTTTGGCAGACTGTGAACCTGAAATGACCAGAAAAAGAGGAGGGAGTGACAGGGACAAGTTTCCACGTTGGGAGCACAGAGCAGGGGGTCTGATGTTTCTCCCCTAGTCATGAAGCTTTAGAGAAGATAGAAAGAGACAGAGGAAATAGGTCACCACAAAACACAAGACCATGGAGAAAACGCTTGACATATAAGCTCTGTGTGGATAAGGGCAGCATTGACAATCATCCCTGGTGCTCAGTGCTGTGCCTGGCACAGTGAAATCATCAACGTCTTTGGGAAAGGAGGAGAAACTGCCACTGTGGTCAAGAAAGAGCATTTGAAGACTCATGCTGATGCCCTCTGTCCACTGACTCTCACCTTGGATCAGGGGAAAGAACAAAGCATAGGACTGGGGTGTTAACAGTGTCCTCAGGCACCAGCTGCTCAATGTGGTAAGTCCGTCTTCTTTTTTTCATTTACTTAGGGTTTAGTTGGGGTCCATTGGTCAGTTATGACTTCTCCCTATAGGCCACAGGAGAAGGGGTGAAGGCCACAGGATATTCCTAGTCACGGGAGCTGCAGGGAGCTCTGTCGTAGAGCACTTAACCAATATGCACTAGGCCCTGGGTTCCACCCCCAGCTCCCCTCAAGCTCCACCCCCCAAAAAAGTCTTTAACTGCAGCCTTTTGGGCAGCCTGGCTGGAAAGGCAGATGTAGCTTGGACCTCCAAGTGATGCCGTGTTTAGAAAGCAGCAATAGTTTGAGCTTTGAAAACTAATAACGTGACACGTACCGTTAATAGAAAAACATAACCCTGAGATAGAGAAAAGGCAGTGGACAAAATTAAACAGCTTCTCATGATGGGTGTGATGAAAAAGAAACTTCCTCAGTCGGCATCAGGCAGGCAGAGTGGGCAGAGTAATGTGAGGGGCTGAGGGCTCCACCTCAGGTCAGGAACAAGACGGGTCTGCTTTGTTACCTTCACTAGCAAAGCACTGAGTGTTCTTCAATGTAGCTGGATGCACTGGTCTGGAGACGGCTCTGTTGCTGTGAGATACATGGAGCAGGATCCCTGGAGGAGCCTCCTGTTCCTGTACCCTGCCATCCTTGGACCTCAAGTACTCCATCCAGGAGCTGGTACAGAACAACACGCTGCTGCTGCAGGTGAAGGGCATCGGTGCCAATGGCTCCTTCAAGCTCAACCACAAGAAGCTGGAGGGTGGCGCCGGCCCAGGGCCCAAGGCTCCGTCTTCTACTTCTAAACACAGCCTTTTATATACACCACTCATCTGTAGCTTCTACCTAGGATATTATTCTTCCATAGGTCATAGCTCAAATCTGAGCTGCTTATAATGGCCTTGAGCAACCTCCATATTTACAGGAGACCTCCAGGAACCATCATCTGACTTTTGTTCTGCTTACAGCATTGATCAAATTATGCTGTTTATAGTTGTGTTGCTTAACAACAGGGATCTGTTTGGAGAAGTGCATCCATCCTTGGGCTAATTTATCATTAGCAAACTTTGTAGAGTACTCTATACGCCTAGAGGTATGGGTCAACCACTCGATGTGGCCTCTCGATATTTTCAGAATAAACTGTAAACACAAGATGGATGAGCTGCTGCCAACGTAACACAACAGACTGTCTTATGGTAAACTTTTCTTATAAAAGTAGAAAGTGCACATGCCAAAACAAATATTAAAATGATAATTCAGGAAAACATAAACCAGCAGCACAATTGTTTACCATCAAGGATTATGTATTCTATGCAGTTGAACCACTAAACTTGTCTATGACTGTCAGGACAGTAGTCTTGCACACAAGCATTACCACAATTGCATAAATAATACACTGTGCTGTGACACTCTAAAAGCTACATCATCACTAGGCAATAAGAACTTTTCAACTCTATGTTACTCTTATGGGACTACTGACAATGTATGTGGTCCATTCATTGTTGACCAAAATGTGTCACAGAGCACATGGCTATATTTATTGTTTATCTCATCCTAGTAGAATGTGGGTTCCCTGAGAGCAGAGATCTTGTTTTCAGAGTTCCTCACTGTATCTTCCAGTTAGGAACAGTTCTTGGCACACAGTATATTGTCAATGAATATTTCACTGAGTGAATATCAAATGCAAGAGATGAAGACACGTAGCATAAGGATTGAGCTATAATTTGATGAATACAAAATGCAAGTAACAGAATAAGATTTATAACAAAATTCCATTGATGGAGATTAGAAATGTAGGTGTGCAAGGCATTAAAGCATTTTTCAAGGCATTAAGATTTTTGACTGTGCTGAGAATGTGAAAGGGTTGAGGTGTTGGAACAAAAGAAGGCATACATACAAATAGGCAAATGACCAGCAAGCCACAGCCACAGCCGTAATGTGAGACAGAGAGATAAAGCAGAGGCACTTCATTTATAATTTATCAATTTACAAATACATTATACATATAAAATACTAGGTCGAATTTACTGTTTAATTACTATTTATTCATTCAACTTACCTTCTGCATTCTGTGATCAACTTCCAAATAAAGCTCTCCTTGCAGGAACTGTAAAGGAGAGAGATGCAAAGTGCTTGGCTAAGTGGGCACAGAAGTCAGCATTATGCTGCCTGCCCAAGCAGGCCAGGGAAAGCACATGGACTAGCTACTGGACAAACAGTGCTGCCTTGGCCCCACATCCCCTACGATCCATACTTGGCTCTCTAAATCCCTATTAGGGCCTTATTCAGGACTGCTTTCCTTACTAATCAAACAGTTTCAACAAGTTCATTTCAATGGTTCTCATACCCTAAGGTGCAGTTTAGGAGCAGGAACCAAAACGGCTCACAAGGCTTCCTGGGACAGGCAGGAGTGAACAGTAAGAGCTGACAATTAGACATAATGTTCCTTCCCACCATGGCTGGCTGCACTATAGATATAAACCATCCCAGACTCAGGGAACACTGGAGCCAGATGAGACTTTTAACAGGTAGACAGAACCCCTCACGTGTTGGCACAGTGCAAGGGGGTATATGTGATAGAGACGTTTTCCTGGCTCTTCCAGGGCTCTCTCCAAGGACTTGAGGGAGTCTCTGTGTTTCTATGCAGTCCCTCTGCTGACCTGTATCCAGAAGGGTTGATACTTGACCCAACTGCCTGGAGACTGATAAACCACATGTCATACCTTTAAAATATATTGATTTTTCCCATCTGATGCAAATCCATTGCTTCTTTTTCTTTTTTTTTCACTCTAGGAACATGATTTACTTCCATGTGTGACTGCCAGAGTGGGCCACCTGCAGGCATGTGGTGGAACAGGAGCAGGGGCAGGGGCAAGATGGCGCCTGGGGCCCACCCATTTATAGCCATGGTGGAGCCTCAGGTACAGGGGAAGAGGTCAGATTGACAGCCTCTGGAGGAAGTAGGCACCTGTGTGCCCCTTGGGATTCTGGGAATCTAACATTCAAGTCTTTTGATAAGGAAATGAGATGCTGTTCTCTCTTCTGTATCTGCTTCAGAGCTGATGGGGGGCAAAGTCTTGGGGAACAGCTGTCAGGCTGGAGGGTTAGAATCCGGTTTCCCATTTTGACTGCTCTAGGTGCTCTGCCCGGTGGTTTTGGTCCAGATCGATAGTGGCCAGTACTTAGTGGACATTTTCTCTGCAACTGAAAAGACAAGCTGGTTGAGTCTTATATGAGTATACCAGTACAGGGACTTCATAGTACCAACATGGGGCTACTGGATGTATTAGCAATTGGAGGTCCCTGTCGAGGGTCTGCAGAGGGAGAGAAGACCTGTAACCTGGTTTGAGGAATTGGAAAAAAGTTTTAATACACAGAGCTCTAGAATGAGGGCCAGCTTTAGTACACAGGGCTCCAGAATGAGAGCCATAACCATGAGAATATAAAAGGTGGTATTTTCTGGCATGGCACACTAAATCTGTCGCCTATCTCTGAGATATTTTCTACATGACACAGTAAATTCCTAACTTGGCACAGGTCTCTCACCTATCTCTCTGGTGATAATTTATTTCATTTCTCTTCTTTAGATTACAGTTTCCTGTTGGGGTGTTTAAAACCACATAGTTAGCTCATATAAATGAAGTTAGTTTTGGTGTTAAGGTCAGTTGAGCTTCTGGTCTTAGGGGGTGACTCAGGCCTTGTGCCTGGCTGTCTTCACCAGTTCCATCTATGTGAGGACAGTCAGGCCTTGCTTGACCAGAGCTTCCCTTTGAAGCATGAGGAGTTTCTCCTCTATATAGACTTTCCTCCTTTGACTGGACACTGGCCGGATGAAGTCCTTTTATGTGAATCTCTAAGACCTCCCTGACCTGGGATGACTGGTTTGATTGCCACAGGACATGTACAAAGGTGCCGATGAAGGGCCCTAGGACCCAAGTCAACCTCAGAGGGTAGGGGCCAAAATATTGTCCCTTCAAATTCCTCTTGCCAAATCAGATTGGAGCTTTAAGTGTGGTTGCTAAACCCCCAAGAGGATTATTTGAATGAATTTGGTACTTTAATTTAATTACTTAATAACTCCTAAGTAAAATTTGAACATTGACTTAAGCACTCTTAATAAATTCTTAATTGCTGTGGCAAAATATTCTGACTAATAATAAAAGCTCATGGTAGGAGCCTAGTAGTAGTAGCTGCAGCACAGGCTAGGAAAGGATGCTACTTACTGGCTTGTGTTGCTGGCTCATATTCAGCCTATTGTGTACAATATAGAAATATCTGGCCAAGAATGGCATTGCCCACAATGGGCACAGGCCAGTCCAATGAAGGCAATTACTGAAGCTTTTAAGCTCAGGTATTATCAAGTTGACATTAAACCTATGCAGTAAGGCCTACAATTTGTTCTTTAAGGTCTATAAAGGTCATCTAGGTACTCAAAGTACAATGGATTTAAACCATGAAAGGCAAGAAAAAGTTCTAACATAGCCCATGAAACAAACCCAAGATAATAAAGAGGTTAAAACCAGTACCTGCTCAAATGAAGGCCATGTCACTTGTCCTCAGATTTTGAACTATAGCTTTGAGAAGGAAAAGGAAGGAGTGCAGGGGCATTGTCACATACCAACAGCAGAAAGGAAATGCTTAGGGCTCACCCAGATTGGTTACATTTGGACTGTCGATGTGGTCACCGGAAGTAAAACCTAATTTCTCTTAAAAATAGTAAAAGTAGGGGCTGGAGAGATGGCCTAGCGGTTAAGAGCGATTAAGAGCACCGACTGCTCTTGCAGAGGACCCGGGTTCGATCCCCAGCACCCACATGGCAGCTGAGGACCATCTTTAACTCCAGTTCCAGGGGAATCCGACACCCTCTTCTGACCTCCTGCGGCATTGCCTGACACAGGTGCACAGAACTACAGGTGGACAGTACATTCATACACATAAAAAATAAATTTAAAAAATAGTGAAAGTAACATGTGCAAAGTATAACAATTGCTTATTTTTCAACTATTCCCCAAAGTTTAGAACATTCAAAATGTTTATTGGTCTGTACACTGGCTTATATATGGTGACTTTCAAAAGATAATTTCTAGGTTCTACCCTTGTGTGTGTGTGTGTGTGTGTGTGTGTGAGAGAGAGAGAGAGAGAGAGAGAGAGAGAGAGAGAGAGAGAGAGAGAGAGAGAGAAAGGGTCTTCCTATAGGCCTAGCTGGCCTAGAACTCACTATGTAGACCAGGCTGGCTTTGAACTTACAGAGATCTGCCTGTCTCTGCCTCCCAAGTACTGGGATTAAAGGCAGGTCCACCACAAACAAGCCTGGCTTGTTTCGACCTTCTTTTTAATTAATTCTGAAAATATTAATAACTGGTAAGTTTCTTGTGTTAGGTTGCTTTTGTGTTTCTGTTACAGGCAGCAATCAGGATTGCGTTCCAGCGACCATTGTCCGGCGCTCTTACCCATCTTCACTGCTGCTGATGCAGAAAGCAAAGGGGGTGAAAGGAAACTCACTTCTCTCAAGCTAACTTGTTGGTGACCTCTGGTAAGTGACAGCCAAGCAGGACTTCAAGGGACTTGGGGCTTGGAGCTTGAATTTCAAGCAAACATCTTCCTTTCGTTTCTAATGAAAAACGGATCCTTCTCCCTGCTTTTGAAGTGCTCTTTGGGAATTGTTTGAGAGTTCTTTGCAATCTTTTATACCCAGCCTAAGGACTCTGACAAACTCTCTTTTTTCCCTTCAAAGGCTTGTTAACTATGTGACGAATACACCTGTCACTTCCAATTCTAACCTTGCTTTCTGTTGTGATGGCTGTAGAATTTGGTATCTATGGCAACTTTTCAGTGGCTCAACATTGATTAGAAGGTGATTGGCTTATCAGGGTTGCTTGGTTGATTGATGGAAATGATCGGTTGCTCAAAATAATCATGACAGATAGTTTCTTGATTAGCTAGCATTTGCAAGATTCTGAAATTTTAGATTTCATTACCTTCTTTTTATTATTTCCAAGCAAAAATAACTAGAATTGGATTCTACTGAAGAAGTTTTTAAACTGTCTCAATGAAAGAGGTTTGATTCATTCTGCTTATTTAGAAGGCACATGGCTCATTTTGTCAATTCTGGAAAATCAGCTCCTTGATGGTCTAATATTCCAGGACTAGAGATTAATTTATGGTCTTTTTTAGAAGCAAGTTTAGTACTGGGAAATATTTTAGGGTTAGAGTATTTTTTTATTATTATTTATTTTTGTATGTGTATGAATGTTCTGTCTGCATGCACCCATGTTGTGCAATGCTGTGGAGGTCAGAAGAGGGTCTCGGATTCCCCTGGAACTGGAGTTCTCCTGGAATTGGAGTTGCAGACGGTTCTTAGCCGCCATGTGGGTGCTGGGGATCAAACCCGGGTCCTCTGCAAGAGCGTCGGTGCTCTTAACCACTAGGCTATCTCTCCAGCCCCAGGGTTAGAGTATTTTCAAAGGAACTGGAAAACTTTTCATTCAAATGGCTTCCTCAGGTATATACTCTCAGAAAAGACAATATAAGGGAAATTTAAATGACTTACATTTAAATAGAACTTGTTATATCAATGCCTTTGAAAGTGGGAAGGAAAGGGGGAATATTTCTGAACTGAGAAATGATGTCTGAAATACACAAAACATCAATAAAAGCATTATTAAAAAAAGAAAGTGTAGTGATGTATCACTGAATATATAAGATAATTTTGGGTCACCTGAAGACTTTTAAATTGACAGGTGTTTTACTGTCGCATTGCTGTAGCATCCATATATACATATGGATATGTGGGAGAGGCTGCCTGCATGTGTGTATACATGTTTGGGTTTGTGGGCAGGTGCAAGTGTTCACATGTATGAAGAGCCCCAAGGTTGAGGTGGGGTGTCTTTCTTGATTGCTCTCCACCTCATATGTTGATTTAGCATCTCTCCCTAAACCCAGAGCTCACGGTTTCAACTGCTTCATCTGAGTTGGTTAGCCCACCTGCTTTGTGGATTCCATACCTGCTTCCTGCCTTACTAGGATTATAGGCAGGCTGACTTGTCCACCTGATTTTTCTTGGGTTCTGGTGATACAAACTCTGCTCTTTATACTTATACAACAAGTCCTTTACCATCTCTTTATCATCTCTTCAGGACCATTTTTAATTTTTATTTGTTTATTTTTATTTTATATGTATGAATACTTTGCCTGAATGTAAATGCATCTGTGTTGTGGCAATACCTGTGGTGGCCAGAAGACAGCACTGGAAGCATTGGATCCCCGAACTGAGGTTATTAGCTGCCATGTTGGTGCTGGGAACCTAACTCAGGTCCTCTGCAAGAGCAGCCAGTGCTCTTAACCTGCTGAACCATCTCTCCAGTACTCCATCCCCATGTTTCAACCTTTAAAAACAGCGTGCAGGCAGGATGTAGTGGTATATGCTTTTCATCCCTGCAGATGCAGGTAGAGCTCCATGAGGTTGAGGCCAGCCTACTGAGACCCCGTCTATAAAACAGAAAAAAAAGAAGGAATTTCATGATTTAGCATACACCTTATACATTTAGTGCTGAGGATTGAGCCATGGATATATATATATATATGACTTCATTTCCTAGGGTTGCCATCACAAAATGTCACATACTGGATGTCTTACAGGGCAGAAATCTGTCAGTCTCATGGTTGTGATGCTTAAAAGTTGAAACCCCACCATGTGCAGAGCAGCAGAGCCATGCTCCTTCTGAGATGACATGGAACGCTGCCCTGCAGCGATGTGGCCTCGACCCGCCTCCCTGACCTGCGGAGGCTGCTAAACTTGCAGCTGTGTCGCTCCAGTCTGGGCTCTTGTCAGCACATGGTGCTCTACTCTCTCCATCTTCAAGTGGCAGAATCCCACATCTTTCGGTAAGAACTATGCTCATATTGGATTGGGGTATATCTTTCTTTGATATGACCCCAGCTTTCCTAACTACAATGACCCCACTTCTAAATAAAATCAAATTACTTTTCAGAGCACACAATTCTGCCCACAATAATTACCAGATTAAGTCTGTGATTTCATACAGTATGCCTTAGGATGAGGCTAGGAGAGTTTCCGTTTGTTTTGTTTTTCGGTTGAGCTCCTTTTAAAGCTCTAATAAGGACAGTATGTGAACATGCCAACATTTGTCAAGATTATACAGAGAAATACGTAAGCTCGGGAAGAGGCTTATTATAAAACTGAGCATGGTGATCTCCCACTGTTTCCAAACCCTTTCACAATGTGACCTTGCAGCAGCTCCAAATAAGAGGTGGAGTCTAGTTTCCACCCCTTAATTCTGGCTGACCTTGGGGTTTGCTCTGGCCAAATGAGCAAGTGTGCGGTCAGCAGCTGCTTGAAAAGCACGTGCTCATTAGGGCCTGCCCTCCTGTCCACGCTCTTCTGCTGAAAGACGCAAGAGACCACATGAGGCAGACCAGAGGCCAACAGCTGGTGGTCAGGCCCTAAGCTGAACCAGCTGCTGACCACAGACACATGACTTGTGTCCCAGACCAGATCACCGAACGCTAGTGTCCAGACCAGCAGAGCCACCCAGCGGAGCCCAGCCTAAACACCAGAATCTGAAGGTAAAACACGAAACAAGTTGCGGCTTAATTTAACCCATTTAAAGAAGGCTTTGGTAGTGCTACGGAGTCAGAGCCAGGAAGATTCTGAGTTTGATCCCTCCCCCCCTCCACTCCCCACCGCCCATCCCCAGTTACATAGCAAAACTCCATCTCAAAAGACTAAGTAAATAATAAATGGTTGTTGCCGGGCGTGGTGGCGCACGCCTTTAATCCTAGCACTTGGGAGGCAGAGGCAGGTGGATCTTTGTGAGTTCAAGGCCAGCCTGGTCTACAGAGCGAATTCCAGGACAGCTGGGGCTACAGGGAGACCCTGTCTCGAAAAGACAAATAATAATAATAATAATAATAATAATAATAATAAATGGTTGCTTGAACTTTCTCATCAATTTCCCTTGTATTTTGCCTAATGGTTATATAGTTTTGCCAATATTTGGGGGATGTTTCTCAGCAAAGGTGACCCAGAAATGTTGGTCTGAGATGAAAAGAACACTGAGCTCATTTGAAAACAGGTAGGAGGCTGCAGAAGGTAGGCATTTGGCAACATTTGACTTTGAAGTCTGCTTGCGTTCTTTCCATTCCCTCACTGGCCGGTGGATTTGACCACAAATAACCTGATAGGTCAACAGAAAGGAGCCAGCAGTTGAATCACCATCTCACCAAGCCTTCATTTTCCTGCAAAGTACTTCCTGGTGCCCTTGGGCTTTGCAAAGTCAAGAGACAGATCCCTGTAAATAGCAACTGCCTTGTTAGTGACCAAATCACAGGACTTCATGAGCTTACATGACCCTTCTTCTCAAAATCTCTGTTCAAAATCTCTAGCTCTGGGAGGTAGAGAGATGATTTACTGCTTAAGAGTGTTTTGTGCTGTTCCAAGCTTTCGGTTCCAAGCACTACCTGTAACTCCAGCTCTCAGACATATGTGCAATAGACAGACTCGTATACACATACAGATAAATAAAAAAATAAATCTGAAAAAAAACAAAAGAGGCAACTCGGAAGAACATAAAGGAAAGAAGTATCCCACAGGGGTCCACATCTATTCATCTCCCACTGCTAATTAGTTTTCCATATAGAGTCATTTTCCAAAACATAAAACAGCATGCTAACCTCCCACCTACCCACACACACTTAAAACTCACCAATAGTTTTCTATTGCTCTTGAAGCAACACCCAAATTCCTTCATAAAACCAATGTGACTACATTATTGTGCTCAGCTTATCACAGCAAAACAACACAGACTGGCTTGAACAACAGAAAATTATTCTCTTTATAGTCCCAGAAGCTGGGAGTCCAAGATCAAGGGTCTAGCAGAGCTGATTTCTGGTGAGGGTTCTCTTCCTGGCTGAGAGATGGTCACCTTCTCATCATGCCCATGTGTTCCCTTCCCTCTGCACATCCTCTCTCTTCTTATAAGGACACCAGACCTATCCAATTAAGATGCTTGGTTTTATGACCTCAGTAAAACTTAGCTATCTCCTAAAGGTCCTATCTATATAGCTTTGTCAGGAATTAAGACGTGAATTTGGAGGGGGATGTGAACATGGTCCATTCAACAGCCTTTCTTGTCCTGTCCTCTGGACATACCCTTTGTGTGCTATTAACCAGCCCATACCCTCCTCCTTCCAGCCATTCTACTTTGCTCTCTTTCTTGAACTATATCTGTCTCCTAACAGTTGGAACTTTATTCTGATTCAGATGATACAGTCAGAAGAGTAGAAGCTCCAAGATAGCAAGAAAGACCTGCATCTCCTTTTGTTCATCAGTTTATCCCTAATCTCAGCGCTCAGCATGGTTTAGTCAACTGATCACACTTTGACAAAGGAGTGAAATTTTAGTAAAAAACTTGAGATTCATTGCAACCACCTAGATCAACATGACTTGGAGATGAAGCAATTATTCCTACCTATTCATCCAGTCCCGCAATAAAGCACATACCATGTATCAGGTCCAGTGAATACAATAGGCCTTTGCAGGCTCTGATCTTATTGAACGGTGTCTCCTCTTGTTCCACTATATTCACCCTTCAATCTACTTTAGCCTGGGTACAAACAACTACTAACATTTTTTAAGACTATGTACTTGCTTTGCCATTGACATTCACCACATATATGGCACTTAAAAATCTTAACATTAGAAATAAAAATCATTTCATGCCATTAAAATTTAAAGGGCCTGGGTACCTCACAATGATTTGTTTCCTGTTCCATCCGTTAACCTGCAAATTTCATAATTCACTATTCTTAACCACTGAATAATATTCCATTATGTAAATGTACCATACTTTCATTATCCATTCGTCAGCTGATGGATATCTAGGCTGTTTTCATTCCCTGCCCAGTGTGAATAGAGCAGTAATGAACACAGATGAGCAAGTATCTCTATAACAAGGCATAGAGTCCTTTGGATAAGTGCCCAGGAGTGGTATATCTGGATCGTGTGGTAGGTCTTTTTCTAGTGTTGTGGGAAACATCCACGCTGATTTCCCTAGTGGCTGCACCAGTTTGCACTACCACCAGTAGAGGTAAGAGTTGCCCTTTCTCCACACCCTTGACAGCATTTGTCATTATTTGTTTTTTGGATCACAGTCATTCTGATTGGGGTAAGATGAAATCTCAAAGTAGTTTTCATTTGTGTTTCCCTGATGGCTAAAGATGTTGAACATTCAAAAAAAAAAAAAAAATCTCAGCCATTTTCTTTTCATCCATTGAGAACTTCCTATTTAGCTCCATGGCCTGTTTTTTAACTGGGTGGTTTCTTCTTTGTTTTCTGTTTAGATATTTTAGTTCTTTGTATATTCTAGACACTAGTCATTTGTTAAATATGTAGCTGGAGATTTTTTTCCCATTCTGGAGGTGGTCTCCTCACTTAAATGACTGTCTTTTTCTGTACAGAGGTGTTTTTAGTTTCAGGAGGTCCCATTTGTCAATTGCTGAACTTAACGCCTGTGCTCTAGGAGTCTTGCTCAGAAAGTCCTTTCTGCACCTAACGACACAGACTAGAAAATAAAAAGCCCAAGTCCAGGAGTGGACTCTCTCTTTCGAAGTTTTTAACAGGGGTGCCATCCACCTTCAAACAATACTGTCCATTGTTTACTGGTGGTAACCCACCAGAACTTGACATAAGACTTTATTCCTGAAGACATGACATACATGAGTTGTAGAACAGATGAGTAGAAATCAAGCTGTCATTGACCTCAAAGCTTAGTCTTTACTGGCTGGCTTTCATAGTGCTAAAAGCTACTATGCATGCTACCTGAAGAGAAAAATCAATCATCAACCTTAACCTGCTGTGATCCCCAAGCTACAAGAACAACTGGTCTGGCAAGATTTACCGACAGGTGCAATAGTGGAACAGATGTTAAGGGAGTAACCAATCACCCTCACATTAGATTTAATGATCCACTTCACAATATGGAGCCCATAGCTAACACTGATATCAGGCTTAGAAACCTGTGGCTAAACAAGTCAAATGCCATAGGAGAGAACCTATTATTATTATGCTAAACGGATATAGTATTAAACTGACTCCTAATGATTTACTGTTACGCCAATAGATTAATGGACTGCTCAACTCTCACCAGAGAAGTTTCCTCCTGCATCAAATTGTGATTAACACAGAGAAGTCCCACAACTGGTAAATATGCAGAGAATAATAGATTTCAGAGTGCTTATCCTTGAACAAGACACCTATATCAAACCTCTGCCTCCCAAGGCTCACAGATCACTGTGGAAGAGTATGCAGAAAGAGTCTAAGAGCCAGACTTCATGACTGACTACAAGGAGACAGAGTTTTCCAGACAGCTGAGCAGGCACTCCTATGAATTCACAGCAATGGTGACAGCATGCACAAGTCCCACATAAGCTCAATCCAGGCAAATTCTCAGCATGAAAGCTTGAAAGTGGGTAAGAAGCCCCAAATCTAGCTAAGAAACTAATGATAACTGATAGCTGCTGGGAGAGGAGTCTTTAAGGGTGTGAGGCTGGGTAGATTAATCAGAGTCAGTTTATCAGGGTAGGCTTACCAGGCTCCAGTTGACAGACCCACACTAAAGAACATTTGTGGACACAAATTTTGCTTGATAGGCCTTAAAGTATGTTAACTTGGCACAATTTAGAATCACCTGGGAAGAGAGTTTCAATGAAGGGTTGGTCTGTGGGGGACTGTCTTGGTCATCTTCCATGGTGGGCAGTATCATTCCCTGGGCCTGGGTCTTAGACTCTGTAAGTGTGGAGAGGGGGCTGAGCACAGACATGCATGCATTATTCACTCTCTAGCCTTGACTGTGGGTGTGACTGACCAAGTTTCTGCCTTAACTTCCCATTGTACTTAAGAAAAGATAGCACACACACACATACACACACACACACACACACACACACACACGATACAGTACATGAAATCAGATGGGGGGTAGTTAAGTGGGGTGTAGATAGGAGAAGGGGCATCTAAATATGATCAAAGCACATTGTATGAAATTCTCAAAAATTCAATTAAAAATAATAATAGAGGACATGAAGCCAGTTATCAGTAAGCCAGTAGAGTATGAATATGATCAAAATATACTGTATGAAGTGCTCAAAGAAGCAATAAAAATAAAATATTTTTTGAAAGTTTTAAAAGCAATTATTATGCTTTTGGTGAGCTTGCCTGATTACTGTCCCAGGAAAATTCCTGTCTGTCTTTAAATTCTTTATGGCTTTATGAGAGCTCAAGACAGAAAATACAGCACAGGTAAGAATTTAAAATGGATTTTAAAAATTAAACATATATACCAATTCTAAAAATCACTATACAGGTCCAGTAAGACTGATTAGTAGATGAATCACATATTTTCTCAAAACACAAAATTAAGGGGAAACAGAAATAAGACACTATCACACAAATACAAATGCTTCTAAAAGTCTTGAAAAACATACTAAATTGAGTCAGAGAAGAATTTAGGAGATTGTTACTGCCTTAAAACTTGGCTTTATACATTCCTTTGAATTTAAAGCTTGTATAGCTACTGTGTAATGTTTACCTGGAATCCGGCAGTTTCCATGTTAGAGATCTTATGAGTTGTTATTTAACTCTTCACCAAAAACAAGAATAGATGTCTGCATCCCCATTTCACAGGAAGCAAGATGTCAAATCAAAAGGTTTCAAGTACATTTAGTAGAGAGTAACGCCTGGGGGTCAAAGCACAGCCAGCCCAAGCTCTGTGCTGCTCCTGGTGTTTCCCCAAGCCATCAAGAATAGGTGTGGGCTGACTCCCTGGAAGGAAATTCTGGGATAAAAATAAGTAAACTAAGTGAATTAAAGAAGGTTTGTATCTCAATTTTGAGACTGGGAGTACAATTCCTAAATGCCTGTGGAGCTTAGAGAAAGAAAACAAAACTCCTCAGAACTTCCATCCATCTCCACAGACCAATTCAGACACCTTCCCCCCTGGAAGAGGCATTTTAATATAGGCAGACAGTGGCACAAAAATGGGATTATGCAAGGCTGGATGTCTTCACCTAGGAGAGCTGGGGACTATCCTCTCTCTGATGTGACAGGAAAATGAGGTTACGATGTGAGATCATGCTGCCATGGTTCAGTCCACTATAGACTCTGGGACTTCTAATAACCTGGGAACATTTCCTTTTTTAAAGCTATTTCCCCCCAAGGACTCTTCCTTTAAAATGCATAGAACCCTAACAAGCATCAGTTCCTTCGCTTGTTTGGTTCATTTGAAAGCAGTTACTTAACCAATCACCTACCAGTCTTTGAAGGAGGTAAACAAAACAGGCAACTGGCCTTTCTTTTCTTACACAGTTGCCATGTACCATCCATATGATGCAAGTAAATTTTCTTCATTTAATTCCCAGTAAGAGCTCCATTTGTATATTCTTAACTATAAAATGGAGATAAAGACAGAAGCTACCTTGCAGAATTGCTTTGAGGTGAAATGAATCTAGCAAGCGCCAGACCCTATTTTGCACACTAAAGAGAGCCAGAAACCACCCTAGCACACAGGGATCCCTCAAAATACAGGAGCACTGGAAAGTCTCTGGTCCTTAGCTATCAAATTTCTAAAGTAAAAGCACCATTGCTCTAAACTGGAAACACCTGGCTTTCCTTGATGCAGCCAACAGGTGTTTACCAGGTCTACCACTAACAGGAAGCATACAATGGTGATTATAATATATATATTTTCCACATTCTTGACTTAAACTTTTGGGAACAATTCAGACACTGTTGATAGTTATGGGCTATCAGTGACAATTATCATCCAAATATTGACCCACATTGGTACAGTGCTTTCAAGGGAAGTTAAGGCGGAAACTTGGTCAGTCCCATCCACAGTCAAGACCAGAGAGCGAATAATGCATGCATGTCTGTGCTTAGCCCCCTCTCCACACTTACAGAGTCTAAGACCCAGGCCCAGGGAATGATACTGCCCACCATGGAAGATGACCAAGACAGTCCCCCACAGACCAACCCTTCATTGAAACTCTCTTCCCAGGTGATTCTAAATTGTGCCAAGTTAACAATTACAACTAGCCATCACAAGTAACACACAGAAAATGGCCCAGTTTGTCCTTTCCTTTTCTGTCTTTGTAAGTGGCTCAGTCCAGAACCACCTAGTGACCAAGGGAAGCTGTGGTATCACTTCAGGCCCACTTCTTCAGACTATAAAGAATACTCTGTGTTTCCAGAAATAACGGCTAGTCTTCTTTGGTGGAAATAATCAGCCTGGACAAACTTCCCCCTAGTGGGGTCCAATTGTGTATGCTTCAGTCTGCAGCCCTAATCATATTGCTCTCTGGGGATCATCAGCACTTCAGAAGCATGTAGGAGATCTTCAGTGAGGAGAGAGAAGCTGATAGAGGCATCACAACAGAGAGAAGCACTGTTGCTTCTCAAGCAAAGCCTTGAGTCCGCAGAAAGCAAAGATAGCCAACTCACAGGAACACAGTGTCCTACCCGCACAGCACAGCACGAGGCCACATGGCCTGTGGATGCCACAGAAGGGAGCCAGCAACTGCTCTCAGAAACATCGGAACCAAGGCTTGGAGGACACTGACTCCTACGAACGACTCAGCTTCCCTTCCCTTTCCCCCTCTGCCCCCTCTTATTCTGGCCTCAAATTCTCTTCCTGCAATAGAAGATAAATGTAAACAGCAAATGTTAAGATTTTCTTGTCAGATTAGCCGAAGTTTAAAAGACTAATAATGTCAAATGCTGGAGTGGATGCCAGCAAGTACAGAATTATCATTCATTTCTGGAATGTATACTTTTATGATGCCTTTTTGAAAGACAATTTGGCAGCAATTATCAAAATTGTAAGTAATATGCTTTTTGACTGAGCAGTTCCACTTCCAGGAATTATCTTTACAAAGAATTTGTGCACGTGCGCAGAAGAGTGTTAAAGGTTATTCATGCCTGTACCACAGACAACCATACAAAACTGGAGACACGTCCACTTATTGGATAGTAACCTAAATACATTTAAGTACATCTGAATTGTGGAATATGACAAAGCCAGTGAAAGAATACAGATTTAAACCTAAAGAATGGGCTGAGAAGATGGCTCAGAGGTAAGAATGCTTGCTGCACAGTCCTGAATTCATCCCTAGCACCTATGCAAAGGCTGGGCATGGCCACATTTGTTCCTGTAACCCCAGCGCAGGGTGGGGATTGAGGGATCACTGGGGCTTATGGGCTGCCAGCCTAGTTCAGTGTTCAGGGAGATGCCACGTATCAAGGGAATAAAGTAGAGGTTAACAGAGCAGGACACACATACATCATACATACTCACACATACATCATACATACTCACACATTCACACATACATACAAAGCAATTTTCTGAAGAAACATAAACCTAAATGATTTCCAAGGTGTGCTACAAGAAAAGAACATGTCACAGAGAGGTATGAGAGCTCATGACTACAGCTAAAAGAAGCTAGGATGTCCTAGTCTATTGGCAGTTAACACTGCTGAGGAGAGAAGTGGAAGGGGAACAGCCACACGCCTAGGTGTCTGAGGCACGTAGGCCAGTAAAATTCATGGAGAACAAAAGAATGGAATGGTGATGATCAGGACCTACAAGGGGTAGATCTTGGGGAGTCTGTGTTTAATGAGTGCAGAGTTCCTATGTGGGATGATTTTAAAAAACAGTTCTGGGGAATGGATGACAGAGATAAGTTAAGACCACTGTGAATACACCTAATCCACTGGGAAGTCCACTTAAAAGTATTTGAAATGAGTCACTCTAAACATTTATATATGAACCACTATGTGAATGTACATCTTCATTTCTTATGAGTAAATACCTAGCGGGACTGTGGAGTTGTATGATAATTCATTCTTTCAAATGGCCAAGCCATTTTCCCCAAAGTGACAGTATAGTTTTTATGCGCACCAGAAGTTTAGAAGAATTCCAGTTGCTGAATCTACATCCTTACCAGCCCCCGATACTATCGAACTTTTTAATGTAAGTCATTCCGTAAGTTTGTATGAGTAATTCCTTGTGGTTTCTATTTACATTTTCCTGATGAAACATTATACCAAACATCTTTTTGCATATTTACATATCATCTCTACATATTTAGTAAGATGTCTGTTTAAATCTATTTAAATCTTTATATACAGTACTTGGAACATTCACATGCACACCCATAGAAAATCTAATGCCAAAGGAAGGTGTTAACATTTAGTGGGTACAGAGCTTCAGTCTGAGATGATTGACAAAAAGCAGGGTGCATGGCCACTCTCATGCTTGCATCCCATGCACTGTGAGGGGCAAAGACCCAAGAAATAGATCTGATGATGACCAAACAACAATGTGAATATACTTGATGCCAAAGAACCATATATTTTAAATGACTAAGTGGTAAATTCAATGTTGTATGTACTTTACTACAGTGAAAAATTAAAGGTAACAAAGAAGAGAAGTACTAGGGGTAAAAGGGTGCAGCTGGGAAATGGGGGGCAAAGAAATGAGGGGGGGCAGAGGACAAACCAACCAAAGTGAATAAGTATGAAGACACCATATTACTTCATCATATGCCAATTAAAATAAAAATAAAATACGTTTCATTAAAGCAAGTAAAAGGATGTATGAAATGATAAATGTTTTGTGTTCTTTTTTTGACATTTCGTAGATTTCACACATCATTTTTCAGTACGATTTGGATACTTTCCCCTCTCCCTACCCCTCCCCCCATCCCAGTTTATGCATTCTGCCATACATGTCTTGCATCTTTCTCTCAGTCTTTCCAATTATTTTTTTTCTGCAGAGGCTTGTTGTTTGGGGCAGAATTTAACTGTATCAATCAGTTCTTTGACCCAGTCCTTATGTTGTTGTTGTTGTTCCCTCCCCTTTGTATTACTCCAAATTATGCCTATATGTATTACTCTAGAATATGAATACATATCTTCTCCCCATATACAGTAATTACAATGTCTGAATATATACGTGGTAGGTCAATTCTAGAGCCCGTTAAGAGATTCATAATATAACAGCATAGTTGCTTTCAGATACAAAGAAATATAATAACAAAGTTCCTCAGTTTGCTTGCCAACTTGGGATTTGGTGTTAGCATCCACAGATGAGGGAAACCATTCGCCTTTTTTTTTTTCCCCTGGTACTGGGTTAATTTTATATTCAGTATATTTTGCTAGAATGAAAATTTCGATGGGTGATACAAACATTCATTCAGATTGATGGCCGGTGAAGACACGTGACGACGGGGGAAGACTTTGTAAGTGACAGCACTTTAATTCTAGGCAGCCACTGAGGGATCTGAATATGTACTTTACACTCACAGGACTCCATAGTCAGAATGTTAACAAAGCATTGGACCACCAGTCAGAGCTCCCTCCTCAAGACTCTGAAATGATCTGCTTTATTGACACAGCTTTCTTAACTGTCTATGTCAGATGGTGTGACCTGAGGAAAAGACTCATAACTGTCAAGTGGAGATGAAGGAGGAGGGAAGAAAAGAAGGCTGCTGTGGTTCAGCTCAGTTCCTAAATATCCCTACTTGGAATCAACAGCAGAGTGCTCCAGCGCTTCTTCAGTGTGCAGTCGTTTTGCTGTGGAGCGGTGGCTGTTTTCCTAGGTAAGCTAGCTTCTTGGAAACAAATCTTCTAATGGCACCCAGTCATCTCCACCGCATGAGACCAGAATGAAATTACCTGGTGGTACCCAGACCTGTCACATTTGACATCTGAACAGCATTACTCAAAGTTCACTGTACAAGGCAAATGGACAGCAGTGATTACATCCAGCCAGGGCACTTTGTACAGGAAACCAAATAAACACAAGCAAGCCCATGTCTTATAATGCGTGCTGCTCTATTGCAGGCATCTGTCTGTTGGAATAAAAGAGAGGAGATGTTTATGCTAGGACAGGAAGCCCAGGTCAAAGGTGAAGGGAGAAAGGCTCCAGCCCTTAGTGAGAACCCAGGGAGGGAAAGCAAATGTCACTGAGAGAGAGTCCATCATTGCCACAGGTAACCAAATAGTCCCAGCCTTTGATTTTTACAGGCCTGTGATTTATGGATTGCGACAAAACAGAGGGGCCATTCCTTGAACTAATGTCCATTTAGACGAGGGGATAAACCTCCATTATTTGCTCCCAGCACTCCTAATATCTTAAATAAATACTAATCAGAGATGTGTGTTGAAAACAGGCTGCCTTCCCACAGCATCTTGTGTCATCTGGGCGACCTTCCACTGGAGAACTGCAAGGTAAGGATGAATTCAGTCTCCAGGAAATTGTGAAAATCTGAATTATCGAATTCAAGCTACCTAAAGTACCATTTGAAAAAATATAGAGGAAGACACAGAAATTAGCATCTGGCAGGATAAGGGCCATAGACTGAACTTTCCTCAGTTTGACATTGTTTGCTCATTCCTAAAGAGTAGAAAGAATACCGCACTTTCCACTGAAAATGCAGGTTGACTTTGACACTGGAGCTCACCTCGCCCCACCCCAAACCAGTAGACGGAGTGTGGATCAACACAGAACTGAGATTTGGAGTGAATGTCCACCCTGCGGCTCATGAACTGCAAGAATACTCTCCAGAGCCACATGAGGGCTTTGGAGCTGACTCATTTGCTCACTTTGTGGGGTCCCTTCCCCCCTCAAACTGAGATGGAATCTCTCCTTAGAGTTGATAACCTTAGGTTTTCTCCTGCAGTGAGCCAACACCAAAGTTACCTCTCTTGTTTCTGGTAAAGGTTTGAAAAACAGTGGTCAGTTTTTAATCAGTCAGTCAGTTCATTTCTTTGTTCGTTATTATTGCAAGCTCTTGTCTAGAGAAAACATCTCAGGGTGCTTGACTGAAGTGGCACTCCAAAGCGCTGGACCCTCACCTTGATATCCTGCTCAACATTTCCATCCTTTTTTAGCTGGTGAGTTTCTTTGAAGCAAAAACTTGAAAAAGCAATGTCTCCCTTCTCCCCACTAATACCTTGATAAGCTGTTAATGATCAATTACCCTGGGTTTGCAAGAAAGCAAAATGCCTGCAGCGGACTTTGAAGAGAAAGGCTAAAGAGGGGCAGAGGGAGAAAGGGAGGGGGAAGGGCAGTAGGGAGAGGCAAGGAGAATGAATAGGAGAGAGAGAAGGGCTTGGAAATGACAAGAAGTAGCTTAGCTTCCATCCCAATTCTGCCTTAATATGATATGGGGTGGGCATGTGCACACACACACACACACACACACACACAGAGACACACACAGAGACACACACAGATGCACACACACACACACACACACACACATATACACACACACATACACACTCATATACCATACAGAGCCCACTCTCATTAAGAGGCCCAAATAGCCTAACAGCTCAGTGCACCACCTGGTAGCTTCCTTGTGACCACAAGCAAATCGTGCATGTTCTCCAGCTAAGAACTGAATCCTTTCCTCATTATCAACTCCCCACTTGGATGCAGAGACAACGTTTGCCAAAAGAACTTCACTCTCTTTACAAGCAGACCAATAAAGATAAATGGAAAATTATTATTTTTTTCATCTTTGTGAACGAAAACCTCAGACTGCAGAGAATTCTTCACATCTAATACTTTCTAATTGTGAACAGGAGGCAGATGGAATAACCTAATAAAAGTTAAAACCAGGGGCAGGCAGAGTTATAATGCATATGATGCATATGGTCAAGTGGTCTGTTCTGATATGGAAATTCCTGTGGAATTCAATAGTTCTATAGGCATTTTCCAGACTTTAATCTGGTCTGGCTGATTTTTCAATTCCAAGTCTCCATCACCATCCCAAATGTGTCCTATGACCCATCAAACCTGCTCAATTATGTTGTCTTTTTCTTTCCTGTTATTAGGGAGGGAGAAGTACAGCTCTCTTCTGACTGGAAATATCAAATATAGCTTCATTGCTTATTTACCTTTTGTATAATATAATTCACACAGGAACATTTTCTCTCCAGCCAAGCCCTCCACAGATGATATCATAGCACCATGCCTCTTCCCTCAGTAAAGAGTGATGAGAAAAATAAATGTAGGAGCAGTCAAAAGAATAGTAGAAGGAAAATATATGTGGATCATCCCATCACCTCCTTTGAGAAGTAAGGATTATGAATACATTTCAATTTCATGGCAATTTTGCAAAGCTCTTTCATGCATACAACCTAGAGTATCACATGATATTGCAGAGTGAGCAGGAAAATGCCCATTGTCCCCAATTTACACAAAATAATATTGTGGATCAGACACGTCGATGAACTTGTTCTTAGGGCCATATACCTGTCACCTCAGTTTCCCTGGATTCCAAATGAATTAGTGAAGGAAGATGGATTTACAGATGGAAAGAAAGAGTATCTAATTTCCTCCCCACCTGCCTGTGCCCCCTGCAGTTTACAGAGCTGAGAGAGAAAGGCTGGAACATATACAAATTTATCTGTGACACAGGTTAACTTGAGGAAAGGGGACTTGGGCCCAGACTACCTCCCTCTGTTCTGTTGCACACACAGTTGTTGTTTTTTATTCAAACCCTGACTAAGCAAATTGGGATCTTAAAAATCTACCCCTTTTGAAAGAGAAAAGAGTTGGGGTTCTGTAAGATCTAAGATCTCTAGCCACCCCAGACATGCAAAGAGTCCTTGTCCCTAAGTCCATTCCTTAGATGGAAAGTGGAAGAACTCCATGTCTTCAGGGCTCAGACTCAACTCTTACTCCTACGTGCCTGTTAAACACACTAATCCTCAAGTGAAAGAGGTGGTAGGCAGACATTCAAAAGGGACAGGTACAAGAGTCTGTCTTTAGGATAACTCCTCTCCCACCAGGTCTTCAGCATAGGATCCAAGCTACCCTGTGTCATGATCACATCACAGGCAAACACATAGCATACCCCAATTGAGGTCCCCTTTCTCACTGTTTTGAAAAGATAAAAGAAAACCTACCCATCTCAAGCTTTTTGAAAATGTGTATGAGTGTTTTTGCCTGTGTGTATGCAACCTGTGTCATTCAATGCTTGCAGAGGCCAGAAGAAGATGACAGTTCCCCTGGAACTGGAATCACAGACAGTTGTTAGGCACCATGTGGGGGCTGGGAATGAAACCCAGGTCTTCTGCAAGAGCAACCAGGGCTCCTAACTGCTGAGCCATCTCTTCTTCCCCTTCTCTCCATTTCTAGTTTTTTGGGAAAATGGGAATCATAAGCATTTCTTGGAATTCATATACAAGCTTTCCTGTTTCTTTCCTTCGGATTACCCATGTTCAATGCTAATCTCACCAGTGTCCACCAGAGTATCTAACTATGCCTTCCTCCCCTCTTCAGAATACTTTATACATGAAAGTGACCTGATAAGTCACCTCCCAATACTCAGTGGGGCAGAAGACGGAGAAACATGGGAACATCCACAGTTAGTCAGTGGAAACAACTGAATTTGAACCCAAACAGGTGTCAGTCCAGGTCCTGTAAGTATGGTAAAGTAAGATTCAAGAAGTCCCAAAAATCCCTGATATTGCCACTGGGGAAAGTTAAATTCAGTATGGCCATCCCTGAAGTCAAGAATTCTCAACAGAAAAGAGTCTTCAGAACTTTATCATAGTGTCAAGCATGGGCATCAAGAGACAAGCCTTTAAAGATCCCCAAACTGAAGTAGTTTTGTGCTTAGAATGGACTCTGTCATGCCGTCTCCCCAGGCTAACTAAAACTGGTTGGGGCCAACGGCACCTGCACAGAGGCTGAAGGTGGCCTGTAGTTCCTTATAACACTAAATCCCTCATCCCAGGGTAGAGATTCAAGATGCTAATGAGACACAGGACACATCATGTTGTAGGCAGAACTACATGTAAGTAACAGAACATGCAGGAAGCTGGCAGTGCACATCTTTAGTCCCAGCACTCAGGAGATAGAGGCAGGCTAATCTTTGTGAGAGCAAGACCAGCCTGGTCCACATAGGGAGCTCCAAGCCAGCTGGGGCTACAGAAATACCCTATCTCAGAAGGACAAAAAGAAAGAAATAGAGCATACAAGGAAAACCCTGTGCTATGCAAATGACCCCCAACCAAGGCTATGTGACAAAGCCTGAATCCTTTGTGCATGGGCTGTTTCTCACTACTGTTTCTTCCTTGGGCCCACTTCCTCTCTTGGAAGTTTATCTTTTTCCTAATATATATAATGTCTCCGCTTCTGCTGTAACTATGTGTCTCTGCTCAACTCCTTGATAGGCAACATAAGAACCTGGAAGCCCCCTGGAGGTACCCCCTGAGCCCCAGTATCAGCTAGGATCACTGGGACAGGCCTGCAGAGACAGCCCTTTCATTTGAGCAACTTTTTACCCCACATGCTGCTTCTGTCTAGATCTTTCAAAAACATGTAACTAAAGGAAATTAAATTTTACCCAATACTCAGAACTACACCCTCCAACAAAATGCAGGGAGGTCCTAGGTTACTGAATGAGAGCCCATAATCTTTTAAGCATAGATACATGTCCAACCCTGGCTCATACTAGAGCTTGATGATGTTGCCAACCACTTAGGGAGTCCTGGTTCTGGGCCACATGCTACAGTGATCCCATCATTACCAACCTCTTATTTACCCCACATTAACCCTAAGAGGCATACATTGCTATTAGTCTTTGCAGACAAGGAAGGTGGAACGACTGGTGATTTAGAAATTTGTCCAGGGTTTAACAGCTGTCCAGCCAGGCTTCGATCCCTATCTGCCTTATTAAAGTCCTACACTTTTACCTAAGGTGTTATAGTTAAAACAAACCAGCCAATGAGAAAGGTTCAAGTGTTTGTTTGGGCTTACCCGGAACAAAGCACAAATATTGACGCTCAGATTTTGAATTCCAGTTCTCCACAGTGAAGCTGGGTCTTGCCAACTGCTGAAAGCGAGCTCTCTGTCAGAGGAGTTTCTGTTCAGGGGCCAATACCAGATACCATTTAGCCAAATTTTCTGTGTATTTCTGGAACTTTCTCAGGCACAACAGGAATTAAAACATTCAACCACTGTAGAGGGAAATGGAGACAAAGCATAGAAGAAACACTTAGCAAGGCATGCTTGATGTGGGGTTGGCGAGGGGGTGGTATCTGGGCTCTTTTCCACATTTGGGTACAGTGAAACCCACTATATCTGCGTACAGTGAAACCCACTATATCTGGCTCAGCTGTTTCCCAAGACTCCTTCTTTATCTTTTTGGCCCAACCTCTCTCTCTCTCTCTCTCTCTCCTCTCTCTCTCTCTCTCTGTCTGTATGTGTTTGTGTCTATGTGTCTATGTGTCTGCGTGTCTGTGTGTATATGTGTGCATTCATGTGGTCATGTGGAAGGGTGCATGCCTGTGTGTGCATATTTATGTGGAGACCAGCAGTCAAACTCAGGTATCATTCTTCAAGTGCAATTCAGCATCTTATTTTTGAAACAGGGTATCTCACTGACCAACTAGGCTAGGCTGGCTGGCTGATGAGTCACAAGGATCACACAAGGATCAGCCTGTCTCTGTCTCTCTAGTGCTCGTCTACCATGTTGGCTTTTTTTATGTGGGTTGGTCCTGCAGATCAAAGTTAAGTTCTCGTGTTTGCCAATAAAGCACTTTCACAAACAAACTCCAGGTACCACCTCACTCACTCTGCCACACTGCTTCATAATCCATCATTTTCCACCACTGGTTTTGTTCCATTGTGTTCTCTGTCTCTTGCAACTATAATAATGGATTGGAAGGGAATATAGAGGGTACCCAGAGGAGGAGAAACAGAGTTCATGAAGTCAAGGTACATTATGATGCATCTTATTCATAGGTTTCTACTGATGAAACAAGGTAATAGCAAAGAATAGAGGTAGAGGCAGGCAGATCTTTGTGAGTTCAAGGCCAGCCTGGTCTACATAGTGAGTTCCAGGACAGCCGGAGCTACAGGGAGACCCTGTCTCAAAAAGACAAAAAAAAAAAAAAAAAAAAAAAAAGAAAGAAAGAAAGAAAGAAAGAAAGAAAGAAAGAAAGAAAGAAAAGAAAGAAAGAAAAGAAAGAAAGCAAGCAAGCTTGGTACAGAAACAGCCCTGGAATCAATCCTGGTGGTTACAGTCTGAGTCTGAAATGTCCCCCCCAAGTTCATACTTTGATCTTTGATCTCTCATTTCCAGCTTGTGCATCTGTTATGACAGCTTTGCACGTTTAAGAGGTAGGGCCTGGCTGGCAGAAATAGCCCAGTAGGGACAACACTTTACAAGTTCTGTCTGCATTCGTTTCTGCTCTTAATTCTCTGCTTCCGGGTTGGCTGTGGTGGAAACATCTCCACTCCATGCTCCTGCTGCTATGAAAGTCACCATGCCTTCCCCAGCCAGGAAGGACTGAAAACTCTGTGTGAGCCATGGAAAACCTTTCCTTCTTTAAGTTGTTTCTGTCAGGTATTTTGTCACAGCAACAAAAAAAGTAACCAATACATGGACCAATACATACCACGGATATGTAACCTTTTAGCTTCTGCTTCTTTGACTATAAAATGAAACAGAATCAACTTTCATGTTCCTTCTCAGTTTTGATCCCTCGAAATTCATTAACTGAAATGTGACCTGGAATTTTACTACACAGAAATATTTTATATGCCATTTTATTGTATTTAATATCTGTGCTGGATAGCTTTAGTGTCAACTTGACACACCTGTGTTGAGGGAGCCTCAACTGGGGAATTGGCTCCATTGGACTGACCTGTGGCCACATCTGTGGAGTATTGTCTTGATTGTAGAGCAATGTGGGAGGGCCCAGCCCACTATGGGTGGTGCCACCCTGGGCAGGTTGTTGTGTACTGTATAAGAGCTCAGGCTGGGCATGGGCCAGGAGAGCAAGCCAGTGAACAGCATTCCTCCATGGCCTGTGCTTCAGCTCCTGCTTCCAGGTTCCTGCCCTGAGTTCTTGCCTTGGGCTCCTTGAGTGAGAACTGTGACCCAGGAGATGTAAGCTGAATAAACCCTTTCCTCCCCAAGTTGGTGTTGGTCAGAGTGTTTTGTCACAGCAATGGAAGACAAGCTAGGACTATCACATTTCATTTTGTGATAAAGCGGCCCTCTAGGTGACTCCCAAACATACCTAACTACCCTCTTCCCTTTAAATTACTAATCTTATCACTTGTTTAATGTGAACACGTTAACACCAGACTAGATCATTTAGATTTTCCGAAGTCCATTATTTTTCCTCTTGACACCTACTTTTAATTAAATGAATCTCCACCATTGCCCAGCTCCTGCTTTGAGCAGGCAGAGACACACCTAAAGATAATGATATTTTCTTGTTTGAGAAAGGTTTCCAAGCAACAAGTGTGAATAATCTTTTCCACTGGGGTGGAAAATCCAACCGTGCCAGAGAAGGCTGTAGGCTTTACAGGATTTGCACACTGATGTTGATTTTGTCAGACTTCTCAAGCAAAGAGACACATAAGGACAAATAAGAATAAAGTTTCAGGGCTAGACATTTGTTTTCTTTTCAATCCATCTTGGAGTACAGCCTCCTTTCCCCAGAAGGACAAGCCTCTCACCTTTTAAGAGTTTATCACAGGTCCTGGAGCAAAGTTACAATCTGTTAACAAAGAGCTATTGTAACCAAAGCATTCTGTTGCTGCATGCTTGGGAAAGAAAGTTTTTCTTTCCCTAACTAGTTATTAAAGTACTTATGTTTAAACCTGGGATATTTCAATGACATCAGAATATGGACCAGCCCTAAGCCTTTGTGAAAACTTAAATTACTGCTTGAAAATGTTCTGTTAACTTTCAATTTTCTTGCATTTTTCATGTTTGAAAAAAAATACCTTGCTACACTCTTGGAGTGGGGGGTCTTGATTTGGTTAACCAATGGAGCTTTTTTTATTTTTTAGAGAAAAAAAAAACCCCTCAGGAACAATGATATTCTTTGAACTTAGTTGAAGGTAGCTATTTAGAATTTGCTAAATTGGATGGACTGAACATTTCAGTTCTATTGGGCACACTCATCTGATAAGTCTTTGATGCATATCTCTATCAGCTTGCGGTAAGAAGAAAATTAAAGGCAGGTGGGGCAAGCAAGCCAAGTGCCTACAAGGCAAACCCAGAGCACGTTAGAGCATTGTTATTATTGGCTGGGGTCAGAGCTCTGCGTCCTTCCCCTACAACAGGGGTCTGCATTTGTTTGGTGACACAGAGGGAGGCCTCTCACTGGATTCTTGTTCTTGTTCAGGGACAGTGAGCTGAAAGAAAGCGCTGGCACTCCAGGAAGCAGTAAGTGGAGTCTGGTGGCCAGATGCCAAGTGTCCTGGGGAGGAGGGATGGCTCTCTGCCTCAATTGTCAGACAGTGACTTCCTGGCTGGTTTGTACATTTTCACAACCTGTACTCTTAGCAAGCATCATTGTTCTTGGTAGTTAATAATGCTCCTACTGTTTGGGAGATAGTTATAAAGTTGGATTCTAAAACTGGAAGACAGCTTTAGAAAATCCAGGGCTGGAGAGATGGCCTAGTGGTTAAGAGCGCTGACCGCTCTTACAGAGGACCCGGGTTCGATCCCCAGCACCCACATGGTGGCCAAGAACCGTCTGAAACTCCAATTCCAGGAGAACTCCAGTTCCAGGGGAATCTGACACCCTCTTCTGACCTCCGCGGCATTGCACGACATGGGTGCACAAACCTGCATGCAGACAGTACATTCATACACATACAGAAATAAATAAAAAAAATTTAAAAATCCAAATATGACAATTTATATTTTAACATGTATTTATAATTTTTAATTATGTGTATATTGGGGGGGTTACACAGGAGATCACAAGTGCTGGTAGAGTCCAGAAGAGGGCGTTGGATCCACTGGAACTGGAGTTAAGGCAGTTGCGTGTATCCCCTTCTCCACTACACATACACACACGCGCACACACACACACACACACACACACACACACAGATGCTGGGAATCCAACTCAAGTCTTCTGCAAAGTAGTATGTGCCCTTAACCCAGAGATTATATTTTTAAGCCACTTATTTGTTTTGCACTTGTATTTTCTCCCTTCCTCCTCTTCCTTTCCTAGAAGAAAAAAGTTGAAGAAATAAAGGATGCAGGGAAAGACACAAATAGGCCAGTTTCAAGAGCTGAGTTCCTCTGCTTCTGGCACAGAGCCAGGAGATGTCTGCCACCAGCCTAGCTACCTTGAATTTTCTTCCTCTAAAGAAAATTTCTTCACTTATTTTACTTTTTAACTTTAACCCATATTTCCTGGTCAATAAGTTGCTACTGAAACAAAACATTGTTAAGAGCTCGAGAAAGATCAGCTCAGAATCTGAGACTCAGACAGCTCTTGGGAGGAAGTTCTGTCAAAGCCAGCATTCAGAGCTTTGCATATAGGAAGGGGTGGGGCTTCACATACTTCATCCCTCCATTCTTTTTTTTTTTACAAACTTCAGTAGGCGCCTGAAGAAACTAACCTGTTGGAACCTTAAGCCAAGTGCTGACATAGACAGCTCGCCTTCTAGAAGCAGCAACCCCTGTGTGCAAATCATCCCCATAAAACCATTCCCCCAAGGCAGCAGCCAACACCCAGCCCTGGAGATCACCCAGGAGATGTGTGTGGAGAACCACCCAGGACAGTTACAGCAGACAAGCAGATGGAACAGTTGACTGTGTGGTCCATGATGTCACCAGGGGCCTAGGAATGATGCTGAGTCATCTCTGGTGTGGACTCAGAGAACCGCTCTTCTCTCCCAGTTGGACTCTGAACTTGGACATCACCCTATGTGATACTTCACCCTCACTGCCGCTCAGGGAACATAAGAGCCGGCATGGGAGAGGATGAATTATCTTTCCTCCTTGGTCATCCACCACCCTTGGGATCCAAACTATACCTTGAAAAACAATGCTTTCCACAGCAGTTTCACCTGTTCTGCCCACTCCCCTACACACACTTTTAATGATAAGGAAATTCACAATGAACAGTTAGCACCTGTTCAATCTCACAAAGTGCTAAAATATTTTTTAACTGCCCAAACTTGTGCCCTTAGGTGATGAAGGCCAATGTGAGTCAGTGATGTCAGGCCTACCTGTGGTATTCTTTTGAAGCCTGAGTTAAACCTGAGGGAATGAAGGGGAGAAAGTTAACGCCACACAGCTAAGGTTGGCCCTGGTAAGTAAGAGTCACCAGGCCCATCTTCCCTTAGCACAGGAATTCCTGATGGGTCAGCCCGCAAGCCCCACCTACACAGCAATCCAATTGCAGAAGCTGAAACCCGTGATCAGTCTCCCAACACAACTCATATAAAAATATCTGAGAATCACAGCTTGGAGAACTTCAAGACTTCTTCTAAAATCACCTCTGAGAGTGAGAGGAATGATCCAGTGGGCAAGAGAACTTGAATTCAGATTCCCCAGCACCCAGGCAAAAGCCAGGCAGAGAGCCTCGTGTCTGTAACTCCTGCCATAATTCAGCAGGACAGGGAGGGGGACGTCAGGAAGACAGGCAGACCCTGGAGGCTTACTGACAAGCTAGTCTAGCCTAAATGGTGAGCTTTTGGTTCTGTGAGAGACTCTGTATTAAGATATAGATGGAAAATGACAGAAAAAGAAGCCCTTGTTGACCTATGGTACAGGAAAGCACACACATGCACTCGAAATGACCCAGGAAGCAGTATTTCCTGGCATTAAGGTTTTTGTTTTAGTAGTGGGGAGGTAATCCGGGTGGAGGGACATGTTTCAGTGCTGGTCTTATTGAATCATAGATAGAGCAGCACCAGTGCATCTCAAGCAGGATACATCATCTGTTTCTTAAAAACAAATATTTTGCTGGACGTGGTGGTGCACACCTTTAATCCCAGCACTTGGGAGGCAGAGGCAGGTGAATCTCTGTGAGTTCAAGGCCAGCCTGGTCTACATAGTGAGCTCCGGGCCAGCTGGACTAAAAGGAGACCGTGTCTCAGAAAAGACAAAAAAAATCTTCTTGAATATAGTAGTGGACACCTGTAATTCCAGCACTCCAGAGACTAAGGTAGAAATAGCCTTACCTATACAGTAAGACCCTGTCAAAAACAAAAACACTTTTTTTTTAGAAAGGAAAAATAGACAACACTCCCTCCCCAAGAAAAAAATAAATAAGAAATTGAAAGTGGGGATAACTCAATTAACTACAAAGCTACTTGGTTCACTTTGGCTTTCATGAGTTTTGCTTTGGTTGGGTTTTTTCCCCCTTGAAAGATTTTGAAGATTTCGCCTGCAGGGCCTACATTCCTTAAAATATTCTCGGCCTACAATTTTTAAAAAAAAAAAGCTGGGGCTGGTGGTCCCATAGGAATAGCCCCAGAGTTGGCTCCAGGGAGCTGCCTACAAGCTCTTGAAGCCAATGGGAGACGGGGCGGATGCACAACCTCTGGGTGTGTGATGCAATATGATCGAGCTCCTGAGAAGGGATTGTATTTTAGAAGTATCTTATGGGAAAACAGAATTTCAGACCCAGATTATCTGGTGGAGACCCCAATGGCAAGAGACTAAAGACGTAGAAGCCCTATAGCAAGCCGTTAAGAACCCAGAGTGGGGCTTCTAAATCCTGCTCCAGGTTTTGGAAAGAACCACTACTGTTTCCCGAAGGTCATTTATTTATATACCCCTTCAAAATGTAATTTCCTTTCTGCCTTGCCTTCCCATCTGTGCTATTATTAACATCTCACTTTAAATAAGCTCATGTTTTTAGTCAAATTTATTGACAAAGTGAACTTTGAGTCGGTGTTGTGAATGGAAGAGCAGCATCAACTGCTGGAAATAGAAAATCTCAACTCTCCCACATTAACTCCCTGGAACTTGGGAACCAGACTGGCTTGGATAGGAAGGCTATCTATGACTAAAATCTAGCAGCAGAAGAGAGCACCAATTTGTGTTTCTAACCCAGAACCAGTTGCTTCTTTGTTAAGGGATAGATTAGCAAGTATTAGAGAGCTGCGACAGCCACCTACTGACTTATGAGGCTATCTATCCAATATGGTCCTGCCACCTCAGGCTGTTTCTCAGTCTTGTAACCTCTACCCATTGGCTGCCTGAGTCTGGGCTGTGCAGAGATACTAGAGACCCTGTCACACAGAGGAATTGGCAGTGGTCATCCTTTCAACTGGAAAGGGTGACCACTGCCAGTTCCTTCTTCTCCTCCTTTCTCTCCTTGATGGTGGGCATCATGCTCCAAAGCTATGAAATGTACATGGGTGACATGTCTTAAATTATTTCTCTGCTCAAACATCCTCTCTCCTGTTGTTTAAAATGTTTTATTTATTAATTTTATTTTTCTGTGTATGAGTGTGTTGCCTGTACGTAAGTGTACCCATGTCATGCAAGCCCCGTGGAGGTCATAGAGGGCATCATATTCCCCTAGAACTGGAGTTGAGGATGGTTGTTAGCTGCTACCTGGGTTCTAAGAATTGAACCTGAGTCCTCTGTAAGAGCAGCCAGTGCTCTTAACTTCTGAGCCATTACTCCAGCCCCATCTCTCCTGATGCCTATAAAACAAAGTATAAATCTTAATCCAATGTGTAGAATCACCTCCATCTGAGCTCAACATACTTTTCACAGAATTAAAGCCCTAAAAGTTACAGTAATATCTGGAACGCTTTCAACCCCAGCACCCACATGGTGGCTAACAACCATCCTTAACTTTGGTTCTAGGGGATCCAACACCCTCTTCTGTCCTCTGTGGGCATTCAGGACATGAGTGCACTTAAAGCAAAACACTCATACACATAAGTATAATTAAATAAGTTAATTAAACAAATAATAAGAAGGGCTCAATTTTTAAACACTTAGGGACATGTAATAAGAAAACAGGTTTGGCAACCAGGTCTAGCACCGCCTCCATAGATGAAGACACAGAAACCACTAGTTGCTAGATAGATCACAGAGCCATTTTCCAAAACTGGTTAGTAGCAGAACTAGATCCCTAAAGCAAGATCCCTATGATTAGATCCACAGTCCCAGACTCATTCCATGGTGTTATCTATGCAGCCTTCCAACCTTCTACCACATCTACTTTTGTATACAGCTTCTGCCTCCCATATATCTTATCAATGGCTCATGCAGGACTGGACCCCTAAGACATACTGGCTTTCTTTGATGCCAATGCCCCTCACTGAAATAACAATGCGAAATCTTCCAGCTTAGCTCAGGTCCCCACTCAACTTTCTTTAAGGTTGGCCCACTTCCTGTGTAAGCTTACTTAGCCACACTCCAGCACACTCCACTTTGGCCTTCTCTTGACCCCTGTGTGCTCACAGGGTGGCATTGAGTTATTCTTTAACAACACAGGATAGACTCTCCCAGAGGGCAGAGATCATGGCTTATGTTCTCACATCCGCCCAGCGCACACAGAATAAACACTCAGCAAATGCTCTTCCATCCCAGACAGAAAGCCTCAAGGCTTATTCAAGTGCGCCTTGTTGAAAATCAACTTTCAGGCCCCTTTCAGAAAGTGTTGCAGGGGGGAAGAAAGAATTACTTTCTATGTTTCCCCACTTCCTGTTTCATTTTGAACGAATGGCCTTGAGGTTTATGTCACCTGCAATCAAGTGGCAAGGAGCTTGATGCCTAGAACACCTAACTTTTCAAGAGATCGGCATGATATATGCATAGATATTGTACAGGTCTTCTTTTGTGTGCTGTCTTTCTGCAAATGTCAGTGGCTTTTCAGAATAATAGACAACCCTGGGCTATTGCTACACCTGTACGTGTATTCCTCAGCCCTAGAAATAAGCAGAAAATCCTCCTAAAGCCTGAGGGAATAAGTTGACACATCCATATGGCAGTTCTCCTCAGTTACCTCTTCAGGGTTGAGCTTTCTCATTAAGACCCTCCACTTTCAGGTGAGGTTTTATTAGAGCTTTTCTACACTGTATCAATAGTGTGTGTGGGGGGTGCCAGTGTATAAATGACCTTGTTAGAGATGAAAGAGTACTCCATGCTAGTAGAAATATACAATGGGACAGCTACTTTGGAACATGTAACTTCTAGGATCCAACATGTCCACTCTTTGGTTGTATAGCCTAGAGAAATAAAAGTGTATGCCCCCCACGAAACATCTACATAACTATTCATAACAGCCTTATTCATAATGGGCAGAAAGTAATAACATCACAAATGTCCATCAACTGATAAATAAATAAAAAGTGGTGTGTCCATGTGATAGTATATTTAGCAATGAAAAAGGACACATGCTGAAAACCATAGCAACCCCTAAAATATGATGCTGGGTACAAGAGGTCAATCACCAAAGGCAACATATTATATAATTTCATTCACGTGAAAAAATGTAAATGGCCCCAGGCAGAAAGTTCAATAATGGCTTTCTAGGGCTAAGGGGGTTCAACAAGTTGGGAAGATTGAGGAGTGGCTCCCAAGAGGTACAGAATTTCTTTATTAGAGGTAAAAATGACCTAAAATCAATTTGATGGTTGCACACCTGAACATACTAAGAATCATTGAACTATATATTTTAAGTAGGTGAATTAGAAGGTATATGAATTATAATCTCAATAAAATAACAAAAAATCCTTTTATATAAAAAGATTGAAGACCCCCTTCTTTGTATTTCCTGCCAGCAATGTAATCATCAGCAACTTATTTAGCTTTCCAGACCTTAGCTTTCTCATCACTAGAAGGCACTTGCATCATTTTGAGGATTAAATAAAATAATCTGGGCTGGAGAGATGGCTCAGCAATTAAGAGCATTGGCTGCTCTTGTAGAAGACCCAGGCTCAGTTCCCAGCACTCATAACTCCAGTTCCAGGGTGTCTGACACCCTCTTCTGACCTCCTGGGGCATTGCATAACATGGGTGCACTTACACATATGTAGGCAAAACATTCATCTACATAAAATAAAAATAATTAGCTGGGCACAGTGGCGCACACCTTTAATCCTAGCACTTGGGAGGCAGAGGCAGGAGGATCTTTGTGGGTTCAAGGACAGCCTGGTCTACAGAGTGAGATCCAAGACAGCTGGGGCTACAGGGAGACACTGTCTCGAAAAGACCAAGAATAAAAAAATAAAAAATAAAAATAATAAATAAAATATTTTTTTAAATAAACACAAAATAATCCACATGGATAGTTTAAATTTATGATAAGCTTTTTGTAAGTATTAGCTGTATTTTCTATTACTTACTAACTTCTGGAAGAAGAATCAGAACCTTCCTGCCATGTTGGAACTGGATTCTCACATTAGAAAAGGGAAACAACCTGGCGTGGTGGCGCACGCCTTTAATCCTAGCACTTGGGAGGCAGAGGCAGGCGGATCTTTGTGAGTTCAAGGCCAGCCTGGTCTACAGAGTGAATTCCAGGACAGCTGGGGCTACAGGGAGACCCTGTCTCAAAAAGACAAAAAAAAAAAAGAAAAGGGAAACAAACAGGAAGAAGGCTGGGGAGCGGGCTCCAAGAGTAAAGCACTTTCTCTGGGCGATGGTTATTTTTGTCCACTTGATACAACACAGAATCACCTGGGAAGACTCTCAGTGAGGGATTGTCTGGATCAGCTTGGCCTGTGGGGGACTGTCTTACTTACATTAATTGATACATGAAGACCCAGCACACTGTCGGTGGCACTGCTCCCTGGGGTCGCGTCCTAAACTGTATAAAAGTGGATCAAGTGAGCTGAGCACAAGCGTGCACACGTTCATTCTCTCTGCTCTTGATGGTGGCTATGCTGTAACTAGCTATTTCAGGTTCCTGTCACCTTGACTTCTCTGTGCTGGACCTGGAATTGTGAGCTATAATAAGCCTGGAGATTTGCTTTATGCCACGGCGTTTAGTATGGTAGCCCACATCTGCAATCCCAGCACTCCTATGGTGAGGTGCGAGATGAGAGGTGGAGACAGGAGAGTCCTCAGAAGCTCTGGGGAAACAAGCCTGCTGTACACAGAGGCAAACAGTAAGAACACCCTGTCTCAAAGAAAGTGAAAGGCAAAGGCAGAGACTCAAGCTTGTCCTCTGACTTCCACACATAGGCTGTGTGCACCTGTACTCACAGGAACATCCATACACTGGTCATCCAGGCAAAAACAATTTAAATAAGAAATAGTCCCAGAATGCTTTCTCCTCTGCGCCTGACTCCACCATTTACTTACTTCTGCCGTCATGCCCAGTGTGAAAAAGGACTTCAAAGATCTCCTCCCCTGCCTGCATAATCTCCACACAACAATCCCTTCACAGGTTGCTGCAGTGAGGTTGCAGGACTTCTGGAGGACTGGAAGCGCTAACCAAGAAAGGCGAGGTGTGCTTAATTAAAGCAATGGGGAGAAGGCAAGTGGAAGAATGCTTACCTGCCAGGCACCCCTCACACATCTTCACTGGCTAAGAAAAATTCCATTCTGAAGCTATTGCTATCTGGAGCAGCAGCCAGTGAGAAATTATGCGCCAGGTTTCAGCCCAGCTAGCTTTCATTGCTGTTGAAAAATATCACTTCATAATTCAACCCAGCTCAAGTCTTTCCTCCTCTCTGAAGACTTACTGGCCATCCCAGTCCTCAGCAATTACTCCCACCACTGAATTCCTAGAGGATGAATGTGATAACATATGAAATCACCCAGGACTGAGGCCAGGACATTAGCAATTACTCAAAAGCTGTTTGTCCCCCAGCCATCCTATAGCACTTGTTATTGACATAGGTCCTTGGCCTCCCAGCAAGCTCATCCTGTACTGTTACCTAGTTTTTACATATCCATTTTCCATCTCCCCAGACTGTCTGAAAGCCCACGGAGGATAAGAATGCAGTGGTACCCTTTCCATTGTAATATAATATTCAGCAAACATTTATTTACAGTGATAACTACACATTCTCCCCCTAACACTGCTTTTTTGTAGAATAATATCTTTGAATATGCGAGGGAAACAGCACGGCAATTTAAAGGCCTACTTGGCTACTACAACTTCCAGCCAAGTTGTCTGAATAGATGAGAGGACTAATTTTTAAAAGAAAGTAAGCTATGCTTAATAAAAGACAGAAAGGGGCGGGGCAGGAGAGATAGATCAGTGGTTAAGAGCACTGACTGCTCTTATAGCTGCCACATGGCAGCTAACAACCATCTGTAACTCCAGTTCCAGGGAATCCAACACCTTCCTCTGACCTCCGCATGCATTGCACAACACAGGTGCACTTACACACATACAGGCAATACACTTATACACATTAAAAAAAAGAAATAAAAGACTAAATGTATTTAAGCAAAGTTTATAGCTAACCCAGCTGATTTGAGCCTCCCCCAGTCTTTAGCTAGTTGACCCAGAGCTTATTCTCAAGGGAAGGGGGGAGGGAAGGAGGGAGGGAAGGAGGGAAGGAGAAAAGGAGGGAGGGAGGGAGGGAGGTAAGTATAGGACTACAAGACAGGAGCATTACAAGTATTTGAAAAAAATGAGTATGAAGACAAGAGTTTGCATACTCCCCGCCCTCTGTCCTGTTGGACGTTACTGAATAACTCCAATTCTTTATGTGCACTTCTGGTATAATAAAACCTACATCTTACACCCACTGTATCAGAGAAAAGCACAGTGCTCAGCTCAACAAATGGCAATTAAAATTACTTCAGTACTTTAATTGGGAACTTCTAGGGGATCCTGGGATACTCTGTATGTCAAAAATCTGTTCTCTTACTGAGTCATCTTGAACAAGCTGTACCTTCCTTAACTATAAAATGAAAATAAATCCTGCCATTTACTTCCTGTGACAAACACCATTACATATTCATCAACTGTCTTATTTCTTCTTCTTGGGTATTCAACAAACTTACATTTGCCAGCCATCTTTGAGTCCCAGGTATTCATGACCCACAGGTCAAATGAATGAAACAGTTACAAAAATGAGATGGTGCAGCTTCTAGGCCAGAATCACAGAAAACTCCCATACTCACCTCTCCGTGCACCATTCGCTCCCATACTCACCTCTCCATGCACTGTTCTCTCCCATACTCACCTCTCCATGCATCATTCTCTCCCATACTCACCTCTCCGTGCACCATTCACTCCCATTCACCTCTCCATGCACCATTCTCTCCCATATTCACCTCTCCATGCATCATTCTCTCCCATACTCACCTCTCCGTGCACCATTCGCTCCCTCCTTCTGAGTGCTGACATTAAAGAAAACTTGGCATGTAGGAATGGAACTTTGAGTGGCTTGAGGCAAGAACTTGTAAGACCTGTCCCATAAGATTATCTCTGTAGGCATTCAGTTGCCTCTCTGAGTTATCTGTAGCTCCAGAATGTTCAGGATATTACAATGTTTTCTTGCTTTGCCTATCTCTGCAAAGTTCCAGGACCAGATGGCCCCTTCCCTTGAGGCACTGAGCAAAATGTCACTCCTCTAGTTACCTGTTGCACAAACAGGAGTGGCTCACCCCTCCCTTCTGCCTGCCCCCCACTTCCTTGCCTAGAGCACAGTAACTTTTGGTATATAAGCACACTGCTGGCATCAATAAAGGGAGACCCTATTCTACGGACCTTGCTCTCTAAGTCCGTCTTTTATTTCCATTTCCATTGGGTAACTCTCCTGCAGTCCCTCCCTCCTCCTTGCCAGAGCTAAACCAAGAGATTGTCTGCCTGCAAGGCAGGAGAATGCAAGGAGGGAAGAACAGCAGGTGGATGTTGGCCACGCATGACTAAAGGACCATTCAGATGATGATTAAACTCCCACACTGGTGTTCATTCACATATCTGGATGGCAGAGACATCTTTCCATCTCTCTGGGTCCTTGAATCTCCGGGTGAAGGTGTGATCCCACTCATTCACCCATTCCATCTTGGATACCATAGTCCTAGAACCAAACTGAACTGTGTAAGAACAAATAACCTGAGTGTTAAGTCACCAAAATATGGGTATTTGTTTGTTAGACCAGCTTACCACTGATCTTAATACTTATCCATAGAGGTTTTGCAAATAGTTAAACAAAGTTATTATACATAAAGCTCCTGATATTTTTTCCATTCATGGGTCTACTACCCACCTGAAAATACAGGGTTTTTTTTCCTTTGGAGGAAAATTTTTCTAGGACTATTTAAACATGCAAGCTGGTGTTAGATCCCCTAAGCTTATTATTATCAAGCAATGTTTCTGAGAGAGTTCTGGCCACTCATATCTCTCAATTACCCTGTGATCTAGGTTATGATACTTGGCTTGTTTGATAGAACTCTATCTTCCAGACAAGAAAGACATAACCATTGGTCCTGAAATCAGAACAGCTATGATTACCTGCAGGAGACCTTCCCAAGATAGAGACTATTGACACTCTCTCATTCTATGGGGATGTGTTCTCAGACCCTCTCCTGGGATTCCAGCCAGTGCTCCCTCCTGCTACCCAGCTGCATGTCGTCTGGGGCTTCTAGAGTATCTGGGAGGTGAAAGGTTGACTGGGGTGGGGACTCTAGCAGCTATTGTGATTATCACCCTTGCTAGATTGGACTTTTCAGTGACACAGATGCCCAAGTCAAACATTCTCTTGTAAGTAATCCCAGTAAACTCACTGGTTCACGAAGCTGGACTGGGATGGCATCATTTCCTTGGTCTATCAGCACCCCACCTAAGGGGAACATGCAATAACTTGAATTCTCACTGGAAAGTCTGAGGTCTAAGAACACAGTCGCCCTACTCCCTTAGTGGATGGAAACCCCTTTCACACATTTCTGGAGCTTACCAGACATGCAATAGCCACACATAGGGCATTGTTGTGGTTCAAATGAGAACGTCCCCCATAGGCTTCAAGTATTCAGACATTTCGTCCCCAGTTGGTGGTGCTGTTTTGGGAGGTCTTAGCAGGTGTGGCCATGGTGGAGGAAGTATGTCACTGGGAGCAGGCTTACAGAGTTCAACAAGCCTTGCCAGTCTCCATTTCTCTCTCTCTCTCTCTCTCTCTCTCTCTCTCTCTCTCTCTCTCTCCCCTCCTCTTGCTGAGGCTGCTTGAAGATGTGAACCTCCACTTTCTGCTCCAGCTCCAGCCACCATGCCTCCCTGCCAGAATGGGCTCTAATTCCCTGGAACTGTCAATCATAAGCTCAAATAAACTCTTCCTTTAACAAGTTCCCTTGATCATGGTGGTTTTATCACAGAAACAGAAAAGTGAAAAAAAAGAAAAGAAAAGTGACTAATACAGGCATCTTGGTTTTATTCCTTTTTTCATACTTTATTTTTATGTGTATGAGTATTTTGCCTGCATGTAGGTAATAAAGTGTACCACAAATATGTGGTGCCTACAAGGGCAGAAGTGGGCGTTGGATCCCCTAGAACTGCAGTTATAGACAGGTGTCAGCTGCCATTTTAGTGCTAGGAACTGAACCTGGGTCCTCAGCAAGAGTAGTAAATGCTCTTTTTTATTTTATTTATTTATTATTTTTTTTCATGTGTATGAGTGTATTGCCTGCATGGATGTGAGTGCACCCATGTGTGCAATGCCTGTGGAGGTCAGAAGAAGGCGTCAGATCTTGTGGAACTAAATTTATAAATAATTGTTAGCTATCATGTGGGTGTTGGTAAATGAACTCTGCAAGAGTGGCCTGTGCTTTTAATCACTGAGCCATTTCTCCAGCCTTTTGTTTTTATTCTTATTGTGGCCAATTGAAGGCTATTTCTTTTTTTAAGTGGCTTTTACAATGGAATTTTTTCATAGTCTTCAAATGGTTCCATAGAATTCCCAACCCTATAGAAAAAAAAGCTAAAACAATTGCTTTTGATCCAGAAACTCTTTATCAAAGTCTAGGTATAGACCTTACAGAGCCATGTCAGACTCTAGTAACTATTGTATATTATATTCAAGCTCACACATGGGGCATCTGTAAATCGTGGAGTCTGGCAGTAGAGGAGAGGCCCAGTGAAGGAGGTCATGGTGGGTGATAAAGGTGGAGTAAGGAAAGTTGGGAGTATCAGAGAAAGAGAAAGAGATGCTAGGCAAGGTGAGCTAGAAACGGAGACTGTGACTTTGTAAGACAGACAGTAATTGATGGTCAGTCAGAAAGAAAGCAGAGAGAAATAGGAAGAAATAATGACATTAGTCCTTCTTATTTAGTGGGAAAATAATTTCAGCTAAGCTGTTGTGTTGGTGGCTATGGGAGGCAGTGCCAAGAATTAATTGTGGTGTTTCCATGTCTTGTCTCTGCTCTGAGCACACTTGTGTCCTATAACAGAGTGGCCAGAGAGGTGAGTGACCATCCTGAACATACCTGGCCGCAGAGTTTACATGTGAGTGCATCAGGACGGCCAACAACCTGCAGTCTCTCCAAACTGGCCTTCTCTGTGCTCAGCATTTACTTAGCGAGTTAGAGAAGGCAGACCAGAGGAGTATTAATTTTGAAGCTCCATCTGATGGCACTGTCTACTTCTGGGGTTATTAGCACTCTTTCCAAATTCTCCTGCAATGTCTTAACTTCTCTAAACAGTTGCACTAGAGGCCTACCCATTCACCAGACTCTCCTAAGTGAGATTCAGTTTTCAGGGAATGCTGAGGAGCAAACTTGGAGATCTGACACAGCTCCTAATCTACCCCAGCTTCTTCTTACCCACCAGGTCACACATTCCCTTCAGGACCGAGAGTCCGCCTTAATGGTTAACTCCTCAATAAAGCGATTGACAGCCAGCTGATTTCCACACAACCAAGCGTGGAATTCCACCTTCCATGTCTAATGCCTCACTATGGGAAAGGGGGAAATTATAAGGCAGAGACATAAAATCTGCATGAGTGGGGGAGAAATATTTGCAGCAAAGTGTCTATTAAATTAATATATCACTCTCATGAGAGCGCTGAAGCAGTTCAATATTGAGCTGAGGTAGTGACAAGGAGAAGGCTTACTGACTAGGCAGCTGCTCACTCCTGGGAGTGCTCCCAGGCTTCTTCCCCTCCTCCTCAGCCTTCCTGCTGGGCACTTTGTTTCAGACGCTGTCTGTCTGTGCATGTGTGCATACCCCCACATGTGTGTGCAAGGGTGCATGCATGTGCACATCTGTCTGTCTGAACTGTGGTTTTGAAGCTCTGAGATACTCAATATGCTATTTTCCTAGTCTGTACTAACCATGGATGCCTATGACAATGTTTCAATTTCAAGGCTAAATCACACTGAGAAAATGAAAAACTATATTTTTCAGGTGTTTATATCTGATGAGAAATACTGACATTGTACAGAAGCATTGTAGTGAAAAACATCTTCATGACAGACCACAAAGGCATGAGAGGTAGAGAAAAATAACTTTAACTTCAAAAACTCACACCATCTAGACCTCTTCTTTAACTTATAATATTTTGTGTCATTCTAAGCATTTTTCAGTATTGCAGAGCTAAGTGAGCATTTCTTCCTGGAACTGAAAATATACATGTAATTAATAAAATTTAATCCTTTACCCTTTCTCTCCCTCAAAAAAGAATAATAAATTACCTGACCTTCAAAACATGTCTGTGTCTAACTTGGTTAAGGGTTGCCTTTGTGTTTTCTTTTGGTAGAAGCCTGGTGGTTTAGTCCAAGCCGTCACTCAAAGCCTCTGGGTTAAAAGGTCTCCATTTATTTATCTTGGTGCTTGTATTAAGCAGTTAAATGGTTGGATCGTGGTCAGTGACTGAGAGAAACAGATATTTGAGAAGTCAAACATTTGGTAGTTGAAAAATTACAGAAGTTCCTTGGTGGAGTTTATTAGACACTAATTACTGAATAAGCATAAGAAGGTGTATATTTTCCCAGCACTGACAATAATAAATCATTGAAAGCTATACACAGCACTTACAAATAGTAGGTAGAAATTGCTCTGCAGACCAATTAAAAACAGAGGCTCAAAGGAGCTTTTTAATTTTTTAATTACTGACATCTGGACACTGACACATGAACCTGACACATGATCAACCCTCCCCCAAAAGACAAATGTACATGCACACACATGCACAGGTGTGCACACATATGTGCACATATATACACACATAGGCACAAATACATATGCATAGGCACATACATATATACAGGTACATGCATGTGTATATACATACATACACAGATACACACACATAAACATACACAGAAGCACACAAAAACACATAGATATAGGCACACATATGTATACTCATATACATATATGCAGACATATATGCACATACACAGTCATACACTTAAACACAAATACACAGTTATACACACACACACACACACACACACACATGCACGCATGCATGCACGCACGCATAAACAAACACACAGCCATGATGGAAAGCCAGCTTGGTGATGCTATCACAATGATCTTATAGGTGAGAGACGAGCTTTCCACCCGCATGGGGCCAGAATCCACCCTCTAAAAGTCAATTCACTAGCTGGCCTCCCAGCACGGGTCAACGTCCCGACTTCCTCACATCTGTCAGTCTCTGAAGCAAGAAATCTGTCATCATCGGCCACTCCTGGCCTTCAACCCCTGTCTGCAATCTGTGACCAAACCCTGTCATCTGCACTCAGAGCCTCTCAGTTCACTCCTTCTCTTCCACAGGGGGAGAGATTTTTAGCATAAACAAGCAGAATACTGTGTGAGGGCACATTGTTTCCATCAGCCCTCTAGCCCAAGCCTCCAAGGCTCCCAACACTATCCCAGCATGCCTGTTTGGTCCAGCCAGCCATAGAGAAAGGATGCATTCCACAGGTGCAGGAAAGGAAGCAGCCCCTGCGCCCACAGCTTGACCTCTGACCTCAAGCCTCCAGGCTCATGAGACAATGACTTCCTGGTTTCTAACCACCTAGTTTATTAGAGGAGACTAATATGAGGGCAGAGAGAATTATCCAATTAGCAGCTTACCTAAAAGAGGTCACACTGCTGTGGTTTGCTTGCAGACCAAAACCATCTCCTTGCTTAACTTGGTTCTCCTTTCACTGCATGAACATGAGATAGGTAACAGCCCCATGCTGTTTGTTACAGCATGGTTGATAGTGTTGTCATTTTAACCACCATCTACTAGGGGCCAAGCTCTAGTTCCATTGGTTCCTCAGACTGTTCCTGTCATTTTCAATCCATCCTTCGAAGACCTTGGCTTGTAAGAAAGAATGACCTGAAAATCAATCCAACCCCTTCCTTTCCATATTTACATACTCACACAAATATCTCCATATTTCCCTTTAGGAGCATCTGACCCACACAAACCCTACTTTCTGTGCATTTATTTCTCAGACCATGGCAGCTGGGAGATGCAGCTGACCTCTAGAACTGCCCTTTCTGCTGAAGTTTCTGTTCTTGTCTTTAGTCCCCACTGATGAAACACACAGATGTCTCCTCCAAGCACAGCCTGGGCACAGGATCACATACTATTTGGTAGTCTTGGTTTGCTTTGTTTGGTTTGGTTTTTGGCAGGGTCTGTCTATATAGACCAGGCTGGCCTCCAAGTTACAATCCTCCTGACTCAACCTACCAAGTACTAACGATTACAAGCATGCACTGCCACACCTGGCTGGTAGCATGCACCACCTGCTGGCCTCATAGTCACTGTGTAGCCAAGGATGACCTGGAACCCTTGTTCTCCCTCCACTTCCCAAGTGCTAGGATCACACTCATATATTACCATGCCCAGCTCACACAGTATTGGGGATTGAACCCAGAGCCTGTGTACAATACTAAGCACCCTACCAACTGAGCTATGTCCCCAGCTCTGGACTCTTTATTCTTAGTAGAGTTCCAGAGTTCAACACCAGCAGCTACCTTTCCTAGGCTCCTTCTCAAGACTACAAAAAGGAGATATCTGAAAAAGAACACCCACACCACGCTTGTGTACTCTTGGCCACCGCTATGACAGGAAATGACAAACAGATGCCCCTCAACCCTTAAGGTCCCCAAGGAAACTGATCAGAATGGTCAGCATGTGGCCTCTTCTTTGGGGAACAGCCAGAGCCCAGGCTTTCTAATTGATAGTGTCATATGTCACAGCTGTGATAGATTTGGGATATCCTTTAAAATGAAGCTTTTCTTTTGTTGTTTCTCTTAGTTATATGTCTGGATTCATGCAGGAAGGAGAAACGCAAACTTATTGTCAGGTAGGAAGCAAGGTATCTCTTATGATTAAATGACAATAAGACTGGGTATCACTGACGAGCATCCACCATGCACACGACAAAAAATGGATCCAGACAAACAGGAGAAGCTCTGTATCAAGGAAAGTTTCAAGTGAATTCAGGATGGTGAGTCCTCTGATGGAAGGCCAACAGCCAACATGTTTTTTTTTTTTTTGGTCTTTTTGAGAGAGGGTCTCCCTGTAGCCCCAGCTGTCCTGGAACTCGCTCTGTAGACCAGGCTGGCCTTGAACTCACAAAGATCCGCCTGCCTCTGCCTCCCAAGTGCTAGGATTAAAGGCATGCGCCACCACGCCTGCCGGCCAACATGTTCTTAAGATTATTTTGGATTTTTTTAAGAGTAATTCCAGCAGTTAACAGCATTTCAACCAAAGGTAGCATCGTTAGAAGAATTTGGTTTCTGCAAAGGTAAACTTCAGGAGAGACCACCCATTTGGCATCTCTGCTCACTCTGTTGGCTACCAAAAATGGAGAGGGTACTCGGGGACATCCCTACTATGTTCCAATGGCTTACAGGACATGGGTTTTCTTTCTTTTTTCTTTTAAAAGTTGAAATTTTTTTCTCAAATTGAAATCTGGTTATATGAATCCCAATATTTAAAAAAAAAAAAAAAAAAAACAGAGCTACTCTGTTTGCAGGAAGAGTAGAACAAGGGCTGAGGAGATAGCAGACATGGGGGTGCGCACCTGTGACCTCAGAGCTGGGGAGATCAGAGACAGGAGTCCTGGGCCAGTAAGTCTGCCAAACTAGAAAAGTCAAGGTCCCAGTGAGAGACCCTGTCTCAGAAAACCAAGGTGGACCCATGGTTACCCCCAGTCTCTGCACACATGTTCAAGAACCTGCACATATACATGTACGTGCAAACACAAGAACACCAAACAAATAAATAAAATAAATAAATGTCGACATGAGAGGCCGGAACCCTCCTAGCTTAAGGACAGCCTTAACTATCACTGCCCTCCTCCTCAACATAACATATGTTCTAGTCCTATTTCTATGAGAAAACATTGACCAATTCCTCAAGAAGGGAAGTCAAGGCAGAAACCCAAGGCAGGAACTCGGAGGCAGGAACTGAAGCCGACACTGTCCTCTGGCTTGCTCCACAGCCTTCCTTATACAGCCCAGACCCACATGCCAAGCCGATGGAAGCAATTCCTCAGTTGAGAGTCCCTCTCCCTAGGCATATCTAGGTTTGTGTCAAGTGATAAAAACTAATCAGCACACCATGCCCCTAGGAGTCTACAATTTTTGTGTGAGCAAAGAAAGGAACAGAAGTATGAATTACAGACCCTGCGTACTGGTATGCCAATCCACCTCAAGGCAACCCACTCTGACCCTCTGACCCCTAAATATATCCTTTTAGAAATGTAACTCTCATGTCAGTTTATTTTCTAGGTTCTAGGGAACAACAGCATTGGCTGTCATTCCTTAATGACATCTATTCTAACTAATTATAAAATCACTTACGCGAACAATATGCAAGTATAATTTATATGCTTTAGAAGTAGCCACAAAGCAGGTGATTTTTTTAAATCTCATGGCAGTGTGCCTTAGGCACTGCTCTGCCCTCCTGACACCCACCCTCAGTGCACTGAAAACAAAGCATGCTTATAAACCAAACCTTAGAAACTTTGATTTTCATTTGCCACTGGGAGTTTAGAAAACACGATGGCTTAAGGCCAAGATTGCATTTTTCACTCCTAGTTGTACATGATGCTCATCTTTCTTGCAAATAGTCAGAAGCTACGCTAGCCAAAATCATGTATTTAAAGTTGTAAAAAGCATTTGGATTAAAATTCCAAAGCCTCAATAAAGGAGTTTGTGCCTTACAGTGTTAGGGGTTGTGTTAACAAAATACCTCAGACTGCTAAAGAACTAGAATGTGTTGCTTATGTTTCCAGAGAATGGGAAGTTCAAGATTAGAGCCGTTGGAGACATGGTATCTGACGAGAACATGTTCCTCATATTTGGCATTATTTCTATGTGTATGCACATTCTCAAGGGGGTGCACATGTGTATGTGGACACACATGTGGAGGCCAGAGGACAACCTTTCATGTCATTCCTCAGGTGTCATTCACTTTTTCTTGGGAAGGGTTCCCCCATTAGCCCAGTGCTCAAGTAGGTGAAACTAGCAAGCCTCAGGGACCCGCCCATCTCAGCCTACCTTGCACTGAGATTACGGGCACATACCACTATGCTTGGCATTTTCTTTTTAACCATAGTTCCTAGGGATCCAACTCAAAGCCTCATGTTACAAAGCAAATACTTTACCAGTTCATTGACCTTCCCAGGACCATATTTGGTATTTTCTTTCCAGGTTCTTACATGCCCAAAGGGGTAAATAAGCTCCCTCTGGTTGTACAAGAAGAGCACTTAATGCCATTGGTGAGGGCTTTGCCCTCGTGACCCAGCCACTTCCGAAAGGTCCTGCCTAAGAATAGTGTTACAATGGGGACTAGATTTCAACATACAAATTGGGGAAGGGACACAAACATTCACACCATAGCAAAATACATGGAGAAGAACATCCCCAAATACCAGAGGTTATAAACTGGGCACCATCCCCCTAAGAAGTTCTTTATAAAGCTACTTTGCCCTTGAAACAACAGCTTGTTCTTCCTGGGGCCCTGAGATGGCTCATAATGGCTCACAGCTTTGGGTGTTCACACCCTATGTAGTCCCTCCCACGATGTCCCAGGGTTTGGTCTAAGTAATCAATAGTATAAGACATAAGGCCTGACCCATGACAACTTGGCCCATGAGGAAGCCACATGGCAAGGCGTCAGGAAGATTTCTAGTCAACAGCCAGGAACCTCAACATAACCTTGGCTGCCAATAGCCATGTGAACGAACTTGAGGCCGAGCCTCACTCATGAGAGACCAAAACCAAAACCACAAAGCTAAATTGCTCCTGAGGCCATAGGCTTCAGCCAATCTGAGTATTATAGTACTTTCTGGTATAGTCTCCTAGGGGCTAGTCAAGAATATCTGTGCCCACACCTCATGCATACATGAAAGTTGTTAACCAGAAAGAAAAGAAAGGGGAAAAATCCTTGGCAAAACTAACATTCAGGAAGGCATAAAAAATGTTAAACGTTGTGACTGACCAGGAGATGTGGGTAAAGATATTGCTGGCACAAAATCACAAAAGCGTTGATGACTTACATCACGAAAGCATTGATGAATTACATCACGAAAGTCTTTTTGGTTTTGCTTTTTATTTTATGATCGTGTGTGTGTGTGTGTGTGTGTGTGTGATTTTTTGAAGTTCTGCTCACTTACTACAACTCATCTCACCTACCACATTGGCCTCAGATTTGCAGCAAATCTTCTTCTGCCTTCCAAGTGCTTGGGTTCCAGGTATGAGACCCCATGCCCAGCTAAAGCATTAGGTTTTAAGTTAGCAGTTAGAAATCTAATTGTAACTAACTATTGAAAAGCTTTTAAGTATGCATGGCTTCATTAATTCAACAAATACAAATAGCGTGTCCACCTAGCACAGGGTTGTAGGAGTTGATAATCCCACATGGGAACAGGTTGTGAAGAGGGCGGACACAGGAAAGGATGTGCAGGCCTGTGAGTCAGCTCATAGAGCTGAGCACGTGCAAGCCTACTCGTGCCCACATAGGGGGTTCTGCCAGGCAACGCTAGACCTAGCACACCCAAGGACACAGCAGACGAAGTTCCTACTCTTGCTGCCCTCTGCTTCAGAATCAATGCACTTCATCCTTGGAGTAGATTTTTTCTGCAGTGTGTGAGGGCTGGAGTGGAGCCACAGAAGCACTGATGAAGGTTTCTGAGACCTGTTTCCGGAGCCGTCTGGCATTCCATCCTCCTCCGGCCACCCTTGTTTTCATATGTGCCAAACACACTTGAAAAAATTCCATTTCTGGGGCTGGAGAGATGGCCTAGCGGTTAAGAGCGCCTACCGCTCTTACAGAGGACCCAGGTTCTATCCCCGGCACCCACATGGCGGCCTAGAGCCGTCTGAAACTCCAATTCCAGGAGAACTCCAACTCCAGGGGAATCTGAGACCCTCTTCTGACCTCCGCGGCATTGCACGACACGGGTGCACAGACCTGCATGCAGACAGTACATTGATACACATACAGAAATAAATAAAATAAATAAATAAAGTTTAAAAAAAAAAAAAAAGAAAAGAAAAAATTCCATTTCTAGGATATTATCTGTGTGTGTGAAGCAAGGGTTTTCCAAACCTCACCCCTTTAGACTCCTTTCTCTTCACCATGGCAGAATTTCCGTGAACTGAAAGCTACTGTGGTCCACACAAGCACAGATGCAGAGAGAGAGAGCTTTGGAGGGGACAGGAAGCAGGCCCAAGTCCCCAAAGCTGGCTGCCGGCACCAGCTGAAGTGCACGTCTCCCGGGTTCCATTCCAGTGCTTTCTCCACTACATCTCGCTAATGTCATCAGCTTTGGACTGCTCCACTTCAGCAGCCCGCAAAGCAGCATGGAAAAAAATAGGGAAAAAAAAAAAAAAAGCTCAAAGCACCAAAGAGATTTTTAGCTTCCCTCACAAAGCCATGGATGGCTTCATTTGGCAGCCGTCCAAGGTCCCCACTAAGGCTGTTCCTCAACTCAATTAAACAGAACACTGTGGGACGATCAGGCTGAGAAACCCTCTGAGGCCTCATCTGTTAATTGAAGTCACTGTCAGATTTTCCACACTACGAAAAATGATCAAAGATTTTTTTTCTTTATTGTGTTCTTTCTTGACTTTAAGGAAACATTAGGCCAAGTTACATGTAAGAAATAGCATCTATTTTAAAATGAAATAAAGCAGTCAAAAGGGAGCAGGTAGACCTATTTACTTAGATATGTACAGAGTTTGTACCCAATAAGTGTCCATTTCTGAAAATGAAAGAAAATCTCACTTGGGACAATTGCATGGAACCCTGGGTACTGTTGGTACAGTACCCTCCCTGTCACATCAAAGCTGCCAGCAGTATAAACAGCATGCCAGGACCTCAGGTCCTTTGGGCACCGGAAGCATCAGTGGCTGGCAAATTAACAACCTGTATCTATATTGACATTCGTGTTCTTGACTTGATGGTTAATTTATTTAATGAGAAGTGATGACCTCCAGAAAAGAATGGAACGTCAAAAGTGTGTCTCACTGGGCAGTGTGATTGACAGGTAGACAGGGAGGGGTTCCTGGTTCCCAGGCTGATTGTGTGTATTTTGTTGTTTTTTTTTTTTAATTTAATTTTTATTGATGGTTTGTGCATTTCGTACATCATTTTCCAATTCAGATCAGGCATATTTCCCTTTCCCTTCCCCCCCACCCCCACCCCATCCCAGATCATGTATTCTGCCATAACTGTCCTACATCTTTCAGGTTTTTTTTTCATTTTTTAGCTATAAGTGATAATCCATGAGTATAAGCATCCTTCGTGCAAAACCAATCTACAGACTGTTGTGCCCAAACCCCCACAGTCCTACCATTCAGTGGGGGGTGACAGGTTGTTTGTTCAATCAAGTTGATCAAATGAGTGTCCAGACTACATCGCTGTAGTTTCACCATTCACCCCAATCGCAGCCTTTACATTCTACCACGCCCCCTCTTCCGCAGATTGTTCCCTAGGCTTAGAAAAGGGGCACAGGTGGATGAGAAGTAAAACTGTCCTCTCTCTCTGGAGCTGTTGACTTGGATTCTGGTCAATTCTGGCTGTTTCCTTTCATGGGCTGACAGTTTGTTCAGGAGTCACCTTTCGATCCTACTAATGAAGCACAAGCAATTAGATATATAGGTATTTAAGCAGCACTAATAGTTATGGTAGGTTACGTTGGCATAGACACATATGTTTGGATGATATGTTAATCCATGAATTACATTTTTACCCCCTGATAAATATGACAGGGTCTTACTGTGGCTTATAACATCTCCTAACCTGTGTGTATTTTGAACGTGGTTTCAGTGCATCCCTCACAGATTTACATACTGGAAGCTTCACCCTCTGCACGGGGAGCCAAGAGGGAGTGGAGCCTTTAAGAGGAAAGGCCAGAGGAAAGTAAGGTTCTGCCCTCAAAAGGGATTAATGTCCTCTCAGACTCTGGTTAGCTCCTGTGAGAATAAGCTATTTAATTTGTTTTCTTTTTTTAAATAGTGCAATCCTGGCCTCTGATTCTCTCTGACTTCCTGTCTCCCATGTCACCTAGTCCTCTTGCATGTGTCTCACACAGGATGCTTGGAGTGGCTAGATGAGTCACAGCTTTAGTAAGCACATATCATAAACCAGTTTACAGCAACCCAACAAGGAGTTGACAGTCCCTAAACTCTCTGAGCTGAGCAAAGATGTTGAGAACAAAATATCAACCACAGCACCAAGCTATGCCTACACTGATCATTGATGGGCTTTGTTCCCAAATAATAGAAGAAAAAATAAGTTGAATTGGGGTGGGATTCCAGAATAAGTGATGAGGTTCCTGCCACAGGCACTGCATTCTGCAGTATAGCCATCTATGGATAGGAAAGTGGCTAAAACACAGACCAGACCATAGGTCCAGGTGTCTGGGTCCTGGCTGTCTCTTACTAATGCAGCCTTGGGACCAGTTGTTAATCTTCCCATGTGTAAAATGAAGGCAGAAATAATTCTCCAGAGCAATGCTAGAAGGCCTAAATGTATTGACTTAGGAACAAATTTAGGAGAAAAAAAAAACAGAATAGGAAAATTTGTCCTACTCAGACACTACAATGTCATGGAAAAACTGCTTCCTGTTACAAGTAGGTTTGGTATTTCCAGAAAGTTAGCAATTTGGGGATGAGAGCCACATTGGAGCTGAGTCTCAGTCTTGTACTTTAAAAGTTTTCCTTTGTTATTTCTCCTTTATTTATACATGAGAAACTCTAACCACCCCTTAATATTTTGAGTCTGTCCTTACTCTATTTTTCTACATCTTTAAACATGCATTTATTGGTGAGACTGCAAATTTGTGAAAGTGTGGAAATAAAGCCGGGTCTCTTTTTATAATAGTTATGATGCCACACACCTAGTATATACATATATAGTATAAATAATTCGTTCAGTTTGGAAGTTATCTTTATTTTTTATTGTTCTGAGGATTAAGTGTGGGATCTTACAATGCTATACAAGAGCACTACCACTAAGCCCATATTTTCTTAATACTAGAAATAAAGCTATAGATAGATAGCATTGATATGTATACATGTACATATTACATATACATGTGTGTGTGTAATATGTACACTTGTGTATATAATTTTATAAAAATCACTATAGAAAAAAAGCTCTGGGCTGGAGAGATGGCCTAGCGGTTAAGAGTGCCAACTGCTCTTGCAGAGGACCTGGGTTCAATCCCCAGCACCCACATGGCAGCTGAGAACAGTCTTTAACTCCAGTTCCAGAGGAATCTGACGCCCTCTCTGACCTCTGCGGCCTTGCAAGACAAGGGTGCACCAACCTACATGCAGACAGTACACTCAGACACATAAAAATAAATAAAAATAAATAAATAAAAAATTTTTTAAAAGCTCTAAGGGACCATAATGGAGGCCTTCAACAGAGCTGGACAGGGCTCCAGGTCCCAGTTCACCTGCTACAGGACACAAATTTCCATACACACACACACACACACACACACACACACACACACACGGATGGATGGATAGATAGATAGATAGATAGATAGATAGATAGATAGATATAGATAGATAGATAGATAGATAGATAGATAGATAGATAGATACGGACCCCTGGGCAGGACAAACAGCTGCCAATTTCATCTTCTAATTTCTGCAATGATTTCAGATTGCAAAACTCTAAACTGTTGTGTACCTAATATAGGTAAAAGCCATTTATAGTCCAAGGGACACTGGTAAATGTCAGCAGAATGTGTCAGGAAGCAGCCCACACACAGTGGCATAAGTACAAGACATGGGTCCAGCATCATTAACCAGACTTCTCCTCCCCCTTACATCTAAGACACTTTCTGCTGCTCCGTATTATCCTTGGCAAACTGCACAGTTCATTTCTCACCATGGGGTCAAACTCTACTGCTGACAAAAAGTAAATCACATGAGATGAGCCACTGTATTTCCTTGTTTGTCAGGGGAGTTAAACAGGCACTCTGTTGCAGCTCCAGTTGGCTTGGAACACACCATGTAGACCAGACTGTCCTAGATCTCACAGAGCTCCACCTGCCTTTGCCTCCTGAGTGCTGAATTAAAGGCATGGGCCACCATGCCCAGTGTTTCCATTTTCTGACATCTTTAAGTGGTACCTTACGTTGCACAGATGTTAACAAGATCACTACGTAAAACTCTAGTGGAGGCAGCTTAGAACCAGCAGTCTTCAAACTGTGTTAACTTATATGATGGGAAGTTTTGGAAAGAATTCTAAGTAACAAAATACCGAATGTAATTCAACTAAAGATGAATAGAAATATTAATAGACTTAAGGAGCTATAATTTTTTCTCCCATACAAAATTTTTAAGAATAAGGAAAAATTTAACAAAAAAACTAATGAAAGAAGTTTCAGTTCTACACATTTTCATTAATCAGAAAGACCGCTTAAGGACTAAAAGGTGGCTCCATGGTTAAGAGTACTGGCTTCTCGGGGCTGGAGGGATGGCCTAGCGGTTAAGAGCGACGACCGCTCTTGCAGAGGACCCGGGTTCGATCCCCAGCACCCACATGGCGGCTGAGAACCGTCTGTGACTCCGGTTCCAGGAGAACTCCAGTTCCAGGGGAATCCGAGACCGTCTTCTGACCTCCGCGGCATCGCANTCACCACATATCTCTATAATTATAGCTTAATGTAGCTCTCATTCTTCATCAGAGAAGTGTATTGGTACAATTGATAACTAATAAAGAAAATTGATAGCTAATAAAGAAAAACACAGTTGGTCAAAGTACAGAAAACAAGTGTCTGGGGAATGCTCAGCATTAAATGGGACATCTGTATTATGCCCCCTTACCCAAGGCTCAGGAAACATTACAGAAGAGGGAGTGGAAAGATTGTTAAGAGAGAGGGTGGGGAGGACTAGGTCAAAACAGTACTTCTGAACATGATAGGACTATTGTACATATGAACCTGCACAAGACCTCTACAAGATCAAGCCAGTCAACATTCTACCATGGATACAGAGGGCCACATGGGCTCTCACCCTTAGCTGAAGAGATAATAACAGTTGATGGCTTCTAAGGGTGATGGAGTCAGTTTTCTTTAGGGATATAGTCCCTGATAAGTTGATCATGCTCCTGCTCCAGAAGATGGCCCCACACCACAAACTGGACTCAGTGGGTTGATTGGTAAAAAGGGACACAAAATGAGGAGGGAGTGTGAAGAGGGTCTGGGAGGAGCTCGAGGGAGGGAGGGAGGAGTTCCTATGTACTTTTAACAACAAGACCATGTTCTGGCTTCAATATGCTGAAGAACATATGTTAAAGTTCTGTTTTTATTTCTGTGAATTTTCTTCAGTTTGCATTGCATATTTTTTAAGAGAAAAGATCATCTTTTTGGCAAAAGTTTAGCTCAGGGACTGGCTCATCCTGATGTCATCAGCAAAACTGCAGAAGCCCCTTGGATAATAATTATACTGCCACCTGATGCCAACACGTGGAATTGCAGGAGCAGATCCTTAAAAATTCCTCTCAGGATGAATTTGCATAACAAAGGCAGCTTTGTAATTTCACAGAGAATAAACTTTGACTGACACTAATGCAAATGAGATAATGTAATGACTTAAAAAAAACTACAGAGCATAAAGGGGGCAAATCTTCTAGTCTCATAAAATTGCTGTATAAAATGGCAGGCAAGCGAGTCCCATTGTTATACTGTTAAGGTGTAAAGTGTCTGCTCTTCTTGTTCTGCTTTGGCCGACATATTTCCAGAGATTTGAGCAAAGATTTGAGAAAATCATTCAACAATGACTTAAATAATCGCATGGGTCAGGTTACCTACTGTACAGCTATAAGGAAGAGACTCAACATCATAGACTCATACAAGGTGGATTTTTTTTTCTCTTGTATTAAAAGGGATGAGGACAGCTAGAGAGATGGCTCAGAAGTCAGGGTCACTGGCTGCTCTTAGAGAGGATTAGAGTTCCATTCCTAGCACCCACATGGCAGTTCAAACCATCTGTAACTCCAGTTCCAGGAGATCCAGTGCCCTTTTCTGGCCCGCAGGGCACTGAATGCATGTGGTATATTTAGATACATGTGGCCAACACACTCATACACATAAAATAAAATTAAATAAATCTTAAAAGGACAAGGTGCAAATATTTGCTAAAATTAATTAATAATTGTTCATTTTCCTGGGTGTGCTACCCATATAGCATCCGCATTCTGCTAAGTACCTCAGTTCCTGAGAAGGATGTGTAGTAGAGAAAATAGAATGAGAGACTCAAGGACTGCTTGGTTGCTTCACAATTATCAAAGATCTTCTAGAACCATCCTTGGTCCAGTAGCTTGTCAGGAAGTTACCACACTCCAAGTCCTTATCCCTCACTACGAAATTAAGGACCACAAAAGGAGTTGGGGGGAAATGGCTCAGTAGGCAAAGCACTGGACTTGCAAGTCTCTTAGAGACCTGCCTATAATCCCTGCACATGGGGGGAGGGGGACAGAGACGCAATCCCTGAAGCAAGCCAATCAGACTAGCCAAAATGCAAGCTACAGGTTCAGTAAGAGACCCTGCTTCAACATGCCAGGGGAAGAACAATGACATCAACCTTGGGCCTACACACACACACACACACACACACACACACCCATACACACATGCACCCACTCATACACACACACACACAAACACACACGCACCTATACACACATGCACCCACTCATACACACACACATGCACCTATACACACGTGCACCCACTCATACATACACACACACACGCACCTATACACACGTGCACCCACTCATACACACACACACACACACACACGCGTGCACCTATACACACGTTACCCACTCATGCACACACACACATACACGCATCTATACACATGTGCACCCACTCATACACACACACACACGCACACGCACACACACACGCACATAAGAAAAAAGCAAAGGAGGCTGGAAAGATGGCCTAGCGGTTAAGAGCGCTGACTGCTCTTGCAGAGGACCCAGGTTCGATCCCCAGCACCCACATGGCGGCTGAGAACCGTCTGTAACTCCAATTCTAGGAGAACTCCAGTTCCAGGGGAATCCGACACCCTCTTCTGACCTCCGCAGCATTGCAGGACATGGGTGCACAAACCTACATGCAGACAGTACATTCATACACATAAAAAATAAATAAATAAAATTTTTTTAAAAAGAAAAAAAAAAAAAAAAGAAAAGTCCATTCTTTCCCTTTAAGGAGTTGACCTAAAAGCTCTTGGTGTTACTTCCTCTACTTCTGCTCCCTCTTGCTCCCCAAGATTTTAACCATGTGGTCACATCTAAAGACAGTCTGGGAAATGTAGTCTTCAAACAAGTACCCTGGTATCTAAACATTCTATCCTTGGGAAATTCTAATTACAAAAAATTAAAGGAAAACTGATAGCCTCAATAAGATTTCAATTCTCTCTTTTAATCTACTCTAGATGCTTTTAAACAGGCATTGGTCTGAAGATAGACTGAGAAAATATTCCAGACCAAAGAGGAATAAAAAGACCAACAATTAAATGCAGAACAAGGTCTGCGATTTTGTCTTCCTATAAAGGCTGTTCCTTAGACAACTGACAAAATGTGAATCTGAGTATACATCAAATAATTACACTGTGTTAATATTAACTTTCTGATATTGCTAATTTCACCATGGTTGTACAATACAATGTCCTTATTGGAAAACATACCCTGAAGAATTTACAGCTACAGATCCATCACATCTGCAGAGTTCTCTTCTTTAATTTTTATTATTTATTTTATTTTTATTGTTTGTCTGCATGTATGTAAGTGTACCCATGTCATTTGATGCCTTTGGAGGCCAGAAGAGTCATCAGCTCCCCTGAGTTAAGAACGGTTGTTAGCCACTATGTGGGTGCTAGGAATTGAACCTAGGTTCTCTGCAAGAGCAGCCAGTGCTCTTAACCACTGAGCCATCTCTCTAGCCCCATGAAGAGTTTTCTTAAGCATTCAAATAAAGAGAGAACAAAAGAGAGAAACTATTAACATGTGGGGATTCTGGATGAAAAGCATAGGAGAAGACTTTGTGCTATTCTTGAAACTTTGCTCTAAGTCTGAAATTATGTCAAAATAAAAAGTTAAAAACAGTACTACCTTACTTCTGACTGAAATTAACTTATTAGATTTTTCTGATGTGGTTCATTTGCAGTTTAGTCATTATATAATACCTTAGTTGAACTCAAATTAGAGAAATTTAGTAGCCTTTGTTTCTATATTTAGTTTGAGGTGCTGGGGATTGAACCCCAAACTTAACATACTTGCCCAGCACTCTACCACCGAGCTGTCCCCCTGGCCTCCGTAATTGGTTTAATTTAAGCCCTTTTCCCTCCCCTTCCCACATATTTTGATAAATGTAGTTAAAATAGAGATATTATTTGTAGCATTAAACATTATGAGGAGCCAGGCGTGGGGGAGCATAACTGTAGTCCCAGCATTCAGGAACTGGAAGCAGAATGGTCCCCAGTTGGAGATCAGCCTGGGCTATATAACAAGATTCTATCTCATTAAAAAATAAAATAGGGGCTGGAGAGATGGCCTAGCAGTTAGGAGCACCCACTGCTCTTGCAGAGGACCCGGGTTCAATCCCCAGCACCCACATGGCGTCTGAGAACCGTCTGAAACTCCAATTCTAGGAGAACTCCAGTTCCAGGAGAATCCGACACCCTCTTCTGACCTCCGCGGCATGCACGACATGGGTGCACAGACCTGCATGCAGACAGTACATTCATACACATAGAGAAAAATAAATAAAAAAATAAAAATTTAAAATAAAAAATTTAAAAATTTAAAAAAATAAAATAAAATAAAGCCAGGCGTGGTGGTGCACGCCTTTAATCCTAGCACTTGGGAAGCAGAGGCAGGTGGATCTCTGTGAGTCCAAGGCCAGCCTGGTCTACAGAGTGAGCTCCAGGCCAGCTGGGACTAAAGGGAGACCCTGTCTCAAAAACACCAAATAATAATAATAATAATAATAATAATAATAATAATAATATAAAAACAATAATAATAATAATACCACATATATGTAAAAATAAACACAAATAAAGTGTCCTAATACCCAGGGATCTAGAGGAGGCTTCAAGGAGGGTTCCAGGACCAGGAGCAGGCGCAGTCTCTCCACCCGCCGATTGGGAGGAAGCCAGGATTCTCACACCTGACTGCTCATGACACTGACATTCTATGAGCTTTCATTCTGAGAAGGCCTGAGAGTCTCAAGTCCTCTTACTGCTTCAAGCAAATACAGCACCATCAGTGTCCCTGAACAACAACGCCACCTTCGGCAGCCAGCAGTACACAAAGTCTGTCCCTAAGGACAAATGCTCCCCAAGGGGGAAGAACCCTGAAGCATTCTATCCCGTCATGATTACATCCCTGACCTTCCGACTGCCACAACCAAACTAATCTGTGGACTCTTCCCTGTCCCTAAAGGCAACATTTTCCTTTAAGGTGGGGTAGACTACTTCAATGAAACAGACACACACATCTAAGCCTAGGATCTCAGCAGTCAACATCAACCATCTTTCTAAAGTCACTTATGGTCCTATTTTTAAGCACACAGTTGCCACTTAGATGCTTAGATTGTCCCATATCATCCCAAGCTCCCAGTCTCTCCCTGTAGTTGAAGAGTTCTTTTTAGGTATTGTATTTCCAAGGAGAGCACTACAAGGGCAGGACAAGCAGCCATGAGTTAAGTGGGGACTCTGCCTTCATGGGGACCACCATTCGACTGTCTGATCTGCTGAGATTAAAGCAAGGTGCCTTCCCCAGGGCCCTCTAAGCTTGGCAGCAAGGAGCTCCTTCCGCGCTGGCATCACTCGTAAGCAGGACCCTAGGTGGAAGCCCACTGGGGATACAGAGGGGACATCTTTCCCTCTTTATGTTCGGAAGTGAATAGGAACTTCGAAAACATTCAGCTAATAACAACGCACCCTAAATTGCTAGATAAATACACAACTCTGTCTTTGAATATGAAAAATCTGTACTTCCAAACATATTCCCACAAATTGTTTTTTTTTACAGTGATAGAGATGTTCAAATTCATTAAATGTTGTTTTATCTAGTCGTTAGCCTATTTGGTTGGTTTCTCACAGAGAGACGCTTCACAGATGAGTAAAGCAGATTCCCTCCTCAGCTGTCTGCTGAGAGTAACAAACAGCAAGGTGGGATGAGACTCTTCACAGCATCACAGACTAATCCAGAGATGTTAAATCATCTCAAAAGAACAAAGGAAACATTGCTCGTTCCAATCCTGAAGAGGGATCTCTTTTCCAGTTTCAAATCCTATTGTTCTGTACTGATTGGATTGAAAATTCCTACACTGACACAACAGCACAGCAGCAGCCTTTCTGAGGCTTTCCCAAACCAACAGGAAGGGGACCCCAGGTTTAACTGAGGAGATACCCAGAGGTGGGGATGGATTCCAGGGCTGTGGCTCTTTCTTGGCCTCTAAACGTGCCTGTGGGTCCTTTTCCCTGCATGACCACTGAGCTGATGAGGAAAACAAAACTTCCTGGGCAGAAAGCATGTGTTCCATTCCATAACCATAGCGGCTCACAGCTCTGCAGGACTCCCCTGAAACCTCCCTGGAGCAAATCACTAGAATAAATCTGTTGCAAAGAAGAAGAGTTTCAGGAACACTTAAAACACTCCAATGACTTAAATCAATGCAGGCAAAATTACTCTTGGACCCAATCTTAAACCCCCTTTCCTTCCTCACTGAAAGGCGACTGGTGCTAGTCTCCAACAGAACTGATCTTCACTCTGCCTTTCAAAGGGCACCTCCTCCTGCAGCCCCAGATCCCAGAAGTGCGGAAGGGCTTGGAAAAGCCACACCCACACTCCTAAGTACTTATCTCCTGAGACAGACATCTTCTAGCTCACAAGCAGAACCACTTGGTGGGGCTGGGGCTCACCTGAATTTCAGCTAAGTGGTTTTCGCTGTCTTGTAGAGAACTGACCAGGCCCCTGTGGCTGATCCTGTACTTGTTGCTCCTGGGGGCATAGATGTTCTGCTGTGAACAAGGAACATAGCTAAAAGGACATTGGAGAGGCCAAGGAGCCAATTTTAGTTGGCATCATTGAATATTTATTCAGCATTTACCTATATAGCATGGTGAAGTGATCTTACAAAGCCATGCTGTTCACAGCTCAGGTATCTGCCACAGAAACTCTGTAGGGTCGGCACAAAATATGCCAACGGGCAATTCATCACATGTGACAGACTGGCATTTAAAAAATTATATTTACGGGGCTGGAGAGATGGCCTAGCGGTTAAGAGTGCCGACCGCTCTTACAGAGGACCCGGGTTCAATCCCCAGCACCCACATGGCGGCCGAGAACCGTCTGAAACTCCAGTTCCAGGGGAATCCGAGACCCTCTTCTGACCTCCGCGGCATCGCACGACACGGGTGCACACACCTGCACGCAGACAGTACATTCATACACATACTGAAATAAATAAAAAATTAAAAAAAAATTATATTTACAAAATAAAGTAGCTTTTGGGTTTTTTAATAAACCACTATTATCTTCCTCTGTGGTTTTCTATACAACACAGAAGCAGTAAGCCAGAACTGACCAGCCTGGGTTTTGATTACACTTCAAAAACTCACTGTGCTGGATAGCTTTAGTGTCAACTTGACACACCTGGGTTGAGGGAGCCTCAATTGGACTGGCCTGAGACCACATCTATGGAGTATTGTCTTGATTGTCGAGCAATGTGGGAGGGCCCAGCCCACTATGGGTGGTGCCATCCTGGGCAGATTGTTGTGTACTGTATAAGAAAGCAAGCTGGGCATGGGCCAGGGGAGCAAGCCAGTAAGCAGCATTCCTCCATGGCCTGTACCTCAGCTCCTGCCACCAGGTCCCTGTCCTGAGTTCCTACCTCTGGCTCCCTGAGTGATGAACTATGACTCAGGAGATGTGAGCTGAATAAACCCTTTCCTTCCCAAGTTAGTGTCGGCCACAGTGTTTTGTCTCAGCAATTGAAGGGAAACTAGAACACTCACTTAGTGGGTGACTTTAGACAAGAGATGCTAATGATCCTCTTATATTTAAAATACAGAGAAAAATGCCCACGTGTTTCTCACTGGTTCTTATGAGGCTCATATGTGTGTGTGTGTGTGTGTGTGTGTGTGCGTGTGTGTGTATACTCATATATTTATATATATATATATATATTTATATGAAAGTGTGAAAATATTTGTAAAATGTTTACAAACAGAAAGCAGCATTATTTATGACATCTTCTCTTCTAGTTTCATTTCTGTTGCTGTGTTAGATTATCCAGACAAAGGGCTGGAGAGATGGCCTAGCAGTTAAGAGCTCTGACTACTCTTGCAGAGGACCTGGGTTCAATCCCCAGCACCCACATGGTGGCTGAGAACTGTCTTTAACTCCAGTTCCAGGGGAGCCTGATGCCCTCTTCTGACCTCCGCAGCATTGCATGACACAGGTGCACAAACCTGCATGCAGACACATCTGAAAAAAAATATCCAGACAAAAAGCCACTTCCAAGAGAAAAGGTTTATTTTAGCTCACAGTTCACCACAGCAGGGAACTCACAGCAGCAGGAACTTAAAGCAGCTTTTCATATCACAACCACAGTCAAGAGCAGAGAGAAGGAGTGCATGATTATTACTGCTCAGCTTACCTTCTCCACTCTACACAGTCCACAGTGGACTGGGTATTCCCATATCAAGTGATGTAAGAAGGACACCCCCCTCAAATATGTTCACGAGCTAACCTGTTCTATAAAATCCTTCACTGAGACCCTTCTCTCTGGACTGGGTCTTCCCATAGCAAGTAACATAAGCAAGACAATCTCCCACAGATATGCCCTTAAGCCAAGCTGATCTATCCAAACCTTAATTGAGACTCTCTTCCTGGGTGATTCTAGACTGTGTCAAATTGATTATTAAACCTCAAGACAGACTCTTAGTGAAAAGCAGAGAAAGAACCTAAGAACAAGAAACAGATTGTATTTCTAGTTCTACAATAACTACAAATCTCTGAAGCTTTGGCAAATAACTTCTACTCTCTGGTTGTCAGTTTCCTCATCTGTGAAATGGGAGAGTTGGACTAGATCAGCTCTAAGTTCTCTCTTAGATGAACAGGCTTTGAGTCCAAGCCAAACAAAGAGACAGAAAATAATCAAAGAAAGTGGGTGTTTTTCTAAAAGACTAAACTCTAAAATAACAAAGAAAATGCAAAAAAAGAGAGAGACATGGTTTATTGATCATGATATTCTTTCCCCAAAACCAGACATGCTCTCATAGACTATTTGCCATTTACAACAAATGAGTTTTAATGCATTTGCTTTTAGAACAAGATTTTTAAGACAAATCATTTACAAAGAATCTTACTTGCACGTTGACTAATGATAGAAGTCTGCCTATAGTCTCATATCTATGTGTGTCTGTATGCAGACATGCATGAACACATAGGTGTATACACACACATACACACACACATTCAACACATTGATCTTCATAGAAGACAATTCTCTGGAAGGTAGTGTAAACAGACTTAGTGCTTTGATATATGGGAAACAATGCCTCTACACATAGCAAAGACTCTTTTTATGTATTATAAGATGGAAACATTCAGAGGATAACATGAATTACAAAAAGTCATTGACCAAGAAGGCAAGTCATCTGACCTGATTACAGCCTATGTTCTGTGTTGACACTTCCATGTCCTTGACACTAGAATCTATCATAAGCCCCAATATTTCACCCATTAATGTTTTTTTCAAAATAGAATATTTGGTCAACAATTCTGTTTTGCTTAGGAGTTGCGTAAGTCTTCTTCACAGTCCCTTTGCATTAAAATCTTGTAGCCTGGTATTGTGGTACATACCTCTAACCCAGCACGCAGGAGGCTGAAGCACATGGATCACAAGTTCAAGACCAGCCTGGACTATGGAGTAAGACTTCTCAAAAAATTATCTTGTGCTGTATTTGTTAATTGGGATGGATAACCGTTACATTTCATGTGTATCAACCATATTCTACCTCTCCTTAAGCACCAGCCATTTGCTCAGAATTCTGTTTAAATTTCTTTTTAATTAAACTGTAGACATACATTCAACCTTCAGCTTGTTATTTTAATAATAATTGTAACAATTAACCCATAATTGTTTTTATCACTAACAATTATTAAATAATAACTTGTGTGTTCATTAACATAATAAGTCTCATTAATTGCATGCTGTCTCACAATGAGATTAACCTGTGAAGATCAGACAAAAAATATAAGTTAAAGCAGAATCAGAGAATCACTTTAGAGCTGTCTGGGCAAATTTTCAAAAAGTTGGGCTTCACAAGGTAGGGGTAAGATTTGGGGGAGCTGTAATGTCAAACTGCAGTGTAACAATACTAATTAGAGTGATAATGTACAAAAAGGTTGGTGTGTGACTTTGAAATATTAGGGAAATAATACTAGCTAAAGATTTAGGAATGATCAAAGAAACAAAGCTTTGATCTCTAATATGAGAGAAGATTCTCTTCTGGCCAACCATGTATGCCCTGGGACCCATATAATGACATTGGTTTGCTGATAATTCCCTAGTGTTATATCTTAGTCCATTCATGCTATAATAAAATATCTTATGCTAGCAATAGAATTTTAAAAGCTGGGAGCATAGCTCAGTAGACCACTTACTTAGCGTTTACAAGGCCCCTGATTTTAATCCATATACCTCCAAAAAAATTACACAGTAACATTTTATCCCTTACCATCCTGGAGTCTGGGAAGTACAACATTAAAGTACCAGAAAACTCAATCTCTGGAGAAAGATTGCTCTCTACCTCAAGACAGCATCTTCTTAATGTATCTTTATATGATAGAAGAAGCAACAAGCAAGCTCCCTTACTCCTCTTTACAAGGGCACCAGTCCTACTCATGAGAGGTCATAACTTCCCTAAGGCCCCACTATCAACACTGTCCCATTGGTGATTAAGTTCCTTTATGGCATTTTGGGGAAGATTTCTTTTAGTCATAGGATGCTGATATTAAATGTTCTAGGAACATTTTGGAATATTTTCTCTTCATTGTTTTCTGATGCCCACCTTCGCTTCTATCCATTCATATATTGATCAATACATGATACATAGAAGATAGATAGATATAGAGATGATAGATAGATGATAGAGAGAGATAGAGATGATAGATGATAGGTAGATAGATAGATAGATTATTGATAGAAGATAGATGATAGATAGATAGATGATAAATTATTGATAGATAGATACATAGATGATAAATGATAGATAGATAGATAGAGATGATAGATAGAGATGATAGATGATAGATAGATAGATAGATAGATAGATAGATAGATAGATATAGATTTTAGTGTCTCAGACCATCCTGTTTCTCCTCTGAGATTCTGGTGTTCATTTTCCTGCCTCTTGGTGGCAACGTTAGCACAATGCATACTTTAATTTTCTTTTTTGTCCCTCTGGTGATATTAGATTGGCCCCTTGTACCACTCTGTCCCTTATTTGTACCCTGATACTTAAGTGCAATATTTAATGTTCACAATAGTTGATGTTTTCTCAAGGTTGGTAGGCCTGGAGTCAAAAATGATGGGTCCCTGAATATTCCTATGACTATCTCTACTATTACCAGAAGAAGTTAGTGTGTCTTCAGAGCATTCAGAGCAAGTTTCAAATACTTCAGTCTGCCTTTCAGAGCTCTTTACAATTCATTCCAGAACTATCTTACTGTCACTTATACTATCTGTGGTGGTTTGAATGAGAATGTCCCCCACAAGCTTTAAGTATTCAGATATTTTGTCTCCAGTTTGTGGCACTGTTCTGGAAGTTCTTAGAAGGTGTGGCCATGCTGGAGGAAGTATGTCATTGGGGGCAAGTTTAACAAGCCTTGCGGTCTCCAGTCTCTCTCTCTCTCCACTTCCCTTGCTCATCAGAGGATGTGAGAGGATGTGAACCTCAGCTTTCTGATCCAGCCCCAGCCACGATGGACTCTGATTCCCTGGACCCGTCAATCATAAGCTCAAATAAACTCTTCCTTTTATAAATTCCCTTGATCATGGTGGTTTATCACAGCAACAGAAAAGTGACTAATACAGTTATTTGGTACCAGAGAGTAGGCTGTTGGCTGTGAAGAACCTGACCATGTGGCTGTTTGGAGAAATGTGGAAGACTTTGGAAATTTGGGCTAGAAAAGCTGTTGACTACTGTAAGCAGAGCTTAATGAGCCATTTTAGTAGAAGCCTGGAAGAAAGCATTGCTGCAAAAAAATGTAGTTCCAGAGGAAAATAAAGACTTAGGCAGAAACTGGGATCTTTTGGCAGAGTCTGGCCATGGTTTGCCCACAGCCCAAATGCTCACTTGATGCTAAGTTGAAAAGCAATGGACTAATGTCTTTGGTGGAGGATATTTCAAGACAGCCTAATGTAGAAATGGTGGCATGGCTATTAATGGTGAATATTCTACAGATCTACAGTGATAAAGAGCAAATGGGGCAGAAAGAAATGCAGAATGTACAGTTTGGATCTGAAAAAAATGCACTAGGAAGATTAAAGGTGGGGCCAAGGCATGTGAAGGAGAGGATCCCGTTGATAAAGAGATTAAAGTGATTAAAGAGAAGTCTAGCTATTTACAAGTAAACAATGGAAAAAGTGAGATTAAAGAGATTAAGGAGAGACCTCAAGATTTACATGTAAACAACAGAAACAGTACCTTTAGGACAAGACCACACCCAGTTAAACCTCCAACTTTGGAAAGGAAAATACTGAAAAAGCAGAGAAAATTTGTGAACGTGGTTGAAGTAGGACAGGGTCCATCCCAACCTGGCAGCCAAACTCGGCAGTTTCATTCACATGGTGCTGGCTTTAGAGGCATGAAGGATGCAAGAGTGAAGGGGTCATCAGTTCTTCCTCCACTGTTTCAGAGAGCCACAGAGGCCAGGCAGAGTGCAGCAGGGGCGTCCCTGAATAAAGAAGGCCCTGATAGGCCATTGCGTGAAGCTGTGAATGTGGAGCCTGGTTGGCAGTGGAGACCCCAAGAAGACATTCGAGGTGCCAGAGCTGTGAGATATTTTCCAAGGAGAGCTGCATACAGGGAGTGGTACCAGCCTAAGGAAGAGATGTATGTTGGACACAAAGCTGGAAGAGCTGAGACATCTAAGCCCTTTTGAAGTAAAGTCCCAGAAGTTGCACATGGAGCTACTGGACTTGGCATTTGCCCTGCTGGTTTTTGGTCTTGTTTTCGTCCAGTATTTCCTCACTATGCCTCTATTCCCCCCTTTTGGAATGGGAATGTATGTTTGGTTCCACTGTACATTGGGAGTAGGTAATTTGTCTTTTGATTTTACAGGAGCTTACAGTTAAGAGATTGGCCTGGGTCCCAAAAGAGACTTTGGATTGTAGACTTTTGAATAGAATTGAGACTGGTAAAGACTATGGGGACTTTTAAGGTTAGACTAAATGCATTTTGCATTTTATATGGTCATGAGCCTATGGGGGCCAGGGAGTAGAGTGAGAATGTCCCCCATAGGCTTTTAGTATTCAGATATTTTGTCCTCAGTTGGTGGCACTGTTCTGGAAGTTCTTAGAAGGTGTGGCCATGCTGGAGGAATTACATCATTGGGGGTGGGTTTAGTGAGTTTAACAAGCCTTGTGGTCTCCTGTCTCTCTCCATTTCCCTTGCTCATCAGAGGATGTGAGAGGATGTGAACCTCCAGCCCCAGCCACCATTCCTCCGGCCACAATGGACTCTGATTCCCTGGAACTGTCAATTGTAAGCTCAAATAAACTCTTCCTTTTATAAGTTCCCTTGCTCATGGTAGTTTATCGCAGCAACAGAAAAGTGACTAATACAACATCCAAACAGTGGAGTGAATTGGCATTATACTATTTAGATGGGGTTTTCTTTGTTTCTAGAAGTTCTTTCTCCTTCTCCAAGTCTATTGATCATTTGTAATGGACTCTTGTTTCTTCCTCATACTTTTGATTCACTCACCTGTCTCTTTTAAACTTATAAAATGTGGCTATTTTAGACTCTGTGTCCAGTGATTCCTTTACATGAAATTCCTATGAGACTGCTTCTACTATTCATTGTCCTGACTCTCACTCATGGTTCCTTAGTTCCTCAGAGGTGTTGGTATTTGTGTGGGAGCTTGCATGTGAGTTCACATCACTGGAACACCACATGTGGGAGTTATAGGACACACATGTTGGAGGAGGGGTATTCTTCCAGAAAGTATAAATATTTTCAGCTTCTAGGTATCCAAGAGCACCACCAAGTTGAAATGACTTTAAACTTCATCCTTGTAGTTTTCTACTCTCCATTATGAGAGTCCAGGACTCCAGGCCTGATTTGTACTGAGATTTCTCAGGGGAGAATTTTACCTTAAGGCAAACCAAAACCTGAGGCAGCACCTTCCTTCACTGCCTTCCTTCTCCCAACTTTGTTCCCTCCTACTTCACAGTCAGCACACATGGTATCCTCCAGGAGTCTGTGCATTACAGGAAACATCACCACCCAGCTCTCTACTTTGCACTGGTCTCATGATTTTTCTTCTCTTCCACCCAGTGGTCGCCAGGATCAGAAGATCTGGCCAGCTGCCAGCTTCACTACCTTTGACTCTCCCAGCCCCCCAGGTATATCCTTTCACCACATTTGATGCTCTGAAAGCACCTTCCTTTGTCTCTAGGACAGCCATACATCTGCTTTGCTACAGGATTTCAGGAGGTAAAATTTGCATTAGGGCAAAAATCAGAAGACCTGCAATGTATAGCATCTTTCAGCAGTGCTTTTTGCTCTTAGAACTTTGATTTAATTTTAGTAATTTTGCTACCAAGGTTAAAAACAAAGTACCTTGGGATTGTACTTCTGTAAGCCCTTGGACCAAGGACTCAGATTCTTACTTCAGTGTTCTAGAGCAGGAGTCATGCCTTTTTATTTTTTACTTAAAGTAGCCAATAGTAAACATTTTTGGAATCTATAAGCAATATAGTCTCTATTACAACTACTCAATTCTAGAACTGTGAAAAGGATTATTCTCTATTCAGAGCCAAATAATACTAAAGTCTTTTTAAGCTGTGCATTTCATCAAAATATATTAATACAGGAGAGCTCTGATAGCAGGAATGGGTTATTCTGCCAAGGAGATGTTGGCCAGGGGATCCAAGCCCCCCCCAAAGGTAAAGGCTTCTTGCCTGTAAACTGGGATACCTGCAAGAAGAGAGGCAATAAGGCCCTGCTGTTGAAGACCTGATGTAAGCATAGGAAAGATATATTGAGACTGCACTTGCAAGTTGGTCTCTGGAATGCCAGAGAGTGTTACCAAACGCCACTGAACCAATAAAGCAAATATTGGTCTCCTTGAGTCAAGCAAGACTCCTCCATCAGCATCAGCTACATCTCACCTGCTTGGAAATACAGTGCAGCAGTAGCAGCCACATGTCTGTATATCTCAAATCTAATTGGCTATTAGCTCTCTCCTTGGAGGAATAACCCATGGCTGATGCCACAAGCTTACATCTTCTAATGGTTAGGAGATGTTATAAGCCACAGTAAGACCTTGTCATCTTTTACAGAAAAAACTTAATTCATGGATTAGCATACCATCCAACATCTGTGTCTATACCAAAGTAACCTACCATAATAATTAGTACTGTTGAAATACCTATATATCTAATTGCTTGTGCTTCATTAGTAGGATTGAAAGGTTATTCCTGGACATACTGTCACCCCATGAAAGGAAACAGCTAGAATTGATCAGAGTCCAAAATGACATCTCCAGAGAAAGTAGACTGTTTTGCTTCTCGTCCACCTGTGCCCCTTTTCTAAGCCTAGGGAACAATCTGTAGAAGAGGGAGCATGGTAGAATGTAAGGGCTGCAAACTCAGAAAAATATAGAGACCATTTGTGTACCTTAACCCCAAAGTTATTGTTGGAAGTTCAATACAAATTATAAATAAAACAATTAACATTTTATATTCCCAATTAGTTCAAATGTATTACCATTTTCACCAAAACCTACAACCAAATTTAACTAATCTAAACATTTCACTAAGCCTTAAAATATCCCATGATATGTGGACAAAGCTTGGGCAGAGTTGAGTACCTGCCAAATAAATTTTACCCAATATACACTTTGCTCTTTAAAGCTATATGACTAGACTATGACTTCAGAGAAATCAAGCATTAATTTATATGGTTTATTTTGTATTTCTGTGTAAATCTCTACTGAAATACCTCTCTATATGTGCTATTTTTAAGTATACCCTTTTAAACTGCAAACCTTACAGAGTGGATTTTTTTTTTATTTATTTTTATGTGTATGAATGTATTGTCTGCATGCAGGTCTGCGCACCCGTGTCGTGCGATGCCGCGGAGGTCAGAAGAGGGTCTCAGATTCCCCTGGAACTGGAGTTCTCCTGGAACTGGAGTCACAGACGGTTCTCAGCCGCCATGTGGGTGCTGGGGATCGAACCCGGGTCCTCTGCAAGAGCGTTCGGCGCTCTTAACCGCTAGGCCATCCCTCCAGCCCACAGAGTGGATTTTAATGACTATCTTCCTCCAAGCTCTTGGCCTTCTTCAGGCCTGGCATGAAAACCTGCTTTAGAGACTTTTCAGTATCTAGCACCTTTTTTAAATTTTTTTATGACTACAAGTATCCTTCATGTAAAACCAATTTGCAAGCAGTTGTGCCCAAACCCACACAGACCAAGGCTCCCACCATCCAGCTGGAGGGGCTTGTATGTACAATCAAGTTGATCAAATAAGTGTCCAGTCTATATTGCTGTAGTTTTACCATTCACCCCAATCGCAGCCCTTACATTTTACCATGCCCCCTCTTCCACAGATTGTTCCCTAGGCTTAGAAAAGGGGCACAGGTGGATGAGAAGCCAAATAGTCTACTTTCTCTGGAGATGTCATTTTGGACTCTGATCAGTTCTAGCTGTTTCCTTTCATGGGTTGGCAGTTTGTCCAGGAATAACCTTTCAATTCTACTAATGAAGCACAAGCAATTAGATATATAGGTATTTCAACAGTACTAATTATTATGGTAGGTTACTTTGGTATAGACACAGATGTTGGATGGTATGCTTATCCATGAATTATGTTTTTTTTCTGTAAAAGATGACAAGGTCTTACTGTGGCTTATAACATCTCCTAACCACTAGAGGATGTAAGCTTGTGGCATCATCTGTGAGTTATTCCTCCAGGGAGAGAGCTAATAGCCAATTATATTTGAGATATACAGACATGTGGCTGCCACTGCTGCACAGTATTTCCAAGCAGGTGAGGTGTAGCTGATGCTGATAGAGGAGTCTTGCTTGACTCAAGGAGACCAACATTTGTTTTATTGGTTCAGTGGCCTTTGGTAACAATCTCTGGTATTCTAGAGTCCAACTGTACACTTGCAAATGCGGTCTCAATGCAACCTTCCCATGCTTACATCAGGTCTTTGACAGCAGGGCCTTACCGCCTCTCTTCTTGCAGGTGTCCCAGTTTACAGGCAAGAAGCCTTTACCTTTTGGAGGAGCTTGGATCCCCTGGCCAACATATCCTTGGCAAAATAATCCATTGCTGATATCAGAGCTCTCCTGTATTAATATATTTTGCTTATATGCACAGCTTAAAGAGACTTTAGTATTATATTTGGCTCTGAATAGAGAATAATCCTTTTCACAGTTCCTATGTCTATTAGTCAATTAAAGAAAGCAGTTTTACCAGTTTTATAAGAGATTATCTCTAACGGTCACCTCTAATTTACAGTTAGAGAATGACTTCATTACCACCATGTTTTTCTTTGTTCTATGGAAAAGAGGTAAGGAAGTCTCTCATATTAAAACTGTGCAGCACCTAGAAGGCAAGGTTCATTAGGACTCACTATAAACAGTTGTTACAAATATGGTCCTCAGAGATGTTTGATGCCTGTAGCAGTCTGAGGATTTTCTTCCTTTTAGTGTTAAGATGGTCCAACTGTTACAGTGGTAATTTCTTACCAGTCAATTCTTTAATCAGTCAATTAAAAAAGGTATAACTACCCTTTTTTAATTGACTGATAGGCATAGGAACTGTGAAAGGACAATTCTCTATTTAGAGCCAAATTCAATAGTAAACTCTTTATAAGCTGTGTAATCAAGCAAAATATATTAGTACAGGAAAGCTCTGATATCAGTAATGAATTATTCTGCCTAGGAGATGTTGGCTAGGGTATCCAAGCCCCCAAAATTATAAAGGCTTTTTGCCTATAAGTGGGATATATGCAAGGAGAATGGTGGTAAGTCCCTATTGTCGAAGACCTGGTGTGAGCATGAAAAAATGTTTTGAGACATCACTTGCTAATGTACAATTGGCCTCTGAAATGCCAGAGAGTGTTACTAAAGGCCACTAAAGCAATACAGCAAAATATTGATCTCCTTGAGACAAGCAAGACTCCTCCATCAGTATCAGCTACACCTACACCTCAACTGCCTGGAGATACTGTGCAACAGTGGCAGCCATGTGTCTATATATATCCCAAATCTAATAGGCTATTAGCTCTCTCCTTGGAGGAATAACTCACAGTGGATGCCACAAGCATGTCCTCTAGTGCTTAGGAGATGTTATAAGCCACAATAAGAACTTGTCACCCTTTATAGAGAAACCACAGTTTGTGAATTAGCATACCATCCAAGCATCTGTGTCTATGCTCACAGCTTAGCTTGCCATAATAATTAGTACTGCTTAAATGCCTGTACATCTAATTGCTTGTGCTTTGTTAGTAGGATTAAAAAGGTATCCCTGGATAAGCTGTCAACCCATGAAGGGGAACAACCTGAACAGACTAGAGTCCAAAATGACATCTCCAGAGAAAGTAGACTGTTTTGCTTCTCACCCACTTGTGCCCCTTTCCCAAAGCCTGGGGAACAACTTGCGGAAGAGGAGGCATGGTAGAATGTAAGGGTTGCGGAGAGATTGGGGTGAATTGTGAGACCACAGCAATATAGACTGGACTCCTATATGATCAACATGCTTGTGCATCCAAGCTTCTCCAACTGGACTATGGGAACCTTGGGTTGTTTAAAATTTGGACATAGATACTTGCAAATTGGTTTTACATGAATGTTACTTACATTCATTGCTTATGCTTAATAATTTGGCTCACTTCAAAAAAAATGCACCAATTACCTAATTGTATGGCAAACTGAGTAACATCAATATTATCTGAAAACAACTGTGCTATTATATTGTAGAATCCCTTAAAAAATAAACAAATAAAAGAGAAAAAAAAGAAAGAAAAAAAAGAATGTAAGGGCTGCGATTGGGGTGAATGGTGAAACTATAGCAATATAGACTGGACACTTATTTGATCAACATGATTGTACATACAAGCCCCTCCAGCTGGATGGTGGGAGCCTTGGGCTGTGTGGGTTTGGGCATAGCTGCTTGCAAATTGGTTTTACATGAAGGATGCTTGTACTCATAACTTATTACTTATTGTTTAAAAAAATGAAATAAAAAAGAAAAAAAACAGCTACTCAATTCTAACATTATATGCAAAAGCAGCATCCCCCCACACACATTACATAAATTCAAAAGCTCAAGTGTTTTCCAAAAAGACTTATTTTATATGTTGGCATTTGAATTTTACATAACTTTCACAAAATATTTTTTCTTCCCATTTTTTTTTCATTTAAACAAATGTAAAAATCAGAGGCTAAGGAGATGGCTTAGTCAGTAATGTTCCTACCTCCTAAACATGAGGACCTGAATTTGGGTTCCCAGTACTCAGTATGAAAAGCCACTTATGGTGCATATACCTACTATATAGCACTGGAGAGACAAAGACAAAGATCTCCATGAGATCTATAGTGAGTACGAAGAAGACCAAAGAAATATAAATATATAAATAAATATAAATAAGTAAATAGACTGAAAAAAACCTAAAGCCTGAAAACACACAACACATAAATAAAACATTTGATAAAGAAGACATCACAAATCAAAAAGGAAAAGGAATCCAGCTAGCACAATAGTTTGGGAATTTAGAAACAAAAACAATTTATATCCATATCTCATACCCCTCACGAAAATAAATAACAGATGCACCAATGGGTAAAACAGAAAAGAATTAAGCCTTGGGAAGAAGCTAAGCTGCATCTGAAGCAGTTGTTTGTCAAACCTCTGGAGTGAAGAGGAATTTCCAAGCTTAAAAGCTTAGAAAAAGCCACAGAGTAAAGCCACAAAGATTTAACTGCACAAAAACTGTAAACCTGTGGATAATGAGATAAAGTAACATTCTAAAGACGGAGATTGAGAAATGAATCTGCATAGTTGAGGAAATCAAACGAGTTTACAAAACACAGGAAGCTGAGACTCTGAGCAGTAATCAAAAAATCAGAGTTAATCCGTGATAACGTCTGTCATCTCTGCATTTAGGAACCAGTTTTCATACATGAAAAGACCCATACTGGCCAGCAGAGAGCAAAGCACACTTTTGGAAATGTTGTAGCTTTGCAATCTGGGATGATTTAGATGAGATTTCAGATGGAACTTCTCTAACTGACAGGCAATGTTTTCCCCAAACCAGAAACAACCTACAGAGGTAAAGAGGAGAAATTCACAAGCAGCAGATCATGAGACTTTTAAACATTATGTTTAAATACCATGAAGTAACATAGGCAAACATTATGTCAGGTGAAAAGGGCAGGAAATAAAATTGTATAAACACTAAAGTTGCAATTACATAAAATTTAAATTAACCCGTTCAGAATGGGGAAAGGTACAACAAAATACACCTTAGCGCTGTTTGTGCTGCTGGTATCAGTTGGCTCTTCAGGTGATTCTTTCATTTCAGATTCTGCTTACTAACACTGCATTATATAGGACTGGAGAGAAGAGGTTAAAAGCACTTACTCTTCTTCCAGAAAATCCAAGTTAGGAGCCCACCACCCAGGTGGCTCACAACCATCTGTAGCTCTAGCTTCAGGGAACCCAACACCCTCTAGTGACTTCCACAGGCACCCAAACACATATTCACATACACACACACACAGACACACACACACACATGCACACAGACACACACACAAATAAATAAATAAAAACAACAAAAAGCTAGAATTATACTAACTTTTTATTTAATAAAGCTTTTTAGAGGGAAGAATCATGCTTTCAAATTTACCGTCAGGCTGGAAAGATTGCTCAGTTAGATAAAGGTTCTTGCCACTAAGTCTGATGTCCTGAGTTCGATCCCCAGACCCCACATGGTAGAAAGAGAGAACCAACTCCCACAAGTTGTCCTCTGACATCCACATCCTTACAAACCTACACACACACATAAGTAAATAATGAAAAAATAAATAACATGTAATAGAAAATTGGAGTGTGGCAAACCAGCAGATAGGAAATGGTAAAGTTTCAAATTTACATTTTGAAATTTTTGATACTGAAAATATCGATTGAACTAAGTCATATGCCAAAAATCCCAGAGCATAATCTGAGAACTAAGTAGAACCTCTGCCCTGTGTTTCTTTACACTTGTTATATCATTAAGACTATAAAGTAAATAGCCACTGTTATCACTGATAACTAAGTGAAGCCTAATTGTGTGGTTTTAGTCTCAATTAAAATTGCAGGAAACTTGAAAGGCTTTCTACCAGTGTCATAGATAAATAACACTTTAAATGCACGGGCTTCGATTGGAAACTGTTTAATATTTCCTTAGCTTTCTGGAAATCTCTGTGCATAGATCTTAAGGGTTTCAGACACTTTTGTGGCACTTAAATGCACCCTTCTTTGTCAAATCTCCATGCAATTTCCTAGTTTGTTAAAGGACATTTAAATTTCGAGACAATATGCTATTCTTTAAGGGACAATGGCATGCAATTTGAGCAGCCAACCAGCATCTGTCATCAACCTTTTGTCTTCTATCAAGTTCCAAAGAAAGTGCTCCAGTTCCAAGGGGTTCTCAGTGGAGCTGGCAAGTCACAAGATCTCTCCTAAAACACAACATGGCCCCACATCCCCACCCTCACCTAAGTAGCATCTACTAGAATATAAGAGAAATATCTGCCTGTAGGTGAAGGGTAGGGCTGTCTTGTTTTGCTCTGCTTGGTTAGCCCAGACTGGCCTTGAAGTCAGGTTCCTTCTGTCTCCACTTCCTAAGCACCAGGATAACCCTATATGAAGGGCAACCCTGTGTGTGTGTGTGTGTGTGTGTGTGTGTGTGGTGTGTGTGTGTGTCTGTGTCTGTGTCTGTATGTGTGTTTCTCTCTGCCTGTCTATCTGTGTGTCTGTGTGTCTATGTGTGTCTGTCTTTGTATGGGTCTATATACATGAGTCTGTGTATCTATGTATACCAGTGTAGTATATGTATGTGTACATGTACCCATGTGTATGTGCATGTGAGTAGGGAGGCTGGAGGTTGGCATTCTATCTTCCTCAATCACTCTCCACCTTAATTTTTGAGTCAGGTTCTCTCATTAAACCTGGAGCCCCCCAGTTCATCTAGACTGGCTAGCCAGAGAGCCCCAAGTATCCTTCTGTCTCTACCTTCCCCTGTGCTGGGACTACAGATGTACACATCTAGGTTTTTACATGAGTGTGTATGAATGGAGGTCCTTCTGCTTGCAAGGCAAGCACTTTTCCAACTGAGCCAACTCCCCAACCCCCAAGGTCAACGGCTTTGATGAGACTGTGTACTATGGAGACTCCGGATTCTGCTGCTGATGCCACCTGGGTTGGTATCTTCCAGCTAACGTGTGCTTAGAAGGGACGCTTTGCTCCAGGTGGCCAAGATGGACGTGTGTCCGAGTGCACACCATAAACACTGTGCTACAAATCTCATGTGGAGTCACAGTCCACTCTTCCTGGAGATCTTGTTTTAGGGCTTTGCAAAGTAAAGGAGCGTCCATTACAGCTGGGCACTTAGGCCTTCAAAATGCTCATTTCTTCTTATGAGACAATAAAATACTTCCTGCAGCAACAGCAGGTGAGCACAGAAAAAGTCTTAAATATCTGACCTGAAGTGCCAAAGATGCTTAATAATCTTTAAAGTTACTAACAATATTGTTTCCTCCCGTTACCAGGATGTTGTAAAATGTCCTAATTAGTCTTTATGATAATGCCGACACCTCCACAGCACATAAAAAGGACTTTTAATTTTTAAAAGGACAACTCCGGTTGGTTTGATTTTTATCTCTAATTGGCCTATAATGTCTATCCCTCTGGCACTCCAGACAGGCAAACATTAATTTAACAGGAACTCATACACCATAGGAGACCAGAGAATCGAGTGTGGAAAAGAAGGCTCCTGTATTCTGGACACATAATTGGCTCCATTTGCTTTTACCTCCTGGAAGGTGCTAAACAAGCTTGTCTGCTGCTCAAACAGGGCAACCTCAGGGGCAGCCAGTTCCTGAGGATCTTCTAAAACCGTTAAACCAAGTCCCTATAGTAGCACAGCCACGATTCATTCACCAGACTCTAGACCCCATTCTGCACATGCTGCAGGAGAAGCCCCCTGGTGCTGTGACGAAAATTCCCAGGACACTGAGGACAGGAGGCCGATCGAGGTCTAAAACAAGGGCTCTGTGCTCTCGTGTTGTCACTCATCCTTCCTCAACAATGAAATGAAAACAATTCTCTAAAATGAACTTGGAAACCATTTTCAACTTTCACAATTCAAGATTTACTAGTAAGCTCAGCTCTGCCAACAGCGTGCATGAGGACCCGGCCCCTCCAGCTGGTAACGCAGAGGCTGGCTCGGGCCACTCGGAACCCTCAGCTCCAGCAACGTCCAGTCTGACACTAAATGCCCCATCAGAGCACAACTCTCACCACTCCGCCCAGCATATTCCAGACCAGCATAGAACCAGGTGAAGGCTTTCTCAGCTTCTACCTAAAGAAATGCATTTGGGATTTTAGGAAATCCAACTCAGTTGTACCAACTGTCTCTCTTCTGGGTGGGGTAGCTGTAACAGTGATCCCCTGGGTCAAAGGAACATCATCTTTGCGTAGGAAATATGAGAATTGGCTTTTCACATCATTCCTCAGGATATGTATGGGGGTATGTGTGTATTTGGGTTAGGCCTGGAGGATTCCTACTCCAGTGGAAACCTGACAGGTTGAACACCATATCGACCCCAAATGATTCCCATTGCTGACTAATGAGGCTTTAGTGGCTGACCCACTTCCCCCAACCCCCTTTAATGTCCCATTCTTCTCAATGAGTTGCTGGCAGAGCAGGGGCTGAATTGATTAACATGACTGTTGAAAAGCCTTTAGCTTCCCAAACCCAGGAAACTGGACAATCTTTTATTTATATTCAGGGCTTCATGTTGGACCATGGGTAACGGCGCTGCTGTTTCCCCAGCCACCTTCTGTCATAGTGGCACCACTGCCAGGCATCAGGCACAGCTCATCAGCAGATCTGAGGGGGCAGGACCAGCCCAAGGAAGTTGTCTTACACACCGGCGACTCAGAATGAACCGTGTTCCTGGAGCTCGATGTTCTGTTACTGAGAGAACAGTCTTCTGGCCGTTGCTCTGAGAATCTGCTAAACCAATCATGCTGTTAAATGCATTAACACCACACACATACATATTTTAACTCCAGTACCCTGAGTTCTGAAACAAAACACAAATATAGTAAAGAAACTATGAGCCAAATTTTCACTTAAACCACAGCAATGGCTCCACTCAACTTTCATCTGCTCAGTATCACTGGTCATTCCCTTTCAGTCTCTTAGCCCAGACTTGATGAATTACTGGGCAAGAGGAAGAGAAGAATGCATCAGAGCAGCAGTCAAGGCTAAAATTTGGGTTTGTACAACTTTGGATGATACTCTAGCCTAAGAGTTTTTACTTCAGGTTTTGCCTTTCTCTGGCCATATGGTACCCATCAATCCTAGCTTTAAATTCACTTCCTTTTGTTTTGTACAGGGTCTGCTCTAATCACTAGTTAAAGTAGAATTTAGGGTATGTTGATTTGACTTCCCCTTAGCTACCAAGCTTAGAGAAGAACAGTATTTCTTATGCAGAAATACTGATGTCTTTAAATGGTAGAATCATTATAGTCTCCCATAAACAGATATCAAATTATGAGCTATTCAGGGAGTTATGTGGGAATCCTTAAATAATGAAAGACTAATTTGCATAACCATCATCCCCTCACCTTTAAGTCACCTCATAGGGAGATTCCATCTAAAGAATTAGATGCTCTATTTATGTCTTGGTCCCCAAAGGTAGCACTGGTGACCGAGTGCACTGGGCTTTGTTTGGAAAAATCACAGGTTTGGTTCTTCCCCTCATCTCACAGTTTATTATAATCTTACTCAGTTCTTTGGGCTTCAATTTCCTTATGGGAGTCATAGTTCAACGCAGGGTTTTAGAAGGATTAAAGAGATGAAAATAGAAATATTTAAAACATACATCTTACAAAATAGAAGAAAAATGACTGATGCTATTATTTTTGAAAGTAAAGTCAACAAAAACAAAAATGTACTCACCTAGGAGAGAGATAACAGAACTAAGTATGATGCGAACAGGCTCCCTGAAGAATCTCACACTAAACTGACCTTTATGTTAACCTTTCCAGAGCCAAGAGCCACCTCAGGAACTGTCTCAGTATAACTCTCAGAGAAAGAAGGAAATTAACCAATTTAAACATCCTTTGATTATCATGAAGAAACATGGAAGGAATGACTCACAGTCTCCTGTAGCAAGGCTGTGTAAAAGCAACAGATGTCTACCTCTGAACAAGGCTTGGCCCTGCTGGCATCAGAGGGAGGACCCAAATTCTTGCAATCTCCTCTTTACTGACACCCTATTAAAATGTATCTGCCCCTTCCCCTCCCTCATCTGGCTGGTCCAAGTTCAGCCAGGGGCCCCAAACTGGTACCGTGAGTTCTGATCTCTGTTCTCTCTATTCATACCCTGAACCTTCGCAAGGGCCTTTCTTTCAGTCAACAATTCATTGTCTTAGCACACAATCAGGCAAGCTGAAATTTGTGCTGGGACTCTGTTGAGAAACTACTAGCATTTATCTTCAGTCATCCAGATGTTTATTATATGAATTAAAATCTAATCTAAATAGAATGAGAAGGTGGCTCGGTGAGTAGAAAGTGCTAGCTGCGGGCTGGAGAGATGGCCTAGTGGTTAAGAACACTGACTGCTCTTGCAGAGGACCCGGGTTTGATCCCCAGCACCCACATGGCGGCTGAGAACCGTCTTTAACTCCAGTTCCAGGGGAGTTTGACGCCCTCTTCTAACCTCTGAGGCATTGCACGAGACGGGTGCACAGACCTACATGCAGACAGTACATTCACACACATACGAAAATAAATAAAATTAAAAAGAATATGTTTAAAAAAAGAAAAAGAAAAAGAAAGTGCTAGCTGCATAAGCCTGGTGACCTGATTTCAATCCAGGGAACCCAAATAAACATAGCAGGAGATAACTGACTCACAAAGCTGTCCTCTGACCTCCACAAACATGCAACAGCCCATATGCACCCGCATACATGCCACACACACAATGTTCTTGGGAAGTTCCATCAGCAGATCCTGGTGACAGTGTGGAAAGACCAGCTCTCTGGCAGCAGATCCTGGAAAGTCTCCTTTACAGACAGAAGCAAGCTTGTCCAGAAAGTCATGTAGGAGACAGAGGGATCCTAGGAATTCACAAGAACTTACAATTGAAACGGACAACTGAAATGAAGTGACTGTGTTGGAGGGGGAAGAGATCTGTCTTCATCCAGACACATCTAACAACATCCTGGGGAGAGAGTGTCGACAGAGAAATAAGCTTACGAAATGGAAACAGACCAGCTAGGCATCATAGCCATCACCTACCCAGATCAGAGCCAGGGACACTTACAGCACCAGAGAAAGCCTGCAGTGTCACCATCCCTCAACGTCCGCTCCTCATCTTCAGAACTTCAGTGACACCATCGGATGGAACGGTGACTTTTCTCCTGAGACTCTTCTACCAAACTGTTTAGGGGGATAATAAGAATTCTCCACCCAAACAACAGTAACCAACAAAGTCAATGATCTTCATGGAACAAGTTTTTACATAAAGCACATTTAAGCACATATTTAAAAAGCAAATAATATCTATCATTGATTGCAGTTTGCTTTTTCAACGCAGCTTTATGTATGAGATTTCCTTAGAATTCTTTCCAAATCACCCAGAATTATAATTACTTTAGAGTCAAAGCCTCCTAGGAATTCATCTGGATTTTCAGCCAACTTAGAATCAAAAACCAACATTCCTTTTTTCCAACTGCCAGCTGCACTTGCTTCTGTCTAAGAAAGCATGATTTTCCTCTTTTATAGCTAATTCCAAAATAACTTCTCACAACATTCGGCCATGTTTGCTCAGAACTCACCTCGCCTTTTGTATGACTGAAGTGAAAAGGAAGCAGAAATGCTCTGTCAGAAGCCTCCGCAGTGCTACTCCAAGTCTTACTGTGGCTTTCTTCCTTCCAAAGGCTATTGGCCTATGTTTCATTTTGAAAAGGAATTAGAAGACGCTTCCCCCACACACACACTCATCTTGTCCATCTTGTCTATTTCTGTTTCTTCTCCACCTGGGCATTTATTCAAAGCATTCTGCTTCTGATAGTGCTTCCCTCAACCATGGGAAGCCATTTGCAGTGTTTTTAGTCATGTAGTAAAATGTCCATTATGAAGCAGCCTAGCAGAAGACACATCAGGCAGTAACCAACACATTTTTCCACTGTTTTTCCATCCCATCAGAATTCAAATTTATTCAGGTGCCCACCCCATTTTTCCAGTGTCCAAATAGTACAGAAGAAGGTAACTCCACCCATAGCTCTGAGGGTAGACCCTGATTCATACCAATCTGTACATGCAATCTGATCATTCACATCCATACTTGGAAAGCCAAGTATTAGTCTATGAACGGGCACGTGAGTCAACTATAGCCAATGAGATAGATAGCAACCTACCTGAGGCTTCAAAGAGTTTTCTCAGTTCTAAGAAAGACATGCTGGAAAAGGTGGGCTATCTTCTTTCTTAGAAAGAGACTATGTCCTGTTTTGATATCTAGAAGTAATACAGCCTTCTTACTAACAGCACAGGTGGGGGGATGTGAAATCAGTGTGAATAGGGCGTCAGAGCAAAGAACGAGACTAGGGACCTAGGCCTTGATGGATGCATCCTGTAGCCTGCCTAATCTGTATATTTTCTTAGGTGAGATAACAGATTTTCTTTTTTTTTTATTAATTTTATTTATTTCCGTATGTGTATAAATGTACTGTCTGCATGCAAGTCTGTGCACCCGTGTCGTGCAATGCCGCGGAGGTCAGAAGAGGGTTTCAGATTCCCCTGGAACTGGAGTTCTCCTGGAATTGGAGTTTCAGACGGTTCTCAGCTGCCATGTGGGTGCTGGGGATTGAACCCTGGTCCTCTGCAAGAGCGGTCAGCGCTCTTAACCGCTAGGCATCTTATGGTGAGTCCATGTTGAAAGGGGACTGTTTTGTTACTTATAGCCCAAGCATCCTAATAGATAGGAGCTCCCTAATGCGAATGGAAAGGTTTGGTAAGGTTTTAGAACACAGACTTAACATGGTTGCACGACTGCTTTCCTGGTCCTAATGCCCATCTGTCATGCTATGACCTAGATGATGCATAAGTAGAGGGCTTAGTTGGTAGCAGACTAATTACCACTGCAATTATACTAAATGTTTGGTGACTTTGGTGAAATATGTTCTGAAACTAATCACCTGTACAGTTTTTTAAGAAAAAGTGGCGGGGCTGGAGAGATAGCCTAGCAGTTAAGAGCACCGACTGCTCTTGCAGAGGACCCGGGTTCGATCCCCAGCACCCACATGGCGGCTGAGAACCGTCTGTAACTCCAATTCCAGGATAACTCCAGTTCCAGGGGAATCCGAGACCCTCTTCTGACCTCCCAGGCATTGCACGACACGGGTGCACAAACCTACATGCAGACAGTACATTCATACACATACAAAAAATAAATTAAAAAAAAAAATTAAAAAAAAAAAAGAAAAAGTGGCATAGTGTGACATCCTGAAGGCTGAAAAAGGGATAAACCTGGAAGTTATAAGAATGACTTCCAAAGCATTAAACACCATAGCAAAAGCATTTCTTTTTTTTTCTTTTTTTTTATTTATTTATATATTTTTTTATCGAATCTAGACCCATGTCCCCCACCCTATCCCCCCACCCCACCAGAGCTCATGCATTCTGCCAAACATGCTTTTCATCTCTTTCTCAGTCTTTCTCAATATTCTCCATGTGGAAGTTGACTGTTTTGAGCAGAAGTTCATCAGCCATCTCATATTTGACAAGGGCGCCAAGAAGATACAATGGAGAAAAAAAAAGCATCTTCAGCAAATGGTATTGGCAAAACTAGATCACCACTTGTAGAATGAAATTAAACCCCTACCTCTCGCCCTGTACAAAAGTCAACTCCAAATGGATCAAAGACCTCAACGTGAAACCCCAAACTCTGAAGGCAATAGAACAAAAAGTTGGCAGCAGACTACAAGACATAGGCATAGGAAAAGACTTCCTAAATGACACAGCAGCTGCGCAAGAATTAAGGTCGACAATTGACAAATGGGACCTCATTAAACTCAAAAGCTTCTGTACATCAAAAGAAACAATCAAGGAAGTGAAGAGAAATCCCACAGAGTGGGAGGAAATCTTCACTGCAGAAACATCTGAACAAGCATTGATTTCCAGAATATATAAACTACTCAAAAAACAAAGAAAAAGAAAACAAATGACCCACTCAATAGATGGGGCAAAAAGCTGAACAGAGACTTCACAAGTGAGGAATTAGAGATGGCTGAGAAACACCTTAAGAAGTGTTCAACATCACTAATCATTAAGGAAATGCAAATCAAAACCACTTTAAGACATTGTCTTACTCCAATAAGACTGGCTAGGATCAAGAAAACAAATGATACCAAGTGCTGGAGAGGTTGTGGGGAAAAGGGAATACTCATCCACTGCTGGTAGGAATGTAAACTCATACAGCCACTATGGCAAGCAGTGTGGAGAACCCTTGGAAGACTTGGAATGAACTTGCCACCTGACCCAGCCATACCACTCCTAGGCATGTACTCTCAAGGCCCACCCCACCACAGAGATACATGAACGGCCATGTTTATTTCAGCTCTCTTCACAATAGCAAGGAGCTGGAACCAACCCAAATGCCCCTCAACTGATGTGTGGATAGAGAAAATGTGGTACATCTACACAATGGAGTTCTATGCAGCAGTAAAGAAAGATGACATCATGAGCTTTGCAGGAAAATGGCTGGAGCTAGAGGACATCATGCTGAGTGAAGTAACACAGTCCCAGAAAAACCAATGACGAATGGTATCCCTCATCTGTGGATGCTAGTGCCAATTACCTAGTTGTAAGTATTTCTTGTGCATGGCCCCTTGAGCTTTTCCAAAGCAGTTGGGAGTGATGCATACTGGAAACAACAACAACAACAACAACAACAACAACAACAGAAGGGACTGCAGCAGAAGCATTTCTTTGCAAGAAAGGTGCTCATTTGTTGCAATATAGGGCTCATGGAAAAATGTTCATGCTAGATGCTTTAATTGTCAACTTCACACACCTGGGAATTCTCAATTGGAGAATTACCTCTATCAAATTGGCCTGTAGCCAGGTCTGCAAGGCATTTTCTTAATCGTTGAGTGATGTGGGAGGGCCTATCCCTGCCATGAGTGGTGCCACCCCGGGGAAAGCTGGTCCTATATTGTATAAGAAAGCAGGCTGAGCACCAGCCGGAGGAGAAAGCCAGAAAGCAATGTTCCTCCCTGATCTGCCCTTCGGTTTCGGCCTCCAGGTTCCTGCACTGAGTTCCTGTCCTAGCTTGCCTGAAGACTGAGATGAACTGTGCACTGAATGTGTAAGCCAAGTAAACTCTTTCATCCCCAAGTGGTTTTAGTCAGAGTGTTTTATCACAGCACTAGAGAAGCAAACCGGACCAACAGTCAGTGGGGGAGAGAATTGGATTCAATGGCAGCCATAGTGCCCAGCATTGTATACATTACTGTTCATGATTCAAACCCAATCCATTCCAGATCCTTCTTTAGAGAAATGTCTTAAAATCAGAAGTGAGGCCTGAATTTTACTAGGATATTACCTGAATCCTCATAAGTTCTGGCACCCCACATTTCCAAAAATAGCCATTAACATGTGTGTAGGCTTGGTGATTTTTCAAACCACTTTCACACTTATTACTTCTCATGATTCTCCCCATATCCCTATGACATAAAAAATCATTACTGTCACTTATCAATGAGTAACCAAAAGAAAGAGAAATGAAATAAGTTGTCCATGATGGTGCTAACAAATAAAATGACTGAAACCCAAGGTCTTCTGTCAGTTCCAAGTTTCACTTCCCTCTGACCCTTCCTTCCCCCACCACTTTAAGCTGTAACAAATTTGAAGTTATGCTACTGATCAGCAGCAATTGGTTTGAAATAAGAAATCTTTGTATTCAAATATAAACATGAATATTTGAAAATTGTTAATTTGGGCCAAATGTTGGGCTTCAGATGATTGCCAACTTCTTTTGTGTGCACAAGCTCCCTTAAACCATTTGTTCTCCTATAACATTTAGCTTAAGATGTAATACACAATACACATACAGTGTTTCCCATGTACAATGTTTTCCAGCTTTAATTCACTTTAGGCCATCAAAAGAGAACATAAAATAACTCCAGAGCTCTAGACTTCGGCAATTACCTTGCAGAGAGGGAAAGGAAGAGTGGGAAGAGTTTTTACAACTGAGAAAATCCAGATTTCTTATTAGTCATGGTCTAAAAATGACAACCCCTGCCTATACAGCAGGCCTCCCTCCACCCTGCCCCCTGCCCACAGGCTGCAGCTGGCAGAGTTGCTGAAGAACACATTTTTCTTCCTGGCAAGTCACATACAGACCTGAGCAGAGAACCCATTTTTACACAAGCTGGACTGGTCCTCATGGCCTTAGGGGCAAAGCACCACCCAAGAGGGCTGGAATGAAGCACACAAGAGTATCCAGCTGTGGTCTCAGCCTCTGGCCATGGCTCGTGGCCAGCCATGGCCCACCAAGAAGTAGAGCCAATACCAAGGTCCTTCCAAATATGTGAGTCTTCTTTCCCTACCAAGAACTCTAGGGCAAACTTAATAAGGTTGCCTTGAACTATCCCACATTTACCATGCCCAGTAGCTTCTGTTTATCCAAGCTGACTACAAGTCAGAAAATTCTGGTAAGTGAGATGGTCAAGGTTATCCAACCAACAGAACTGGAAGAATATGGAACAGCCACCTCTTATAGCTGATCAGCAAAAGAATATAGGATTTCTAAGACACAAGAAGGAGTTGCTTGCACCAGATGCATAGCTCCAACTTTTCAGCTACCTGACCAAAGTAAGAATAAACTCTTCTGAAAAATAAAACCTAAAGTCAGCCCACATAATCTTTGACAGAATTCTCTCTCTCTCTTTCTCTCTCTCTCTCACACACACACACACACATCACTGGAGTTCCTCCTACCACCCCATGTTACAGGCTCCTTTCAAACCCTCTCAGCAGCCCCCACCTTTACCTCCCCTGTTCCCCAAACCAAGGAGTTTCCCCCTGGGTATATAATAATGATTGTTCATGGATTTAAACCCCCAGCAGAGGCCTGAGCTCCAGATGCAAATAGCTCAGAGCAACATAGTTAAACCCTATTAATTCTCTTTTCCCAGGAGGACAGAGACATTCCATCCAATCAAGGTACTAGGCCTTGGCTTTCACGTACAATCACCAAAGAACTGGTTTGAGTTTACATTTCTACTTCTGCAGTATCTTAAATTGGGATCTTTGGAAACAGACCCTGAGGTGGAAAGTTACTCATGGAAGCTTTACTGTCAGGATATTGAGAAGTGAGGAAGGTAGGTAGGATTGGATACTGTGGCTATAGTGAGGACTTCAGGCAGTCCTGGGGGAGGGGCTTCTGAGATTGGGGTATCGTGTAAGAGCTGTCCGAAATTGACATAAGAGGCCAAGCCTTTTTATCTCCACATCAGTCCGTCGTAAGTTGTCTCTTAGAAGCAGGTGCATAAAGCAGTTTCTGTGTCTGGAAGTAGTTCCCACAGGCAGACAGAGCAGTGACCCACCAGCCACCAGTACTGCAGGAGCTGAGGGTGGATGAGCCAACTACGAGCAGGAATCTGGACGGAGAAAGACAGTATTCACTAGAGGCTACCCGCTACACCTGTCCCCATTTTGATAAGATGCCTGCTCCATCAAAGGAACTTTTCCAGGACTATGGTTGATCTTGTTTCAAGAGCACACTCACAAGATAAACTTGTAAACAACAACAAGCAAACTTGTTGCTGCTTCAGCTAACTTCAAGACTGTAAATACACCATTCCCCTCTCTCAACACATTTATTCTGGATTCCTTTATTAGTCCTCCCTGACTGTTCCTCTGGCTTTAAATGCTCCATATAGTCATTTAATTCATTTTGATTGAGCCACCAGGCACTATCCCCTCGGGACCCTAATATTCTCATTGCTGTCAGAGAGGCCTGTTTTTACAAGACTTTCTACCTTCCATCACCTTTGGCTTATAGGAGCCAGTCTCTACTAACATTCTTATTCATGTCGGTGCTCTTCTGATTTTCCTATGGAAGTCAGTCAGCTGGGAAGTTTTCCGGACTCATTGAATGCATGTACTCTCTAGTGGCTTGAGTGAAAATGTCCGCCATAGGCTCCAAATATTTGGACATTTTGTCCCCAGTTGGTGGCACTGTTTGGGAAGGTCTTAGAAGGTGTGGTCAGGAGAAAGCATGCCACTGGAGTTAAGCTTTGAGAATTCTTAAGCCTTACTAGATTTCCAGTCTCTCTCTCTCTCTCTGCTTCCTGTGTCTGCTTGAAAATGTGATGGCTCTGCTTCCTACTCTGGCCGCCTCTGCCACCCGTGCCTCTCTGCTATGATGGACTCTTATTCCGCTGGAGGTAAGCAAAGGACAAAATCGCGCTTGGTTTTATAAGTTGCCTCGGTCGGTGTTTTAACACAGCAACAGAAAAGTAGCTAATACACACTCAAACATGCTCCCTTTGCCAGGTCTTTTATTCCTTCCCTTTGAGATCTAGCATGTCATCTTTTTCAGTTAGGGTAGGCAGACTTTCAATTCCTCTGGTTTCCGAGAGCCATTTTAGCAACACATTCCCATCTTCCGGTCTACCTGCTAGTCTGTAGAATGTTTTATCACAGAATGTCATATTGATAATCACCCATCCAAGTTTCTGTTCCATCTGTCTGTTGGCATGCAATCTCATGCATTCGCTCCAAGCTCTTGCAGAGATAGCTGCATTGACTGGCTCTTACACCTCCTGTGGTATACAGTCTTCTCCTCTGTTAGCACATCCAGCTCTTTTCCCTTCTGGTAATAGGAGAACTCAATGCTAGTTATTGGTTCAATGGTAAATAGGAGAAGTGGAGAAACAGGAAGGCATGATCAAATAATTTGCCTGCCTTCTAGAGCTCTGTATGAGCTTCAAGAAAGCAGAATAGGACAATTATTTAATGACCAGAACAGACCTCATCTATGGACCCAATAAATCTTGAAGAAATTTGAATTAAAATCCTCAAATGCATCTACCCAGATACATTATCACAAGTGGTGAAGGACTTTCCTTCCTGTTAGGTCCTTAACCTTGGCAGAGAAGCCCTTCTCCAGGCTTGAGAACTCAATCTTCTCTGAAGCTGCACTTCTCAAAGAATAAGTTCTCTACTCTGTCTATACACCAACTAGAGGAGATTAGGTTTTCTTTTAATACTTCCAAAATAACCCTCTCTGGCTTTCATATCTTGCTTTGAAACAGTGTTTCATCACTCTTCAGCTGTCACTGTCTCTCTTTGAGGAATTAATGACCCTCAGCAATAGTCGCTCAACTCCACAGCCCTTAAACTTACTGTCTTTCTAACACTTATCAACAGCCAAGGATACTGTGCTAGTCCCTTCCAACGGCATCTCATTCTAGGTTACTCTTTGTGAAGGTTTGACAGCTGTTATCAGTCTTCTAGAGATGACCCCACCAGTGACTGTCAGCCATGACTTAATTGCCTAGAAATAATTTCTAGGAAGAGGGATGGATGATGAAGAATTATTGGGTTGGATTTATAGGAAAATCTATAGGAAATAAAATCTATAAGAAAATATTTAAAAAAAAAAAAAAGACAGCTAGGTATGGTGGTTCACATCTATAATCCCAGCACTTGGAAACCAGGAGAATTTAGCTTGGGTTACATCAGACATTTCAGCCAAGCCTGGTCTACAGAATAAGATTTTGGCAGAAAAATAAATAAACAGGGGCTAAAGAGATGACTCAGAGATTAGTAGCACTGGTTGCTCTTGAAGAGGACCCAACTTTGGTTCCCAGTATACAACATGGCAGCTAACAATCACCTGTAACTCTCAGGGGATCCAACAGCCTCTTCTGACCCTTGTGGGCATTCCATGCCGTGGGTGCACTTACATACATCTGGGCAATATGCCCACACACATAAAATAAAAAATAATAAATTAAATATTTTATTATAAAGTCAATAAACCTTTATTTAAAGGGTTTCATATGACTTCTTCACTGTCCATTGAGGTTGCAGAAGTTAAAGATAATCCTATCTCATGCTGGAGAGATGGCCTAGTGGTTAAGAGCGCCGACCGCTCTTGCAGAGGACCCAGGTTCGATCCCCAGCACCCACATGGTGGCTGAGAACAGTCCGAAACTCCAATTCCAGGAGAATTCCAGTTCCAGGGGAATCCAATGACCTCTTCTGACCTCTGCGGCATTGCACGACACGGGTGCACAAACCTGCATGCAGACAGTACATTCATACACATACAGAAATAAATAAAATTTAAAAAAAAATTTTAAAAAGATAATCCTATCTCGAAGAAACAGGTATACTTTTTTCTTATTTATTTATCTTTTATTTAAGGGGATAAATTTTAAATGAATTCTTGTATATTTCATACATAATATCTCAGTCAGTCTTACCTTTTTGCTCCCTCTCCACTGGCTCCTACCACAGCCCCTCCTCTAGGAGGAATTCATATATTCTGCTATTTGTGCTAAGGCCTATTGTGCCCAATTAATCTTTCCCGACCACTCCTCAGTGCAAGTTCATCCACTGATCTCTAGTCAGCCTATCCAGGGTCTTTTGCTTCAAGAAGGCCAGTTCCTCCTCACCCAACAGTAATCACCTGCCAATAACTCTTCAGCTAAGACTGGGTTCTGCTGCCCATTTCTGCAGTTCCATGCTGGGGTTGTGTCTGATTGAGTTGTGTGGCTCTTATGCACCAAAGCTGTAGGCTCATATGAGCAGGGTCCCAGGAGCTTGTAGGATACTATCTCCATATGGTCTTACATCACCTTCCTGGCTCTTACAATCTTTCCACTCCCTCTTTAGCAATGTTTCCTGAGCCCTGGGTGAGTGAAGCTGAATATAGGAGACCTGTACATGGATCCACACTCTGTAGACTCCTAATCTCCATGGTTTGGCCATTCATGACCTTTTGTGTTCCTGGTGCCCTGTGGCATGAGAGAGCTTCCTTAATGAGACTTAAGAGGTTAATCAGTCTCCTCTTGACCACTTGTTCTCTGTTGTGTGTGCCTTAGGTATAGAGGTTACATGGTAGATGTATCGCTTAGGCTTGGGCAATTCACAGACAATGTCTATGTGTGACCAGTTGTGGGACTCCAATAGTCTTCATCTGGTGCAAAAAAAGCTTCTTTATTGAGTGGTGTCTGGAATATCTGTAAATATAGGAATACATATTTTGCACTTAGTAAGAAGTTACCTTAGCCTAGGGATGTGACAACCTTGGGAAATCCTCTAAATGCTATGACCTCTCCAGGCATGTGTATCTAGCTATGCTTATAGTATCATACGTGAGTTTCCTCCCATTGACTGGGATTTAAGTCCAATTAGTTAGCCATTGATTGCCTCCAAGAGAAACAGGTATTGTTTAATCCAGTCAACCCTTATTAGCAACTGAGATTTACAATAGATCTATGCCTGAAAGCATGCAATGTTGGCAATTTGCAGTAAGGAGCAAACATTCTCATTAGCAATAAAATGTTCCCAACAGGTGATTGCTAGCAAAGTAGTACACAGAAAACTGAGTGGAAGTGTTTTGTTTTCCTATGGTCACATCCACAGTAAATGAGAAACATCACTCTTAAAGCCTTGGTAATGACCATAAATTAAACATTTTTTCAAAAATAACATAAAATAGTGATGTTGAACATTTTTTAAGATGTTTCTCAGCCATCTCTATTTCCTTGCTTGTGAAGTCTCTGCTCAGCTCTTTACTCCATCTTTTGAGAGAGTCATTTGTTTTCTTATTCTTTTGTTTATTGAGTAGTTTATATATTCTGGAAGTTAATGCTCTGTCAGATGACTCAGCAGTGAAAGTGAAGGTTTCCTCCCACTGTGTGGGTTTTCTCTTCGCTTCCCTGATTGTTTCTTTTGCTATACAGAAACTTTTGAGTTTAATAAGGTCCCACTTGTCAATTGTTGACCTTATTTCCTGTGTAGCTGCTGTCTGATTTAGAAAGTCTTTTCCTACACCTATGTCTTGTAAGTTGCTGTCAACTTTTTCATCTAACACCTTCAGGGTTTTGGGTTTCAAATTTAGGTCTTCGATCCATTTGGAGTTGATTTTTGTACAGGGTGAGAGGTAAGGGTTTAATTTTATTATTCTACAAGTGGTGATCCAGTTTTGCCAACACCATTTGCTGAAAATGCTGTCTTTCCTTCATTGAGTCTTTTTGGCCCCCTTGTCAAATATAAAGGGGCTGAAATTGTATGTGCTCAAGTTTAGATCTTCAGTTTTATTCCATTGATCTACAGGTCTGTTTTTCTGCCAGTACCAGGCTGTTTCTCTGACTATAGCCCTGTAGTATAGTTTGATGTCTGGTATAGAAATTCCCCCTGTATTGCTGTTTTCATTCAGGGTTGCTTTGGCTATTCAGGGTCTTTTGTTGTTCTATATGAATTTAAGAATTTTTTTTCCAAGCCTGTGAAGAATGCCCTGGGGATTTTAATTGGAATTGTGTTGAGTCAGTATATTAATTTGGGTAGAATGGACATTTTTACTATATTAATTTTTCCAATCTTCTGATGTCTTCTTCAATCTCCTTCAGGAGTTTATAATTTTTGTTGTAGAGATCTTTGGTGTCTTTGGTGTCTTTGGTTAGGTTTATTCCTAGGTATTTTATTGTTTTTGAGGCTATTGTGATTGTGAAGGTCTCCTTGTATTCCTTCTTCAGTTGTTTGTTGTTGGTGTAAAGAAAGGCTACTGATTTGTCTAGATAAATTTTGTAACCTGCCACTTTACTGAAACTCTTAATCATTTCTAGGAGTTTTCTGGTAGAGTTTTTTAGCTTCCCTTAGGTAAGCTATCATCTGCAAAAAGGGATAGTTTTACTTCCTCTTTTTCAATTAGTATTCCTTTGATTTCCTTTTCTTGCCTTATTGCCCTAGCAAGTGTTTCAAGCACTATATTGAAGAGGAGTGGTGACAAGGGGCAGCCTTGCTGAGTGCCTGCCTTTATGGGGAATCCTTCTAACTTTTCTCCATTTAGGATGATGCTGGCTGTGGGTTTCTTGTATATAGCTTTGATTATGTTGAGGAATGATCCTTCCAGTCCAATCCCCCCCCCCAAAAAAAGAATGAAGCTGAAGATGCTAAAAGGTATATGTGGCATGCATATATGCATATTTTGGAGTAATGCAAACTGAAAGGAACAACAACAAAAACAAAAAAGGACTGGATCAAAGAACTGACTGAAACAGTGAACTTCTGCTTGAAACAGTAAACTTGTCCATCGAAAATTTTAAGAGACTGATAAAAAGATGAAAAACAGTTTGGCAGAATGCATGAGCTCTGGTGGGGTTGGGGGGGCCAAGGAAGGCGGAATGGTTCTAGATTTTATTGGAAATTTTGTTTGAAATTCACAAAGTTTCAATAAAAATTGGGAAAAAATGACATAAAATAAACAAAAAAAACCCAGGAATTTAGGATTATACAAACCCAATCTTGTTGGAAGCAAGAATGGTCTTTAAGAGGCTTTCCACAACTGAGTCGAGAGGACAAATTTTTATACCCTCAGGAATCAGTTAGTCAACTGGGCCTTTCTCATGAAAAGAGAGAAGAGCCAATCCTTGGGTAGCACCATTCTTGGGTTGGAATTCTCAGTAATAGGTGTGCCTAAGCAGTAATGTTGCCAGGGGTGGGTGGGTACATCAGCCCTGAGGGGAAGGTGTAAACAGAGCCTAGAGCACCCACTGTACATGGAGACCACATCTACCCAGGAGTAGCACAAGTGTCTACCGCTCTTCCAAGAAACATATCTCAAGGTTCTCCCTACTTTAGTTAACACCTTTCAGCTGTACTGGTCTCATGCTGAGCACTACTGTCGGTGCCTTGAGCTTAAGTCCTACTTCCCCTGGGTCGCCATGTTTCTGTCAACTTTCCTACACATATTGGATTTCTACTAACACCCATCATTGTCCTTTATTATAACACCTTGTATATTTCCTACCTGGAAATTATCATAATCTGTAAACCTTGTTCTCAGTTTACTTACTTACTGCCTATTTCTCTCTCCCAAATATAATCTCTTTGGTTCCAAGAATCACAATTAGCTATCAATTACCCAATGAGCTATCCATTACCATATCCCCAGTTCACGGGATACAAAACATAATTAGGTGGGAGAATAATAAAAGCTCACTGAACAAATGAATTGAAGCAGAAAATGGCAAGATTGATAAAGAAAAATTAATTACAGGTGCTACTAAATAAGAGGATCATGCAAACTTGTTTGCCAGATTGCCAAAGTTTTTATGAATCTAAAGGTAAAATATCTCTGACAAGCCAAGGTTGATTCCAGTGCCCTGTTTCTCACTGTGTGGGCGGGAAACCCCAAAGCATCTAAGCTAGTAATCCCATCTCGTTTGCCTATACCAGTGGGGGTCCAGAGCATGGATCCTAATGTTACTAGGATTGTGTTTGTGCCCTCTGGCTGGTGAGGTCTGTGAAAACCTAGAGAAGTTTGGCAAAAATTTAAACCACTGCTTTTCCCAATAAGCTTTCAATTTTCAGATTAATGTCTAGGCATTCATGAAAAGAGTGGTCTTTCTCATTAAAGTAAAATCTAGTAGACTTGGGAAGATCTAGAGGAAGTCTTCATTAGATCAAAGGGCATTTACTGGTGGCTAGAAATATCCATCCCTAGAGGTATCACATGGAACATTGGACCACACCCTCACAGACCCATATTCAAATCAGCAGATCACATCAGAAAGCTAGCTGGTCATCATTAGCTATTTTCTCAATATTTATTTTTAATTATGTATGTGGGAGGGGTTATGTGCACTAAAATGTAGGTATTCCCAGAGGCTGGAGGCATTGGATTTCCCCTGGAGCTATAGGTGGTTGTGAGCCATCTGACGTGATTGCTGGGAACCAAACTCAGGTTCTTTGAAAGAGCAGTACATGCTCTTAATCCTGAGCCATCTCTCCAGCCCTTCAGTCATTAGCTATTAAGTAGTCATCTTATACCTCCTCGGTAAGACAAGTTCTCCAGAGTCAGCTTCCTTCTATGAAAGATGAGAGTTACCCTAGATATGGTAAGAAGAGTCTTGGGCTAGAGTTGGGCATGAGCTTGGCTCTAGAGCTTCCTGTGTCTCACCATCCTAGGCTTCCACCTACAGCCAAGGATAGTTATGATATCTTCCCAAACATCTTTCAGTTCAAATGATCAATATTCTTGCTGTGTATTTCCCCAACCCTGACAAATATGAACTCAAGCTTTCCTAAAAATGAAGTTGATATGTTTATGGCAGCAACTTTCTCATGGAAAGTTTCAGGTGTAAAGAAAAATCGGCTTGCAAAACAGATGACTGAACATTTCTTAAAATAAACATTTGCCAAAGTTAAGTTAGACAGGGAATTGCCTGGAGTCATGAGCTTCGAATGCAACATTAAAACTCTTAATGGACCTGGAGACTCATTTGGAGATTTAGTACTTATTAATATCCCCACTGATTCTATTTTCCACTCCAAATTCAATACGAATGCTATTTTTACCAGCATATTTATTACATTCTCTGAATGGCATGGGAGCATCTTGTAGAGTTACACAGAAAGGCTCTAAAGTTAGTTTTCAAATCACTATTTTTATTCTGTAGAGTTAATTGAACCTGCTGCTATACATCTAATTGATGGGAATCACCAAGACAGCAAGTTGCTAAACAAAAGTATATCTGGTGCATAATATTAGGCTTCACTCCCTCTAATATGATAGAATATAGGCTATCAAAGTGATCTTTCTCCCCTAAATGTAATGGCTGATTTTTATTTATGGTTCCATATTATATATAGCCAGGTCTATGTATGCTGATGAAGATGGTTGGAGACTGCAATTTTCTTCACTAACATCAGGAGATAAAATTACTTAAGTCAATATTTGGGTAATTTAAGCACTGATAACCACCCTGTGTATATATTAATGATGATCCATTTCACAACACATCATTATATGGATCAATTTGTCTTTTCCATCTTTATATAGATCTAACTGGCTCATCTTCCATTCACAGATGTAAAGTACCATCCGTACACATTACTTCTTGGTAGTTATTGCCTCAAATATTGATTTTTAATTTTTTTGTCAAACAAAAAGTGTGCTCTCATTTTGTGCTACCAGAATACACACACACACACACACACACACACACACACACACACAGTGGGAGCCATAATACAATATAAGAATTTCCCTAACTTGTAAGATCTTTCAACCATTAGTAATTTAAGTTAAGTTTGTTTCAAGAAATAGAAGCTGGGGGCTGGTGAGATGGCTCAGCAGGTAAAAATGCTTGCTGCCAACCCTGATGACCTGAGTTCAATCCTTGGAACCCCCATAAATGAGGGAGAGAATTGACTCATGAAAATTGTCCTCTGATCTCCACACTCCACACTTGTGTGCGCCATGAGAGGCAGGAGAATGAACACGTTCATGCACACACGCAAACACACATACACAAAGAAAACAAATTTTTTAAAAGAAATAGATTCATTGCTTTTCACTTCTTGATGGTGGATGCAATGTAATCAACTGCCTCAACTCCTACCTCCCATGAATTTCCCATTATGATGGACTGTGAGCCAAAATAAACCCTTTCTTCCCACCCCCCAAAAAAAGAAAGAAAAGAAAAATATGAGCCTTTCTATGATTTACTTAAGTAAAGGGAAGATGATTGTTATTAGAAGGATCCTGAGTTATTACCCAGAATCAAAAGGAAAATTGAATGAACAGGACTCAGGAAGCCCAGGAGGCAGGGGGAGTCCGGGCCTCAGCAGGAGATAAGTGACATATGCTCAGTCCACTGTGCAAGCAGAACTAGACACACCATTTCAAGGGACTCCTTCATTCAGTCCTCAGAACAGTGCCATGAGGTTAGTGTCACTTCCACTATAAGGATGAAGAAATTTGGCAAAGAGAAGTTAAGCAACAGGCCTAAAGTCACAGAGCTCATGAGGAGGAGAGCTAAGACTCCCAGCGCTCCCTGCACACCAATCCCACCACTGCCATTCTCCATGTTCCACTGTTTCACATCTTAGGTTCATGAAAGGAACATTCTCCTATTGAGAAAAGAGGACCATACTCTACAACCATGGCCCATGGAGACAATCCCTATGCACCTCAAGGTGGTTCCAGAGGGGAAAAAAAATCCTTGTAAGTAGGCAGCCCCGCCAAAGGTGGCAGCTCACTGGGCAATGGCATTTTGGTCAATAATGGACAGCATATACCAGTGATCCCATAAGACTATCATGGAGTGGACACGTTCCTAGCCCCTAAGGACACTGGAGTCCTCGTAGCTTCCTAGTACAGCGCATTGTAGTAATGCTGGTAGAAATAAACCTATTGCATGTCGGTCCTGTGAAGGCATAGGTATACATATGTAGATAGGACATAACACTTGATAATCAGCAACTATATAGCATGCTGATTCTTTGCTGTATTATACTTTTATCATTTGGGGAGTGTATTTCTTCTACTTACAAAAAGGAAGTTTGGGGCTGGGGAGATGGCTCACTTGATAAAGTATTTCCCATGCAAGCATGAAGACCTGAGTTCAAGTCTCAGAACTCACATAAAACAAAATCTGGGTGTGGGTGGTACGTGCTTATAATCCCATCACCGAGGAGGCATAGCCCAGTGGATCTGTAGAGCTCATCAGCCAGCCCACTTGCCAATGAGAAACCCTGTCTCAAAAAAACAAGAAACAAGGTAGATGGCTCCTGAGGAATGACAATGGAGCTGACCTCTGACCAAATGCATAAACACACACACACACACACATACACACATACACATACACACATACATACACATACACACACACATACACACATATACACACATACATACACACACATATACACATACACACATACACAAATAGATACACATACACACACATATACACACATACATACATACGCACATACACATACATACACACACATACACACATACACACATACACACACATACACACATACACACACATACACACATACACACATACACACATACACACATACACACACATACACACATAAACACACATATACACATACACAAATACATACACATATACACACATACTATACACATACACACATACACACATACACACATACACACACATACACACACATATACCCATATACACATACACATATTCACACATACACACATATACACACACATACCCATACATACACACATACACACATACACACATATACACACATACACACACATACACACACACATACACACATACCCACATACACACACATATACACACACATACACACACATACACACATACACATACACACATACACACACAAACACACACACATACACACATACACACATATACACACATACACACATATACACACATACATATACATACACACATATACACACACACACATACACACACATACACACACATACACACATACCCACATACACACACATACACACATACATACACACACATACACACATACATACACATACACACACATACACACACATATACACATATACACATACACATATTCACACATACACACATATACACACACATACCCATACATACGCACATACACACATACACACATACACACATATACACACATACACACATACACACACATACACACACATACACACACATACACACATACCCACATACACACACATACACACATACATACACACACATACACACACACATACACACATACACACACACATACACACACACATACACACATACACACATATACACACATACATACACATACACATACATATACACATACACACATACACACACACATACACACATACACACGCATACACACACATACACACATACACACATACACACATACATACACACACATACACACATACACACACATACACACATACATACACACATACAAACACATACACACACATACACACATACACACATACACACACATACACACACACATAGATGCACATACACACATTACACACACATACACACATACACACACATACACACATACCCACACATACACATACACACACACATACATACATACACACATACACACATACACATACAGAGAGAGAGGCACTTGCTGTTAAATTATGCCACGTCACACCAGCAACAGCCTTGCACCTGTGTTGGTTACATCAAAAGCCACATCAAGTGATGGGGCCCTACCACCCAGGTTTGTCTGAGCACAGCCTAAGATGCTCGCTCAGTCTGACAGTCTCACGATGCACTTCTCAGACAGTGTTCCAGCATTATTAAGCAGTCATTGCAGAAGCAAAGCCTCTGTGTCCATCCTGGGAAGATCTCCATTAATTCCTGCTCTGGTGCTAATTCTATGACCGTGATAAAGCTTAAGCATCAGAGCTTCGGTTGTTCCATTTATAAAACTGAGCTTTTGGATTATATTTATCTTAGTCTTTCCATATGAAATTTCCATGTTTAATTTTAAAAACACAGATTCATCCTCCTTGGAGCCATCTCCTCAGTGCAGTTTCACCTGCTCGTTTCCTCTCCTCCAAGTCTCAAAACACCTAGAGACTCCCACCTTTGGAGAACCCCTGTCTTCTTTTTTTTTTTTAATTTTTTTTTTATTATTTATTTTTGTATGTGTATGAATGTATTGTCTGCATGCAGGTCTGTGCACCCGTGTCGTGCAATGCCGCGGAGGTCAGAAGAGGGTCTTGGATTCCCCTGGAACTGGAGTTCTCCTGGAATTGGAGTTACAGACGGTTCTTAGCCACCATGTGGGTGCTGTCTTCTACATTTAGACATCACCGAAGCCAGAAGGTATCACCTGGACTCTAGAAAGCCACTCCGGGCAGTCATCCAGCTTGCTTCTCAAGGAAGGATACCCTAGGAATATTCTGGCCTGCACATCAATGAAATACAGATTCTACTGTCTCAGTCTGTTCCTGGTAGTGCCAAATGACTATCTTGACGTCAGTCTCTCTCTGACCATTTTTCTTATCTGACCAGAAAGAGAATAGCAAATTTAAAGAGGGCAGGGACTTAAAAGTACCTAGAGGATAAATTCACTAACACTACACAAGTGAGCTGTCAGGGCTGTGGCATTTTATCACTGCAATAGAAAAGTAACTGATTTAAGCAGGTGTCTCTACACTAAGCTGATTCTTTGGGGCATATTCCCAGAAGAGTACAGCTGGATCATGCAGAAGTTCTATTTTTAGTTTTTCAAGAAACCTCCATTCAAATATCTATAGCGACTACACTAACTTCCATGTCAGCCAACAGTAACAGAAGTGTTTCTCCTCCCCCTACATCTTTGTCAGCATGCATCCTTATTTGTTTTCTTGATAATAGCTGTTAATCATGGGTAAGATGGAAACTCGAAGTATTTTGACTTGCATTTCCCTGATTGTTAAAATGTTGAACTTTTTTCCATGTGCTTATTAGCTATCTGGACTTCTTTTTTGAGAACTAACTATTAAATTCACCTGCCTATTGATTGACCGATTGGATTATTTGGGGGGAATTAGTGCTTAATTGTTTTGAGTTATTTATATATCCAGATACTTATGGCCCTGTCAGTTGTATAGCTGGCAAAGAGCTTTTCTCCATCCTGTAACCCTTCTCTTCACTCTTGTAATTGTTTCCTTTGCTGTGCATAAGTATTTTAGTTTAAACCCCACTTTTCAGGACTGGTGAGATGGTTGAGTAGCTAATAACGTTCGTTTGAGCATAAGCATTAGGACATGAGCTTGGATCCCAGCTACACCTGCGTAAAAGCCAGGTGTGGCTGCATGGAGCTGTAACCCCAGTTCTGGCATTAAGATGTTGTCACCTGCCAGTACAGATACTTGACGTCTTACTTTTCTATCTGTATTCCTTTTCTTTTTCTTTCCTTATTGCTCTGGCTATGAATTCAAGTACTACATTAAGTAGGAATAGAAAAATCTGATATCATTGTCTGGTGCAAGCTTAAATAGAATTCACTGCCTAGAGCCCCGACTGGCCCAGCTCAACCTAAGGTGACTTGTACACATAGGAGTGATAAACTCATGCTTTCTGCTTACACCACTGAGATTTTATGTCTGCTTGCTTACTATAAAAATATATGGTTGAAATCAACAAATATAGTTAAAGTATTTCTGTTACTAATTTAGTTATATGTGTATGTACTTTAAGACACCTAAATTAACACATTATTATAGTAACTTCTCTGTTCTAGTTTGCTTTCAATTGCTGTGACAAAACACCCTGACCAAGACCAACTTGGGGAAAAAAGGGTTTATTTGGCTTACATCTCCCAGGGCACAGATCATCACTTAGGGAGCCCAGGGGAGCACCAGGAAGGAACTCAGGGCAGGAACCTGGAGGCAGGAGCTGAAGTACAAGTCACAGAGAAACACTGCATACTGGCTTGCTCCCCTGGTTCATGCTCAGCCTGCTTTTTTCTACAATATAGAATAACCTGCCCAAGAGTGGCACCACTCACAGCAAGCTGGAACCTCCCACATCACTCAACAATCAAGAAAACACACCCCACAGACATGGCCACAGGCCAGTGCAATGGAGGAAATTCCCCAATTGAAGTTCACTCAACCCAGATGTGTCAAGTTGACAACTAAAGCTCTTCAGCAATTATCTGTTCTCACATTTCATGAAACAGGTGTATTAAAATGTGCACAAACAATCTGAGTATCAATTTGCAGTCCTCTAGAGAAGTTGTAAAATTTTGTTCTAGAAATTTTAATCCAATCCACAAATACCCAGTCTCATAATTGTAGAACAAGATTTTTAAGATATCTTTAAATGAGGCTTCAGTGATACACCATGAACTTAGAGTTAAATAAATAACTAAATCAGATTAATTTTTGCCTAGTTTTTGCATTTCATTTTATTTTTTTTTGTGAATTCCTTTCAATATATCGTGATCACATTTACCCCTCCCATATCTGCCCCTCCCTTTCAACTCCCTCCTCCACCATTTTTATGCTTATAGAGTCATGTTTGTGTCCCTAAATGCCCTTCAGTATGGGTTCTTCCACTGAACCCTGGTCAACCTATTATGAGTCTTACCTTTAAATGACACTGAATCTCCCCTTCCCAGCAGTAGTCAGTTACCAATAGTTCTTCAGATAGGATTGGGGATTCTTACCCACTTTCCCAATCTCTACTGGGATTTTTTTTCTGGCTTAAGTTTACATGGGTCTTGTCCAAGCTGTCAGCATTGCTGAGTTTACCTGAGTAACTGACCAGCTCCGGAACACTGAGTGTCGTCTACCTTCCCTGGTTCTTACCATCTTTCTTCCCCCTCTTCTGCAGTGATCCCTGAGCCTTGGGAGGCACAAGTTTGATGTAGGTGCTCTACTCAGGGGTAAGCACCCTGCAGTCTCTTGTTCTCTGCAGGTTTGTCAGTTGTGGTTCTCTGTGTTAATCATCTGCTATTTAAGGGTGCTTCTCTGCTGAGAGTTGGGAGATCTGGTAATCTATGGGTATAACAATATGTCATTAGAAATCAGATTAATACTATACCTATTTAGCAGAATAGCCATATTGGGCTTTCTGCCATGGCCTATGGGCCATGATGTCAATGTCAGGTATGGGATCCGCCTTATGAAGCAGGCCTTAAAATCCAATTAGAAAGTAGTTCATTACTATTATAATATTTGTGCCTTTATTGCAGAAGTAGTCATATCTTCTGGATCACCTGTTGCATCTCACAGGGCTTGCAGCTGGGTAAGGTTAATGAACAGGCATTTCTGTAGCAGTGTATAGTCTTTTGGGTATATGCCCAAGAGTGATATAGTTGGATCAAATGATAGATCAATCTCTAAGTTTCTGAGGAATCTCTACACTGATTTCCATAGGGTCTGCACCAATTTGCACTCCCACCAGCAGTGAAGAAATGCTCCACCTCCTTGCCAGCCAGCATTTGTTCTTGTTTGCTTTTTTTGTTTTTTATACATGTATTTTTATTGATGTTTTATGTATTTCATACAACATTTTTCATTTCTGTTCAGGCATATTCCCCTATCCCTTCCCCCCACCCCATCCCATCCCATCCCAGATCACGCATTCTGCCATAACTGTCCTGCATCTTTCTCTCAGTCTTTTTTTTATGCTTAGGAATTCACATTTTCCTCCATTAATTTCATATTATTCTAAACTATGGATACATACTCTCCACCCATGTACAGTAATTACAGAGTCTGAAAATAATTGGTGGGTGGATTCTAGAGCCCATTGAGAGATTCATATTATAACAACATAGTTGCTTTCAGATAAACAAAAATATAACCATACTGTTGTTAAGCTTGCCTTTTGTCTGGGGGATTTGGTGTTAGCATCCACAAATGAGGGAAACCATTCTCCACTTGTCTTTCTGGGACTGTGTAAACTCACTCAGCATAATGGCTTCGAGATCCATCCATTTACCTGCAAAGTTCATAATGCCATCCTTCTTTACCGATGAATAGTACTCCATTGTGTAGATGTACCACATTTTTGTCATCCACTCATCTGTTGAGGGCCATATGGGTTGGTTCCAACTCTTTGCTATTGTGAAGAGAGCTGCAATAAACATCGATGTGCATATATCTTTGTGGTAGGATGAGTCTTTGGGGCATATACCCAGGACTGGTATGACTGGGTCAGGTGGTAGGCTCATTCTGAGTCTTTTAAGGGTTCTCCACACTGCTTTCCATAGTGGTTGTACAAGTTTACATTCCTACCAGCAGTGGATGAGTGTTCCCCTTTCCCCACAACCCTTCCAGCATCTGTTGTCTTTTGGTTTCTTGATCTTAGCTAGCCATACTAGAGTGAGATGATATTTGAGAGTGGTTTTAATTTGCAGTTCCTTAATTATTAATGATGACGAACACTTTTTAAGATGTTTCTCAGCCATCTTTAATTCCTCACTGGTGAAGACTCTGTTCAGCTCTTTACTCCATCTTTTGAGTAGGTCATTTGTTTTCTTCTTTGTTTTTTTGAGTAGTTTATATTTTCTTGATGTTAATGCTCTATCAGATGTGTCACTGGTAAAGATTTCTTCCCACTCTGTGGGTTTTCTCTTCACCTCCTTGATTGTTTCTTTTGCTGTACAGAAGCTTTTGAGTTTCATGAGGTCCCACTTGTCAACTGTTGACCTTACTTCCCATGTGGCTGCTGTCTGGTTTAGAAAGTCTCCTCCTACACCTATGTCTTGTAGGTTGTTGCCAACTTTTTCTTTTATCACCTTCAGGGTTTCAGGCTTCACGTTGAGATCTTTGATCCACTTGGAGTTTATTTTCGTACAGGGTGAGAGGTAGGGGTTTAATTTTGTTCTTCTACAGATGGTGATCCAATTTTGCCAGCACCATTTGTTTAAGATGCTATCCTTCCTCCACTGAGGGTTTTTTGCCCCTTTGTTAAATATGAGATGGCTGAAATTGTATGAGCTCAAATTTGGATCTTCAATTTTGTTCCATTGGTCAACTGGTCTATTTTTGTGCCAGTATCAGGCTGTCTTTATGACTATGGCCCTGTAATATAGTTTGAAGTCTGGTAGGGAAATTCCCCCGTATTGCATTTTTCACTCAGGGTTGCTTTAGCTATTCAGGGTCTTTTGTTTTTCCATATGAATTTAACATTTTTTTTTCCAAGTCTGTGAAGAAGCTCATAGGGATTTTGATTGGGATTGCATTGAATCTGTATATCAGTTTGGGTAAAATGGACATGTTTACTATATTAATTTTCCCAATCCATGAGCATGGAAGGTCCTTCCATCTTTTGATGTCACTTTCAATCTCCTTCTTCAGAGGTTTAAAGATCCAGCATCCCTTCATGTTTAAAGTCTTAGAGGGAATAGGACTGAAAAGAACATTCCTTAACATGATCAAAGCCATATATAGCAAACCCACTGTCAACATCATCCTAAATGGAGAAAAACTGGAACCATCTCCCTTAAAGGTGGAACCTGGCAAGGCTGCCCCCTATCACCACTCCTCTTCAACATAGTGCTCAAAACACTTGCTAGGGCAATAAGACAAGAGAAGGAAATTAAAGGAATATTAATCTGAAAAGAAGAGGTTAAGCTATCCCTTTTTGCAGATGATAAGGTACTTTACCTAAGGGATGCTAAAAACTCCACCAGAAAACTTCTAGAAATGATTAAGAGTTTTAGTAAAGTGTCAGGCTACAAAATCAACCTAGAAAAATCAGTAGTCTCTCTTTTCACCAACAATAAACATGTGGAGAAGGAATACAAGGAGACCTTCCCACTCACAATAGCCTCAAAAATAATAAAATACCTGGGAACAAACCTAACCAAAGATACCAAAGATCTCTACAACAAAAATTGTTTGCTTTTTTGATCTTAGCCTTCTGACCAGGGTAAGATGAAATATTAAAGTGACTTTAATTTGCATTTCCCTGGTGACTAAAGATATTGAACATTTTTAACTTATTTCTCAGTCTTTGTGTTTCATCTTTGGAGAACTCCATGTTCATATCTTTGCTTCAATTTTTAATTGGGTTGTTTGTATATTTATTGATGTTTACTGTTTTCAGTTCTTCATCTATTCTAGCTACTGTCCATGAGAGGTAGAGCTAGGAAAGATTTTCCCCATTTTGCTATGTTGCCTCTTTACACAAATGATGATACGCTTCTCTGTACAGAAGATTTTTAGTTTCATGAGGTCCCATTTATTAATTGTTGGACTTAACGCCTGTGCTTATGGGAGTCCTGTTCAGAAAGACCTCTCCTGTGACTATGTGGAACAGGAATGAAGAGAGTGCACATCTTTGCTTTTTTTTCCTGATTTTAATGGGAACGCTTTCATTTTTTTCTCCATTTAGTACAATGCTGACTGTGAGTTTGCTATCGAATTTATTATGTTGAAATATCTCCCCTGTAGCCCTACGTTCCCCATGACTTTTAGCATGAATGGATGTTAGATCTTGTCAAAGGCCTTTTCTGCATCTGAGATGATCATGAGATACCTGTCCTTGATTTATGTTGTGGATTACATGTACCAATTTACATACGTTGAACCATCCCTGCATCACTGGGATGAGGTCAATTTCATCATGGTGGGTAATTTTTTTGCTGTGTTCTTATTGGGTTTGTAAGTATTTCATTGAAAATTTTTGCATCTATGTTCATCAGAGAGATTAGACTATAATTTTCTTTTGCTGGGTTTTTGGATTGAATATTAGAGTAATATTGGCTTCATGTAAAAAATTTGGGAGCATCCCTTCATTTTCTATAGGAATAATTTGTGCAGTATTAGTATTAGTTCTTCTTTGAAGGCTTGCTAGAATTCAGTGCTGTATCCATCTAGTCCTGGGCTCTTTATAGTTGGAATATTTTTAATTACTGCATTTATTTCATTGGTTGTTATGGATCTGTTTAAATTATTTGTGTCATTTTATTTAACTTTGGTAGGCCATACATATCTAGAGGTTTATCCATTTCTTTTAGATTTTCTAGTTTAGTGGAATATACATTTTTAAACTATTTCTTACAGATTCCTGAATATTTTGGATCTATTTTAATGTTTCCCTTTTTCAACTCTGAGTTTGTAACTCAGGTCTGCTTGCTCTCTCTTTTGGTTAATTTGCTGAAGGTTTATCAATCTTGTTAATCTTTTCAAATAACCAACTCTTTGTTTCTTTGTATTATTTCCTTTGTTTCGAGTTCATTAATTTTATCCTTGATTTTATTTATTTCTTCTCATGTACCCCTTTCAGGTGGTAGTGTTCTTGGTTTTCCAAGGATTTCAAGTGCATCAGTCACTTTTTATGGGAAATGTTTCTGATTCTCTGGTGTAAGTACTTCATGCTGTAAATTCTCCTAGGACTGCCTTCATTGTGTTCCATAGGCTTTGATACGTCGTGTTTCCATTCTCAGTCAAGTCTAGGAATTTTTAAATTTCCTTCCTGACTTCTCCCCTTGATCCAAGTTTAATCCAGTAGTGTGTTGTTTAAGCTTCCATGAGTTTGTGTGTGCTTTTCCCATTTTTATTGTAGTTGATATCTATATTCCTTTGTGGTCAAATAGAATGCAGGATGATATTTAAATTTTCCCGAATTCGTGGAGATTTGCTTTGTGTCCTAATATGTGGTCAGCTTTGGAGACATTTCTGTGAGCTGAAAAGAAAGTGCATTCTTTGGTATTTGAGTAGAATATTCTGTAGATGTCTGTTAGGTCCATTTGATTTATGGTGTCATTTAACACAGGGTTTCTCTATTTAGTTTTTATCTGGTTAGCCTGTCTATTGTTCATAGTGGGGTATTGATATTCCCCACTATCACTGTGTCAGAGTCAGTGGGTGATTTTTAGATCTAATAATGTTTCTTTTATAAAATTGAATACCCCTGTCTGTGGTGCACATATGTTTAGGATTGTAATACCTTCCTGGTGTATTTTTCCTTTAATGAGCATGAGTTGATCTTCTCTGTCTCTTCTGAACAGTGTAAGATATTAGAATAGCTACACCTGCTTGTTTCTTAATTCCATTTGCTTCCAATATCATTTTCTATTCTTTTACCTAATCACCATTTTTCAGGTGTTTCTTGGGGGCAGAAAATCAATGGATCCTGTTTTCTAACCCAATAAGTTATTAGTCTGCGTATTTTTGCTGGTGAATTGAGACCATTAATATTGAGAATTATTATTGGCCAATGTTTATTAATTCCTCTTATGTTATTGTTTCAGTGCTATTTTCTTAGACCTCTTCGGCCAACTGTACTTGGTTAATTTATTTATTCTTTGCACCCTCTTGAGAGTGTTTAATCTTCTTTTCTGACTAAAGTATTCCATTGAGTATTCTCTGGAGAACTGGTTTCATGGATATAAATTCCCTAAATCTGTTTTTATCATGAAAAGTTGTTTCTTTAAGTCTTTCTCCTTCAAATGCAACTGATAGCTATCTTGGGTATAGTAGTCTGGGCTGGAATCTGTGTTCTTTCATGACTTATATGACATTGGTCTAAGCCCTTCTAGCTTTCATAGTCTCCATTGAAAAATTGGCTGTTATTCTGATGCACCTGCCTTTATATGTGACTTGTTCTTTCTCTTATGTAGCTTTCAATGTCTTTTCTTTTGTTCTATACTTTAGTGCTTAACTATCATATGATATGGGGAGTTTCTTTCCTGGTCCTGTCTACTTGCTGTTCTGTATCCTGATAAGTATGTCATCCCCTAGATCTGGAAATTTTTCATAAATTATTTTACTAAAAATAATGTCTCAAAAAGACCAAAAAAGAAAATTTTTCTGTGCCTTTGGCCTGGGTTTCTTCTTCCATGATTGTAGGTTTGGCCTTTTTACGCTGTCCCAGAGGTCTTCCATATTCTTCTGGCTTATTTTAGATTTGACATTTCTTTGAGCAATCCATGTCCCCAAGCTTGTACTTAAGATCTCATATTCTCTGTTCTATTTCCTCGACTTCCGTTTTGCTTCTATTTTCTACATTTTTTGTTTGATTTCCTTTTTTTCTTTCAAGTTTTCTTTCAATTTGGCTTTTCTTCAGAGATTCTCTTTATTTAATTTTAATATCATGTTTTGAATTCTTTTAGTTACTTCATTCAACTACTTATATTTTTACAGTCTTTCCTTGAACATATTTATGATTACTATTTTTAAATCATTGTCATATATATATATATATATATATCATATTATACTATCCACATGTTGTTATTCCCAGGAGGAGGAAACATTACAATGGGGGTGCTAATTTCTGTAGTAGTCATATTATCTTGGCTGTTTGTGTTGTAGGTAGGTGATCTCCTCTTTGTTGAGTGGTTATTTGTACCTTTGTTTGCTGTTTCCCTGACATGTCAGATTATGGGCCACCTAAGTAGTGCTTGAGGATCAGTTTTGGCACTGCTTTATGTTGGTGTGAAAATGGTCTCTTTCTGGTCTAAAAGTGGTTGCCGGGCTTGGCGTGGTGGCGCCCTGCCTTTAATTCCTAGCACTTGGGTGGTTAGCGCAGGTGGATCTTTGTGAGTTCACGGCCAGCCTGGTATACAGAGTGAGTTTCCAGACTGCTGGGGCTACGGGCAGACCCTGTCTCGAAAAGACCCAAAAAAAAAAAAAAAAAAAAAAAAGAAGTGGTCTCAGTTATGCTAAGGGTAGGTGAAACTTTTGATTTGCAGTTTCAGAGTTGACTTATATTTTCAAACACCACAGTGGGCTGGGAGTTTGCTAGGTGAACAGAGTGGCTGATAGGTCAAGCTGGTAGCTGATCATAGCTCACAGGACTTGGGGCTCAAAGATCCTAGTAACCAGAGCAGGTCTGAATGCAAAGCAGGCCTGAAACATCTCCCAGAAGCATGCAAGTGTCCTGGCAGAACTGAGAGGGTGGTGTTGGAGCCCAGGGAGGGGAGAGATGGAAAACTTATCAAGGCAGGCCTGGACAAGCTCCCAGATCTGGGGGTCCATAAGGTTCCTAACAGAGCAGAGACCGGGGTGCAAGGATGTATGCAAAAGGGAGCACACGGAGGCAGAGCTAGAACAGCCCCAGAAGTGTCTAATAAATAAGGGTCTTTATTTTTAACTGTGGATGTGGATGATTAGGTAGCATTAGTCAAAGTCCCTTCAAGATGAGGTGTCTTTCTCCAGCTCTTCACTACCTGCCAGTAGTCTGCTCACTCTCTCCCATTATTTGGTGCATTTGTCACATGACCAGTGGAAGATTCAGGCAGTGTTCAAATGGTCAGCCACATTTATAAGGATGCAAGAATAAACTTTAATTTCAAAGCTAAGAGCACTAAGACCTCTGTCTTATTCAGTGTCCATGTCTCCCGTCTCCCGGGGTTTCAGGTGTTGTTGAAGTGGCCACAGATCTAGCTGGACAGAGTTCAGCTGCAGTGTATTTCATGTGGCTTCTGGGCACAGCAGAGCCATTGTGGGCCACCCTGGTATAGCAAAGCTCTTAAGAACATGCACTGTGCCAACTTATCTGGCCCCAGAACAAGAGCCAGAGGTCAGATCACAGTATTCACATGACTTCCAGGACCCAGCAGGAAGCACATGGGTACTGGAGAAGAAACATATTTGAAATGTATGGAACCAGAAGCTAGCCTGTGGAAAATTCTTCCCATAATCAGAAATTTAAAAGTGTAAGTAGAAGATTTGGTTCTTATTAATGCCTAATAAAACAGAAGTTCTCTTATTGAGAAAATACACTAAAAAATGCAGCATATACAATTATAAATGTACCATTTTTTTCTTTTTGATGAGAAACATGTGAAATAAATTTATCAGAATTCCCGGATCCACTGCGGGGGAGCTGAGCCAGTGCCGCAGACTGACTGCATCAGCTGTAACAGCTCAATTACAAATGAAACTCGCCAGCGGTTTGCTCAAACCTGACAGCCAACCTGACTGTAAACGACATTACCAAGAACAAATTACTAAGTTCAAAGGGACTCTTTCCAACTGTTTATTTCCTTTTTTTTAGATTCCAACAAACTGAATTATCTTTTTATTCTCATAGGGAAGATGATGTAAAATCACTGTCATACAAAGATATATCTTCTGGAGTTTGTAGTGCCTGGATTGTATATTGGCTTTTTAAAAATAGATTTTTTTTTCTGATTTAAGATAACCATTCACAGGCAGGCAAGATGGCTCAGCAAGTAGAAAGTTCTTGCCATGTAAGCCTAATACCCTAAAAATCTGAGTTTGATCCCTAGAAACCATAGTGGAAAAAGAGAACTGACTCCCAAAATTATCCACTCACCTCCACATGTGTGCCATGTCACAGGCATGGCCTATCACACATGCATGTCACACATACATGTCACACATACATGTCACAGGCATGCCCCATCACACATACATGCCACACATACATATCACAGGCATGCCCTATCACACATACATCTCACAGGCATGCCCTATCACACATACATCTCACAGGCATGCCCTATCACACATACATGTCATACATACATCTCACAGGCATGCCCTATCATACATACATGTCATACATCTCACAGGCATGCCCTATCACACATACATGTCACACATACATGTCACATATACATGTCAAACATACATGTCACAGGTATGCCCTATCACATGTACACTCAATAAAATAACTTTAAAAATAACCATTCACCAATGAGCCAATTTAAAATTTTTTTTTTTTTTTTATTTCGGTATGTGTGTCAATGTACTGTCTGCATGCAGGTTTGTGCACCCGTGTCGTGCAATGCCGCGGAGGTCAGAAGAGGGTCTCAGATTCCCCTGGAACTGGAGTTCTCCTGGAATTGGAGTTTCAGACAGCTCTCAGCCGCCATGTGGGTGCTGGGGATCGAAGCCGGGTCCTCTGTAAGAGCGGTCGGCGCTCTTAACCGCTAGGCCATCTCTCCAGGCCCCAATGAGCCAATTTTATACTCTTTTTCTGTCCCTGAAAAAAAATTTTTATTGATGTTTTGTGAATTTCATACACCATTTTTCAATTCAGTTCAGGCATATTCCCCTTTCCCTTCCCTCCACCCCACCCCACCCCATCCCAGGACATGCATTCTGCTGTAACTGTCCTGCATCTTTCTCTCAGTCTTTTTTTTTTAATTTTTAAATATTATTCCAAAATATGCATATATATACACTCATACATAAGCAACTGTGCTATTACAATGTGAATCTATAAATGGGCTCTAGAATTATCCTACCACTTATACTCACACATTGTAATTACCATATATAGATGGAGGATAGGTAGTCATATTCTAAAAAAAGAATGTAAAGTTACACAACTTTATACCTGCATGCAAATTTACTGTTAAAATGTGAATCTCTAAATGTGTTTAGGAATCAACCTATAGTTTATTTTCAGAATTTTAATTTTGTCCCTGAAAATTTATTGCTAACATATTTTATTAAACTCAGAGTGACAATGATAATAGGTTTGAGGTAAAAATGTGGCTCGTCTCCATCGTCTCTGTGTTCCTGGGGCAGCAGCTGAAACCACAGCTATGCCCCACCCACCAATCTTCAAAGCCTGGCTCTTTATTAACATCACAAACCAGCAGAGAGGAAGAAGGAAAGGAGGAATGGAAGAGAACTCGACTCCACAGCCAAGGTTCAAACACTGCTAGCTCCTCAGTTTTGTAGCTCCTTAGCACTGGGTGAATTACTCTCTGAGCATGGCTACAGCACCTAGCTCCAGAAGCCATTGTTAGGGCTGGAGAGAAGGTTCAGTGGCTAAACTGCTCTTGCAGAGGTTCTATTTCCAGCACCTACATGGCAGCTAACAACCATCTGTAACTCCAGCTTCATGGGATCCCATGCCCTCTGCTGGCCTCCATAGGCACTGCAGGGCTATGCACATACAAACACAAACATACACATTTAAAATAAATAAATATATTTTAAAGCCATAGTATTTAAAGCCATAGTATTCATTCATGGAGTGCATCTAGATCAATACCTTGTATGCAGTGATAAGCTCTCAACAGAGATCGGCTTTGCTTCTATTGTTACATTTGTAATTCCCACATGCCAGGTCAACATTTCTTTTGATTTTGATAACCAGCTTTATTTCCATATTATGAAACAAAAGTTCAGCTTCACAGAATTCACTCTTACTTGTAGCAAGAAGAAATGAAAGAAGGAAAAACCCAACCTGACGACTCTGCCTTCTCCTGTTTCCAGGCCACTGTGGACCTCCAAAATTGATTTTGTTCTCACACCACATAAATGAGAAAAAAAATGGATGATGACAGTACTAAAGTGCTGTGAGTAAAATAATAATGATGATTGGTTTATGAAGGGGCTTGTTTGTTTTAAATAAACAGAAAATCAAAACTATTGAGAAAACTGAATATACGCAACATTTGTTATTTCATACCCTTTACAATATAAAGACATTTTTTAAATTTTTTTTTATTTAATTTTATTTATTTCTGTATGTGTATGAATGTACTGTCTGCATGCAGGTTTGTGCACCCGTGTCGTGGAATGCCGCGGAGGTCAGAAGAGGGTGTCGGATTCCCCTGGAACTGGAATTCTCCTGGAATTGGAGTTTCAGACGGTTCTCGCCACCATGTGGGTGCTGGGGATCGAACCCGGGTCCTCTGCAAGAGCGGTCGGCGCTCTTAACCGCTAAGCCATCTCTCCAGTCCCATATAAAGACCTTTATATAGGAACATAAAAGCATAATTTACAGAGATTGCTTTGCTCTTGAAATTAGTCTGTTATATTGAACTTAAAAGCATTTTTATTCAGATAATTCTGACAAATTTTCCAATCACACAGTTGTGAGTTTGAGGGAGTTGTTGTTCTTGTTTTTGTTGTTACAAATGGGGCTGCAAGCTGCTGAACTTTCCAGAATCCAGCATCGCTTCTTTCCTTTCTGTCTTCCTACCTTTCTTTTTTTCTTTCTCTTTGCCAACTTACAAGGCTGCAAACTGTTGAGAAGAGAATACAACCATACTGTAATAAAACAAAGAGCTATTATGTTGTCTGGAGTTGGTTTCTTTACAGTGAGGGGTAGAGACAAAAAGCACTCCTTTTCAGAAAAGGAATTAAGAAGAAGAAAGGGAAAGCCTTCATCTCTCTCCATGGGCTCCCCAGTGGGGTGAGCACAAAGCCTGCCTGTCTGCCATGCTCAACACAATAGTCTTTGACGTTTCTAGCAAATTATGCTTTTTAAAAGAATTTTTATCACCTCCACAGAATTTGGAAATCCTTACTACGTTTTCAAACTCTTAATAATACATATTTTCATCATAGTTACAGAGTTTTATCAACCCACAAGCCTGAACTAGAGGCTGCATGCAAGGGCCCATGGCTACATCCTGTCCCTAGTGGTTTCTTTGGGCCCACACAGAGTGCTAAAATTTTCTTCAGTATACTACCAATATTAAAATCGAGATAGTTTACCTTTAGGCCTGAACTTCTGGATTTTCCTTGAAAAACAAGGACATCTAGCCATTCCTTCCCTTCAGCAACAGCCAATATCTGTTAGCCGTCCCAGTTGGACAGAGCAGACGTCCCACAGACTGCCACAGCCTCATCACAGCCTGGCAGTGAAAGAAAGCATTTCTCAGCATTCTGGAGCTCCTGGACCTTTTTTTTTTTTTTAACCTTTGTGTGGTGCTGGAGAGATGGCTCAGTGGTTAAAAGCACTTCCTGCTCTTGCAGAGGACCACCATCTTCAGTTCCTAACTCCCACAGTGGCAACTCATAACTGCCTGTAACTCCAGTTCTAGGGGGACCTTAAGCCTGCTTCTGGACTTCATTGGTACTGCATAAACATGGTGTACATATATATACTCAGACTCACTCACAACACACACACACACACACACACACACACACACAATTAAATAAATCCTTTTTTGTCTTTTTCAGACAGGGTCTCCCTGTAGTCCCAGCTGTCTTGGGGCTGGCCTTGAACTCACAGAGATCTGCCTGCCTCTGCCTCCCAAGTGCTGGGATTAAGGGCAAGCACCACTCTGCCTGGCAAAATACATTTTTTTAAAAAAATATTTGTGGGATCTGAGATCTCCTGAGACCAGCTGAAGCACAGGTACTGGGGCGAGGGCTAAAGAGCACCACCCCCTGCCAACTGGGATTACGAAGGCATCTGAAGTAGGCAAGCAAAGCAAGCCTTCAACACAGTGAAGAGGCATTTAGGACTCACATTGGAATACAGGCCAGGAGAAGCCCATATTCCAGGAACACGAAGAAGAGACAACATGGAAAGGGGCAGGATAATCCAGCACCAAGCTCTACCAACCCTATGGAAGATTCCTACAGTGGGATCCCCCTGGGGATGGCCCAGGACACAGATATCAGAAACACAATTGGGAACATACTTAAAGAACTACAAGATTATAAAGAACAAATCAAAGAACTAAGAAAAGAGAATGAAGAACTCAAGAAGGACCTAGAGAGAGAGAATGACAAACTCCGGAAGGAAGTAGAAACACTGAAAAGATCCCATGCTGAAAAAGATAAGGAAACCAACCAGCAAAGCAAAGAGCTACAGGAAGAGATTGAGAAGCTCCAAAAGGAAGTGGAAATACTAAAGAAATCAGAAGAGGAAATGAAAAAGGAAATCAAACACTCATCCAATCAAGAGGAAAGGAATGGAAAAAGCCTCAGAAGCAGAATGGAGGAAGCAGAACAAAGAATATCAGACCTGGAAGATAACACAGAACAACTAAAAACCTCAAGTAAAGATTATGAAAAATTTAAAAATACACAAAAGTGGAACAACCAGGAACTGTGGGACACTATGAAAAGATCAAATCTCCCCATCATAGGAGTAGAGGAAGGAGAAGAATCCAAAGAGAATGCTATTGACAGATCTTCAACAGAATAATAATGAAAACTGCCCAAAACTAAAAAAAAGACAAACCAAACAAATAAAGAACCACATAGAACGTTGGCCAAACAACAAGATCAGAAAAAAAACTCTCTAGCCACTCATAGTTAAAATGCTAGACACCAAAAAGAACAAAATCCTTAACCACAAGAGAAAACAACAAGTGACCTATAAGGGGAAACTATCAGAAATACAACTCACTTCTCAGTTCAAACTATGAAAAAAGAAGAACCTGGAGCAAAGCATTCCCAGTGTTAAAGACAAAGATGCCAACCCAGGTACTATACCCAGCAAAAAGAATTTTAATGGAGGAGAGAGAAAAACCTTCCATGGACATAAACAGAGTTGAAAAGAAATACATGTCCAGAAAACCACCCCAGAGAAACTGAAGCCAATTCAAAGGACAGAGAGAGAAGCAACTATCCCTAGGCAAACCTAGAAAGAGAAATCCAATAAAAACATAACTGAAGAAGTAGAAAACTAAACCCAAACCACAAATGGATAACAAGGCAAAAGAAGCAACACAAAACTATCCCCAGTCATAACCTTATAAATATAATGGACTAAATCCCAATCAAAAGACAGACTGGAGATTGGATTAGGAAACAAATCCATCCATATGCTGTCTACAAGAAAACACATCTTACCTTCAAGGACAGGCACCACCTTTAAGTGAAAGGAGGAAAAAATTCCAACAATGTACCAAAAGAAAGCAGTGTTGCTATTTAATATTTCAGACAAAATAAACTTCAAAGTAAAAGAAATCAGAAGAGACAAAGAAGCCATTACATTTCTCAAAGGAACAATTCACCAACAAGATTTCACAATTATGATATATATGAACCAAACTCTTGTGCCACGAACTTTAGAAGACAATTCTCCAGGAGCACAATTCACACACTAACCCTAGTACACTCATAATAGGGGACTCAATACCCCACTGAGTCCTGGATAGTCAACGAGAAAATGAATAAATAGAGTGACCATCTGAACTGAATTTAGATACACCAAATGACCTCACAGACATCTCACTGAATAATTCCACCCTAATACCAGAGAATACCACTTTCTACTCAGCACCCCATGGAAACATTCTCCAAAATCGACCAATTTACTGGGACAAGAAGAAAACCTCACAAATACAAAAGGATTTTGAAAAATAATTCATGCATTCTATATGACCACAGGCTGCCACAATAAAGCTCAAATCAACACTAGGAGAAGCCCTACTGCCTACAAGAACACATGCGGATCTAAACAACACACTCTTGAATAATGAATGGTCGGAAAGAGTAAGAAAGAATAATAAAAAACGAAATAAAAACATTCTTGCGAACGACTGAATGCCATATTGCAATACAATTACAACAAAAACCTAGGGATACCCTTAAAACAGAGTCCTAGAGAAAGGGAAGTTTATCGCCCTGGGCTGCCTACATTAGAAAAAGCAGAATAGGCACAGTGAATGATCTAAACTACAGCTAAACACCTTGAGAGGCAACAACAGATGAACCTAAATGCAACAGACAGGATAAGAAATAACAAAAAAGCAGAATCAAAATGAAAAATCGAACAAAAAGAAATAGAAACAAAGAAAACAATACAAAAAAAATCATGAATCCAAAAGTTAAAGTGGCTTCTTTGAAAGAATAAACTAAGGACTAAACATCTAGACAGCTCTAGTTAACCAAAATAATAGAAGAAAACTCCAAATCAATTACAATCCAGCTTGAATGAAAAGGAAAAAATATTCCAACGGACAAGGAAACAGATCCAGAAATATATGGGAATACTTCAAAAAACCTAATACTCTAGTAAGTTTGGAAACCTAGAAGAAAGGAATCATGGATGAATATACTGACAATCCTGGAATCCAAAAAACCACACCAAAAACGAGGAGAGATTGACAGCTCTTAAACTAGACATGATGAAACATAGAAATTAAAGATAATAAGAAACCTCCCAACTAAACAAGCCCAGGCCCCAGATGGATTTACATTGCATGCAGAATTTCATAAAACATTTCAAAAAGACCTACAACCATTATTACTGAAACGTGTTTAGACAGGACTACAATCAGATGGAATTCTCCCAATTCTTCTATAAGCAGCATCCACTCATTACCAAACAGCAAAGTACAACTAAAAAGGAGAATTAATAGACCCTATCTCCCTAATGAACACAGATGCCAAATTTAAACAGGCCTCATCCCCTATCTGGCACATTGCTATACAGACCACACATCAAGGAGTCATACCTCATGACCAATTTGGATTCATAACAGAGATGCAAGGATGGTCAACAATGGGAAATTACTAAACACATCAAACACATAAATGGAATAGACAAGACATAAAACCTTACCATCATCTGCAATTGATGCAAAAAGCCTTTGACAAAATCCAGCATCCCTTCATGCTTAAAGTCCTAGAAGGAATTGGATTGGAGGGATCATTCCTCAAATGTAATCAAATGACCCCATCACAACAGGAAACCAACAGTTATATCTCCCTATATCCTATAGTAGAAATACAAAACCAGTTCTCCATTTATAAGTTCAAGTAGACTGTCAGCTGCCCCTGTCACCACTCCTCTCCAATATAGTTGCTTGAAACCACTGCTAGAAGCAATAGGCAAAAGGAAATTAAAGGAGTTCTAATTGGAAAGAGGGAAGTCAAGCTATCCCCTACTTTGCTGATGATATGATTTGTAACTTAAGGGATGCTTTTACTCCAGGAAAAACGTTAATTAACCCATTCAGCATATCGCACAAAACTCTCAAATATACATAATTAACAACTTCGATATAGTCCGTATTAAATCTAATAAATGACAACAAAAAATCAATGCCTTCTTTTATCTAACCCAAACAACAACTGGAGAAAACATCAAAGAGACCTTCACCCACTAACAATATGCCATCCAAAAACTAACTTGCAAACATACCTAGGAACAAACCTAACCAAAGACCACCAAATATATTCTCCACAACAAAAATTTAAACCTTTAAAGAAAAAATTGTAGAAGACATCAGAAGATGGAAAACCTCCCATCCTCATGGATTGAAATTAACATTGAAAAAAATGTCCATTCTACCGAAACTCTGTATAGATTTAATGCCAATCCAACAAAATCCCCAAGTAACTATAGGCTTGGAAAAAAAAAGTCCTTAAATAATTTGGAAAAAACAAAATGACCCATAAGACAAAACAACCCTGAGTGAAAAGAGCTAACAGGGGGATCTCTATACCAGACTTCAAACTATACTACGGCCCATAATCATAAAAAAGCTTGGTACTTGCACAAAAACAGACTGGTGACCTCATGGAACAAAACTGAAGATCCAACCTGAGCACATACAATTCACCATCTCATATTTGACAAGGGGGCCAGAAGACACAATGGAGAAAAGACAGCGACTCTCAGCAAGTGTGTTGGCAAAACTGATCACCACTTATAGAAGAATGAAATTAAACCCTACCTTCGCCTGCAAACAGTATACTCAGATGGATTAAAAAGACATCTAATCAAACCCTTGAAGCGATAGAAGAAAAACGTGTGAGCAGACTACAAGACTTAGCATAGGAAACTAAAAAGACTCCCTAAATCAGATCACATGCAACTACCAAAGTTAGGTAGGCACTCTGACAAATGGGACTACACTCTAAAACGTCTAAAAGCTCTGTACATTCAAAGAAACAATCACGGAAGTGAAGAAAATCCCACAGAGTGGGAAGGAAACTTACTCAGAAACATCTGACAAAGCATTGATTTCCAGAATATGTAAACTACTCAAAAACAAAGAAGAGAGAAACAATTGACCCACTCAATAGATGGAGCAAAGACCTGAACAGAGACTTCACAAGTGAAGAATTAGAGATGGCTGAGAAACAACTTAAGAAGTGTTCAACATCACTAATCATTAAGGAAATGCAAAAAAACCACTTTGAGATATCATCTTACTCCAATAAGACTGGCTAGGATCAAGAAAACAAATGATACCAAGTGCTGGAGAGGTTGTGGGAAAGGGGAACACTCATCCACTGCGGTGGGAATGTAAACTCGTGCAGCCACTTTGGAAAGCAGTGGAGAACCCTTGGAAGACTTGGAATGAACTTGCCACCGACCCAGCCATACCACTCCTAGGATGTACCTCCAAGACTCACCCTACCACAGAGATACATGCACGGCCATGTTTATTTCAGCTCTCTTCACAATAGCAAGGAGCTGAACCAACCCAAATGCCCCATCACTGATGTAGTGGATAAGAAAATGTGTGACATCTACACAATGGAGTTCTATACTGCAGTAAAGAAAGATGACATACATGACAGGAGAGAATGGCTGGAGCTAGAAGACATCATGCTGAGTGAAGTAACACAGTCCCAGAAAACCAACAATGAATGGTATCCCTCATCTGTGGATGCTAATGCCAATTACCTATGTGTAAGTATTTCTTGTGCATGGCCCTTGAGCTTTGTCCAAAGCAGTTGGGATGTGGCATATTGGAAACAACAACAATTACAACAACAACAACAGAAAGGACTGCATACAAAGAACTGACTGAAACAGTGAACTTCTGCTCAAAACAGTCAACTTCCACATGGAGAATATTGAGAAAGACTGAGAAAGAGATGAAAAGCATGTTTGGCAGAATGCATGAGCTCTGTTGGGGTGGGGGTATTGGGGGGGACACAGGGTCTAGATTTGATAAATTTAAATAAATTTAAATAATAAAATCTTTGTGTATATCATGTGTGTTGTGTGTGTGTCAGTTGTGTTTGTATAAGTGAGTGCACATGTGGAGGTCAGAGGACAGGCTTCAGTGTCAATCTTCACTTTCTATCTTCTTTGAAACTGGGTCTCTTTTTTTTTTTTTTTTTTTAGGGGAGAATTATTTATTGAGTTACACTCCCATCCCTTCTTTTGACATGTAGAAGTTCTCTGGGTCTCTTTTTCACTGCAGAGTGCACAAGCTAGCTGGCCTGTGAACCTCCAGGGATTCTCCTGTCTCCATCTCTCATCTCATCATAGGAGAGTGGGGATTAACACAGAAGCCACTATACCCAGGTTGCTGTGGTTCTGAGGAGCCAAACTCAGGTTCTTAAATTTGCATGACAAGTGTTGTATCCACTGAGCTTCTCCCCCAGCCATGAATTTTTTTAAATTATTTTTTATGTGTATGAGTGTACTGTCTGCATGTAGGTTGGTACACCCGTGTCGTGCAATGCCACGGAGGTCAGAAGAGGACGTCAGATGCCCCTGGAACTGGAGTTAAAGACAGTTCTTAGCTGCCATGTGGGTGCTGGGAATCAAACCCCCGTCCTCTGCAAGAGCAGTCGGCACTCTTAACCGCTGAGCCATCTCTCCAGCCCCAAATTTCTTTTTTTTTTTTTTTTGGTCTTTTTGAGACAGGGTCTCCCCTTGGAGCTCCGGCTGTCCTGGAACTCACTCTGTAGACCAGGCTGGCCTTGAACTCACAAATATCCGCCTGCCTCTGCCTCCCAAGTGCTAGGATTAAAGGCGTGGCCACCACGCCTGGCTTTCTTAAAGTAGAAGGTCTGACCCTGAGACTGCTTCATACTCTTAATAATTAATTATTAAGCACCCAAAGAAATTCTGTTCATGTGCACTACAGCTGACAGTATTTCACTTATTAAAAATTAAAATTGAGAAAATATTTAGAAACACATTCTATGTTAACGGCAATAATATTTTCAGGAAAAATACTATTTTCTCAAACAAACAAACAAAGATCATAGGAAAATTGCATTGTTGTATATTTTTGAAGAAGTCTTTAATGACTATTTTAATCAAGTCAGCTATATTCTTGTATATGTTTCTGTATTCGATCTGCTGTAATACTAGTTCAGTTAAAGCATATTTAAAAATAGCTTCATATTGTATAAGAAATGATAAAATGCAAAAAATGTTTAAATAGCATCTTCAGATGATTGTGGATTTCTTCATTGCTATGACACCAAAACTCAGCAACCATTTAAGTCCTAATTGTGAGCTGCAATATGAAAAGCATATCAAGGAATTCATCACACTATTATATTAAAACTCATTGGTTTAGCCGGGTGTGGTGGTGCATGCCTTTAATCCTAGCACTCGGGAGGCAGAGGCAAGCAGATCTTTGTGAGTTCAAGGCCAGCCTGGTCTACAGAGCGAGTCCCAGTACAGCTGAGGCTACAGGGAAACCCTATCTCGAAAAGACCAAAAAAATTAATAATAATAATAATAATAATAATAATAATAAAACAAAAGCTCACAGTAGTAGACAAATTTTCCTACATTTTAATAATGCTTGAAGCATCAACTTAATCATAGGCAACAAATTGTGACAGCTTTTTTTCCTTGAAATAAGAGGCTAACTTTATCAATTCTTGAGAAAATATCCCCAAGAAGCCCTGAGTTTGAATAACAATGGATTGACTATTAATCATTCTTTAAGTTTAAAAAGTTCCTTAAAGGGGGCTGGAGAGATGGCCTAGCGGTTAAGAGCGCCGACTGCTCTTACAGAGGACCCGGCACCCACAAGGCGGCCGAGAGCCGTCTGAAACTCCAATTCCAGGAGAACTCCAGTTCCAGGGGAATCCGACACCCTCTTCTGACCTCCGCAGCATTGCACGACATTGGTCCACAGAGTAAGTTCCAGGACAGCTGGGACTACAGGGAGACCCTGTCTCGAAAAAAAAAAAAAAAAAAAAAAAAAAAGAAAGTTCCTTAAAGGAGAAATGGAAAAGGATGGAGACTCCAGCAACTCCACAAGTGTTTCTTTCTGAAATACTCAGCATACCCCAGTGTGCACGCATCTCTATGCACTGTACTAATGATTTTTTAACTTACATAACTTGTATGCTTAAAAAATGGGAACTGAGTGTAAAGTGGACTAAGAAATTATTTATGAAATGCACAACACTTCAATAAAAATATTTTTTAAAATTCACATATCAAGGCACTTTCTAAATCAAAATGGTGTATTTTAATGTAGGCACGTGGCATTGAAGGGTCCAATGGCTGCTAGAGCAATCGGGTGCCATGTTGGTTTTTGATGGGAACCCAACAGTTTTGCCCACACTAGAAAAATCACTAACACAGGGCAAAAGTATCAGCCTATATTATTAAAAACATTGTTTTGACCTCATGGACTTCCGGAAAAGGTCCCATCACCCCCAGGGGTCTACAAACCACATTTGAGAACCACTAAGGTAGAGAAAGACTTCTGAGTCCATTCATGAGTCAAGGGCAGGAAAATAAAGAAGCTCTAGGAAGATAGCTTGATTGAGGAAATCAGGAGAGACGGGCTGAGGATGTGACTCCGTCTTTTAGGTGTCTGCTATATAAGCGTAAGGATCTCTCTCCCCGCCTCCGTGTAAAGTTCTGCGTGTGGTAGTGCACACGTGTAATCCCGGAACTGGGGAGGTGGACACAGGTGGATCCTTGCTGGCCAGTCAGCCTAGCCCATTTGACAAGTTCCAGGTCAGTGAGTGACTGTGTCTCAAAGGAAAATAAAAGAGTGAAGACCAGGAGACAGACCCTCAGGGTTGCCCTCAGCCTCCACACGCAGGCGCGCATGCACGCGCACACATGCACACCACCATATACACAAGTATCTGTGGACATTGTCCCTTAGGCTTATCTGAGGGCTTGTGATTGGCTGATTTAAAGGCAAAGGCAAAATTATTTATCAACTTGATCACTGATGTTAGCTTTCCTCGTGCCTGCAATGAGATTTTCACACTGAGATAAGGAATAAGTGCACATTATCACCAACAATCACACAAGGGGGAGTTTGAATTAGGCCAAAGATGATAACTTTTGTCAGGTCTACAAAACCAAATAACTTATGTCAAGTCTAAAACTGGACACAAAGGTGACAACTCCTTAAGTAAATGGATGACAACTGTTTCTTCAACTTAAATCTTACCAGTGCCCTCAGTGGACAGATTTTTAAAAGCCAAGTATTGCTAGTGCTATATCTTATAATTGCATATCCATAAAATATGTACTTATTGGAAATTCAGGCACCAACACTTTCGAATAGTAGTTTTCACTGACTGAAACATTTAAAAATAAATCTGGGTGGGGGGTGGCTTACCTGCACTCTACCAGCTTCCATAGTCCCTTTTATACTACTGTTCACCTTTTTTTTTTTCGAAACAGGGTCTCCCTATAGCCCCAGCTGGCCTGAAACTCACTATGTAGACCAGGCTGGCCTTGAACTCAGAGACCTGTGTCTGCCTTCCAAGTGCTGGGATTAAAGGTGTGCGCCCCCACATCTGGCTCTTCTGGCTTCCCTTTGTTCCTGGTTATCTTAAACTGCCCCAGAAGCTTGATACAGAATGCTAAGTAGCATTTATTTCAAAGTGAATCGCCCACAGCTTTACCATTTCCATGCAGAGCCATAAAATTCAGTCACGCAGATTGTGGGCAAGCAATAAATATTTATTAAATGGACAGATTGAGAACGTATGGTGATGTGACATAGTTATGCTTTCACCTATTCGTGGATGATACAATCTGAATTCCGTAAGCATCAGCTCTTGTTCCCTGTGTGCCGGTCACCAACTAGGCCCTGAGCTCACAGTGTAAAGAAGACTCACAGATCCCAGGCCTCTAGGACTTTATAACCTTGTATGAAATGTACAGAGGTACCTGGATCTAACTGAGCCAGAAGTACAATCATGTGCATATTATCATAACTTTGTATAAGCAAGAACAAAACCTGGGCACTCACAAGATAATAGCAAGGAGGTATGAAGGGATTGAGGAGATGATTTCTTGGGTAAAAGCACTTGCTGTGAAGTGTGAAGACCTGAGTTCAAATCCCCAGAGCCCACATTACAAAGCTGGACACATTAGCAGACATATATGCAATCCCACCGCTCATATGGGGAGATGGGAGACAGTGACAGAGGAATCACCTGAAATTTGTGCTCCAGCTAGCCTGGTGGGTGCAGCCACAGAGAGAATGTAGATAGGCCGACATCCCTGATGAGAACAGAGGCAGAAGATGCCGAAGATACATGCTTTCCATTCAGAAAATATATATATACATATATGTATGAATATATATGTATATATACGTATATATGTATATATGTATATATATAATTTTGTCTGATGTGGAAAGAATACTTTTCACATAGCACGTTCTTGTAAAGTAAATTATTCTTGAGCTATATCCTTATCTAATCTTCCTAACAACCATTTGAAGCATAATTAGGGTTTTCATTTTATAAATAAGACTGAACACAAGTCATTAAAAATCAAGGCCAGAGTACAAAGCATGTCTACTCTGTTTTGTTTCTCACCATACAGTCTAGGTTTTCTTAAGTGCCTGCTCACCAGGGTTTGGGGACGTCCAGGCTTGAGCTAAGAAAGAGAAGCCATTTAGAAAGTTATATAGCTCAGCCTGAACTAATTCAGGTAAGTCACTTGGAGAAACTAATCTGGTCACACTGTTTGGTTATGACTCTGGAATGAATACACTTACCTTTCCTCACCCTAGATTACAGGAGGAAAAGAGTACAGAGGGAGGTTTTGATTTTGCATTTGTCCCTGTGAAATGACCAGAAAGTGTAAAAGCAATAAAGCATGCTAATAAATTACTGATGTTTTGTTTTTTTGTTTGTTGAGACACAGTCTGCCTGTAACCCTTTCTGACCTAGAAATCACTACGTAGACTAGGCTGCCCTTGATCTCACAGAGATCCACTTGCCTCTATCTCTCAAGTGCTGAGATTAAAGGCCTGCACCACTACCATTTTTTTCTGAATGGAAAGCATGTATCTTTGGCATCTTCTGCTTCTGTTCTCATCAGGGATGTCAGCCTGTCTACGTTCCCTCTGTGGCTGCACCCACCAGGCTAGCTGGAGCACAAACTTCAGGTGATTCCTGTCACTGTCTCCCATCTCCCCATAGGAGTGCTGAGATTGCATATACATCTGTTAATGTGTCCAGCTTTGTAATTCGGGTTCTAGGGATTTGAACTCGGGTCCTCACACTTGCACACCAAGTGTTTTTGCCCAAGAAACCATCTCCCCTTTCCAAAGAGCTTTAATTTTTACATGGGTGTTTGTGTGTATACATTCATGTGCTTGCTCGTGAGTACAGTTGCCTACCAAGGCCAGAAGAAATTGTCAGATGCCCTGGCTCTGGAGTTACAAATGGTTATGTGCTGCCTGATGTGGGTGCCAGGAATTACAATTGGGACCTCTGCAATGTCAGAAAGCCATCTTCCCAGCCACAGAAATTAACATTTTTGATCCTTTTCTTTTCTCAGCTGTTGAGAACACTACTTTTGTCCTGACCTCCTTTCAAGGAAAGGGATGACAATTTTTCCATGAAGAAGTAATGTATGTCTCTGTCATGCAAAATAATATCACCCAGAAAACTAAGATCTATCTGCCCCCAACACACCAAGGGCTCATTTGGAGCATCAAAAATCTACTGAGCTTTGTCACTGTGAATGTCATCACTCATGGTTCTATAGATGTCTCACTGCACAGAGGTGATACCTGCAACTGGGTGACATTCACACCACAGGTTTCATAGCTTTGTCTAACAAACAAGTGTCTTGTAGCAAAAACATTCGATGGCAATTTTCAGACACAAAATCCTGACAGAGAGCCACTTTCTTCAACTTTCATAAAGAAGTTATATGGGCTAATAGGATCTGTCTGTAGACAATATTCTGTTTTTTGTGGGCTTTGTATTAGTTAGCTACGACTATGAAGATGCTGTGTAACAAACAACTCCAAAATTTTTCAGTAGCTAGTGATGATCACTGAAGATAAAAAGAGAGAAAAGTGAACTTTTCAAGGATCTGCACGTTTGTCGTGTTCTGCTGGACTCTGCCACATTTGGATCTGAACCAGCTTGTGCTCAAGACCACAGGATTAGTTCTGCTTTGTGGTCACTCGTCCTGAGACCAGACATCAGCCACAGCTACCTGAAGACAATAAAACTCAGAAGTTCTGCCAAACCACACAAACCATGGAAGACGTTGGCTCACATCATATACTCGTACTTTCCACAAACCAAAACAAGCTTCACAGTCAGGTAATTCAGAAGGGGAGGGAAGTATGTACACCTGTCTCAAGGAGGTAGAGGAAGGAAAGCGGATCTATCTTAAATAGCACATAACTTTCCATGAACCATGGTGCTCTGACAGCAGGAAAATACACCTTAGAGAAGCCCAGGCATGCCACAGCTCAGACACTGGTAGACACTATTTCTACACTGAAGCAAGCCATTTCCTATATAACCAGTAGGTTTTGTGCATCAGGTTTTACATGCTGATTTAAAACTGGTCTTATTTTTTCATCATGTTGTATATTAGTATAACAGATGTGGCACCAATAAACATTGTCTATAAAGGACCAGAGAGTAAGGATTTTGAGTTTGTAAACTACATGGTCTTTGTTGAGGTGCTTAACCCTGCCATTGTGGTGCAAAGCAGCCATAGTCAATACTTAAACAGTCATAACATACAACAGAGAAGAATGACAGACAGACCTGGATGTGACAAAGGACACAGGGAGTGAGCAGGAGGCTCCACACAGCTCAGAAGGCAATACAGTTCTAACCAATGTAACCCCCCCAGGAACAGACCAGGGAACACCCTTGCTCTCACACCTGAACTCCCTGAAAATCATCATTTTCAATTTTATAGTGCATCCCCCTTCCTTCTAAGGCCACGGTGGTGCATGCGCTGAGGAGTCGTGAGCCCCGCCTGTTCCCTACTTCTCTCCACCTTCGTCCATCCAGGCAGTATGCTGTAGGCTCCCCTTAGGTTAGACCATGTTGACTTTCACCCCAGGCTACCCCATCATGGGTGTTCCCACACTCCCTCCCTGCTCTCTTGGCCTTCTCTCCCCCAAAACTTCCCCATTTCAGCTTCTAGCCCAAGATGGAAAATTAGAGAAGTCAATACAAAAAAAGTGGATTATCACAAATACCTTTTCTAGGTCTGATCCTGCAAAGCAGTTGACCCAGAGAGAAGGCAAAGTAATGGCTCCTTGAGTGTATGTGTCAGACTGAGCCTCTGCTCTCACCCTGAAAAAGTGGGGCTAGCCCATTCTATCGTCCCAGGTGGCGGTGGGTAGTACACAGATCCCTCTAGATCCTGTACCTCAAATCCAGCGACTCTGTACCTGTACTGTAGCCTGTGTGCTGAGTGCCTGCCAACCATTCATCTGAGCTGTCCGCACCCCCAGGAGATCTCACACCATCCATCCTGGACCCGAATCTCCATAACTTCTTTTTAATCTGCCCTTGGGATGAAGATGTATACATTCTCCTGGTCTCTCGGGCCACTGTCAAAGGCATTGCTTGGTCTTGTCCATCAGCTTTCATACATTTTTTCTATCAGTAAAAAGCGGCCCCAAAGCCTCCTGAACACCTTACCGGCTTCATTCCCATCTACTGGGGTCTCTGGGATGTGGATAAAGAGTCAACAAGGATGGGCCACTTTGTACTGAGCGCATGGCCAAAATCAGGCAGGCAGGCCTAACTGGTGCAGACAGACCCTGACCTCTATGCAACCAAACAGACAACTGGCCCACAATGAGCTATTTCTGAACAAGTCTGCCTCGAGTACTAGTGAAAAGTGATACCCAGAGGAAGACTAGCCAGACTGAACTACTTAAGGAAACAAAGCATCTTTGAGAAATGAAATTAATTAACTGCTTCCAAAGGGAGCAGAAAGTAGGAGGTTAGGAGGGGGTGGGAAATTTTGTATAAATTTCCAAAGAACAAGGGACTTGAAAGTAAACTGTGGGAATTTCAAGCCCTAAATTAAAAAATGCCTTCCAACATCATGGCTTAGCAGTGTGTGCTGGGCACTCAAAATTGGGTTTTGGTTTTGTACAAAGGAAGGCTCTGACAGAGAAAAACAATAAATTAAATGCATAAATCGAGGGGATTGGGGCTTTTTAAAAATTACTGCACAATATTCTCTGAGGGTGATTTTAGACCAGACCTTGACAGGGTGAGATCGTGAATATGAAAGTGAGCTTTTGTCAGTCCACAGGCACTTCCGCAGAAATACGTTTCGAGAGAATAACCAAAGAGAGCTGCAAAGATCTAGTTTACATTCTCCGTGTCTTCGAGCTCATTTCCTCGGGATTGAAGAAACCATAAGGATTTTGAGGTCTTGAGACAGCTACACAAAATGCTGCTTCATAAATGTCTCACAGTTATGGTGCCCCAGTCATGGACATCTGTCTGTCTGTCTGTCTGTCTGTCTGTCTGTCTGTCATACCAGAGTCCTCTCCCCATCAGCCCCATTCTGCCAAGGAAGGCCTGCAAGGTTTGCCAGCTTCCTGGTCTATAGGGAATACTCACCACATCCTATCTGTCCTCCACGGCTCTCAGGAAGAGAGATGCGAAGGAGGTCAATGAATGAGGGTGTTTGGGAAGAGGCACCCCCACACACACGCAGGAAAAGGAAAGGCTCGCAAGGGCCTATGAAGGTGATCTTCCAACCAAAAGGAGTTCCTTCTGCTAGATCTCGGCTAAAAGACGCTTCTGGTAAAGTGAACGACTCACTGATCAAGCCCGCAGGAGGAGCTTTCTCGGTTGTCTCGAGCCTGCCACTTTGATCCTGATGTGCTTCTGCTCCATTGCTTGACCCTTCACCCACTGAATCCAGAACAGCAACACACCAGAACAACTGCTGTGTCCTTCATGTTTGTGTGTGTTTGTGTGCATGTGAGTGTCTTTGTGTGTTTATGTGTATGTGTGTCTGTGTGTGTACTCCTGCGTGTGTGTCTGTTTATACATGTCTGTGTGCCTATATGTATGTTTCGAGTATGCCTATGTGTTTGTCTGTGTTTTTCTGTATGTGTGCCAGTGTGTCTGTATGTCTGTGTGTGTGCCTGTGTGTGCATCTGTCTGTGTATATGTGTGTCTTTGTTTATCTGTGTGTCTGTGTCTATCTGTCTCTGAGTTTTTGTGTTTTTCAGTGTGTCTATGCATTTATGTATCTGTGTATATGTGTGTGTAAGTCTGAGTATATATGTGTATACATCTGTGTGTGTATGTCTGTGTCTGGTTGTGTTTGCATGTATATGTGTCTCTGTGTATATGTCTGTGTATGTGTGTGTTCATGTGCTATGTATATATGTCCATATTTGTGTCTGTGTGTATCTCTGTGTCTGTGGGTATATAACTGTGTGTTTGTCTATGTGTGTGAATTTGCATACTATTTGAGTGCATCTGTGTCTCTGTGTGTGTATGTCTGTGTATGTATGTCTGTAAGAGTGTGTCTGTGTGCCTATCTATGTGTGTATGTCTGTGTGGTTATGTCTGTGTGAGTGTGTCTGTGTGACTATCTATGTGTGTATGTCTGTGTGTGTATGTCTGTGTGAGTGTGTCTGTGTGAGTGTGTCTGTGTGCCTATCTATGTGTGTATGTCTGTGTGTGTATGTCTGTGTGAGTGTGTCTGTGTGAGTGTGTCTGTGTGAGTGTGTCTGTGTGCCTATCTATGTGTGTATATCTGTGTGTGTATGTCTGTGTGTGTATGTCTGTGTGAGTGTGTCTGTGTGAGTGTGTCTGTGTGAGTGTGTCTGTGTGCCTATCTATGTGTGCATGTCTGTGTGTGTATGTCTGTGTGTGTATGTCTGTGTGAGTGTGTCTGTGTGTGTATGTCTGTGTGTGTATGTCTGTGTGTGTATGTGTGGTTATGTCTGTGTGAGTGTGCCTGTGTGCCTATCTATGTGTGTATGTCTGTGTGTTTATGTATGTATGCATCTCTGTGTATATGTCTGTGTGTTTGTGTGTATATGTACATGTGCATGTCTGTGTGTCAATGTGTGTTTGTTTATGTGTATGTTGTCTCTGTATGTGTCTGTATGTATGAGTATGTGTCTAAGTATATGTTTCATTGTGTGTCTGTGTAACTGTGTGTATGTGTTTCTGTGTTTTATCTTTGTGTCTATGTGTATTTGCATGTGTCTGTGTGTGAATGCTATGTATGTCTGTGTGTCTCTGTGTGCTTATCTGTGTGCCCGTCTATCTGTCTGTCTGTGTATTTTGTCTGTGTGTCTGTGTATCTCTGTGTATCTCTGTCTCTGTGTCTGTCTATGTCTGTGTGTCTGTGTCTCTGTGTGTCTATGTCTATGTCTCTGTCTCCATCTCTGTCTCTGTGTCTGTGTCTGTGAGCATCCTCTCATTGCTCATCTCTCCCCTGCTTCCCTCTCCCGTCCGTTCTTTGCTCCTTCTCCCTCTCCCTGTGCAGTGTGAACCTGTCCCACACCGTTCTGTGTGTAACCATGTTTTCTCTTGCTCTTTATGGGATGCTTTCTTTGTCTCCCACTTTCCCAGAGTCAGTAGATTCTCTCCAGGCCTTTGTGTTGCCCTCTACACATTTGTTCCTTCACGTCGTTCTGCCTCTTCTCTCTTTCTGTCTCTGTCCTCTTTTTTCCTCTTCTGAATTTCTCTTTCTCTGGACTTGACCAAAATGAAAACAATTCCATTAATAATATAAAAATAAAATTGATTTACTGCATTTTAATATTAATCAGAAACTTTAAATTAATTTTGGGGATTACTTAAAGAATATAAATTTTCAAAAATAATTAATATTGGTTTGATGCCATTAAATCTTGTACTTAGAACAAAGCGGGAAGGTCGTGATACTCTACACTGCAAACCATGATACTCTACACTTCACAGGTGCCTGTGTGGTCCTTTTCCGCAGCCTCTGGACTGTGACTGGATTCATGCCGGAGGCAGGGGACTTCTTCACTGGGTTGCGGAGGCACACACACTCGGCTCAGACGTCAACCTTGCTGTGCACCTGTTCACCGGGGGAGGCTGAAGGCTCCACACTGCTGCCTCTTCTAAAAGCACAGTATCAGATGGCACTGCCCAGCAGTAACAGCAAACTAAGAAGTCCTCGGACCCTGCCTTCCTCCTTATAAAGAGACTCTCCTCCTGACACTTGAGTCTCAGCCTTTGCTGTTAGTAGCCATCACCCTTTTTCTTTGTTTCTTTTCCCTAGGCTCCTCCCAGAAAACAGCTCAGTCCTCCTTCCATGTATGGACCCATGCACACATATATCTATGCATTCATACATACACATGAATTCATTGATACATGAATCCACCGTACATATATGTATGCATTCATAACACACACTCATGCTTCCATTCACATACACATGAGGTCATGAACAAACACACATACTCATGCATATCTGCATATATTGATACACATACACATTCATTCATGCACTCATGCACATGTATACACATTCACAATACATATATATTTATTATGCTCAGATACATACATATATATTCATATATATACATAGTCATTCATGTATTCAAACATACATGCACACATTTGTACACACATATACATACATATATACATACATATGTGCACACACACATACATACATGTACACATACATTCATGCACACATACACTCATACAGTCACGCATATATTCATTCATGCTCACATGCATACATATATGTCTTCATACATACACATTCATTCACACATACATATATCCACACATATATTCATTCATGCAATCATGCATATATGCATGCATGTGCACATGTATTCATGCACATGTATTCATGCACATGTTCATCCATTCACTCCTATAAATGCATCTATGCCCACACAGTCAGAGTTAAACTTCTTCCTGGACTTCTGTCATTCTTGCAGGAAATAATTGTTGATATTTATTAAAAGCTTCTGTCTGAATGTTTGTGTCCCATAACAAGTGAGGTCTTTGGGATTATTAGGTCATGAGGATCTCCCCTTTACATGAGATGGCAGAGAGAATTACCTCTTACTGAGAGCACCATAGGCGAGGAGCAGGCCTCACCAGAAGCTAATCTGCCTGCATCCTGACTATGACATCCCAGCTTCCAGAACTGTAATATTTCTATTCTTTACATTTCACCCAGTTGATGGTGTTTAGTTATGATAGCTTGAATGTGAAGACACAAACTAACTACAGGCAAACTACTGTGTGAAGTATTTGATACCTCATATATGACATATATGGTACAAACCGTGTAGAGAACTGCTGTCTCTCTCTATATGACAGACAAGGAAACTGAGGCACAGACATTGTAAGCCACTTATCAAAATTCAAGCAATTATCAAGGAGGAAAGCCACATCCACTCCAGTGGGTAAGCCACACCATAAACCATCACCTCACATCCCTACACCTGACTGTCAGTGATTAGCAGATAAGTATGGTGAGCCTGTGTCCTCTTTATTCCCTAATGAGCACTCACAGAACCAGAGCTGGAGCAAGCTTCTCTTCAGATCAAACAGCCTGAGTGTGCTGGTAGCACAGAAAATTCGAGGTCATTTTAAAAGGAGACCAGCTTCTTTGAGTACTAGAGGGAAAAGAAAAAAAAAATCACATTTTCTCTGACTTTTTATGTAAAGAATAATCAGGAAAATTTTCCTCTTTCTCTCTCACTGAATACAATTTATCTTTATCAAACCAGAAAAGAATGTAAGTCTGGTTGGAAGTTTCTCACAAAGCCTGTAGAGATGAAAGGTGCCGTAAGAGATACACAAACCAGTTGCTTTTTATCTGCGAAGAGCTAGCTTCGTATGATCCTTTCATAGGACTGAAAAATAAGACATTGTGTTTATGCGGAGCATACATTTGTCTGGATCACAAAAACAGAGAGTGTGACCATCCACCGGACGGCCTAGATCCTTCTGTCTGCATTCAGTCCTGCCCAGGTGTTTCATAACTGTGCAAAACCTGCTTTTTAAGCACGGGGAGTAGAGACCAAGTGGCCAATTTAGGCTCAAAGCAATGGCATTTGTTATCTGTCCTAAACAGGAGCCCACCCCATACTTTTTACTCAGCTAAAGAAACAGAACACTGAAATTTTAGCAAACAGGACAATGGATGGTACCTGGCTTTGTGTCAAACACAAGCCTCTTCCACACTGGAAAGTCCTGACCTTGAAGAGCTGCTTAAATGGATGTGGTGTGAGATGCTGGCAGGAAAGCCAGCCCAGAAGTAGGTCAGTGAAGCTATAGGCTGGTTTCTGTCACTCCCCGTCTGAGCTTGCACAGTTTGAGGGGGGTTGGGAGGCTGTTCTCAGCGGAGAGAAGAGACTGCGTATTTCCGGGCAGCATGTTGTACTGACAAGCCAGCAGCACCAGATGAAAGCACATCTCGAGAGACTGGCCATCTTGGCGGCTGGTTTCTGCTTCTTTAATTAATGAGGGTCATCTTGTTTTTTCAGTTTGTTTTTAATGTTTTTAGTGTGGTGTGTGTGTGTGTGTGTGTGTGTGTGTGTGTGTGTGATATGGATGTGTGGGTGCCCTGGGGTCCAGAAGTGGGTGCTGGGTCTCCTGGAGCTAGAGTTATAGGCAGACGTGAGCCACCGTATAGGGGTGCTAGGAACCAAACTCGGGTCCTTTAGAAGAGCAACAAGCTCTCCTAACCACTGAGCCATCTCTTCAGCCCCACAAGTCATCCTTTTAAGCTTTCAACCGTAGAAACGAATATCATTATTCACTTTTTCTTGACCTCACCACAGTGTCACTTCTTCACACTGTCACCTCCTACAAGCTGCCCACCAGGCACTTACTGACTTACTGACCCTGACCTGGGTGATAGACACAGTGGGCTGTGATAAAAAGGCCCAGATCTCAAAAAGACATAGGATAGGGGGCAGCAAGCTCTGCATGATAGAGTGCGGCGCTCAGGGTCATCTGCAACCCTCCCACCTGGGTATGTGTTCTAGGAGCGTCTGTTCAAAGCTAACCCTCTGGAATCCCTGGGGCTGACCTACTGTGTGGCTTTAGGCACACAGCCGTAACAGTGCTATATCTGTGTTTCTTCATTTGTGAAATGGGGCAATAAATGTACTTACTCTGTGGGGTTGCTCATCTAGCAGTCAAAACTGATGGGACATTCGAATCAGCAGAATCCAAAGGCTTAACCACAAGAAAACCATCAACAAAGAGACAGGAAGGTTGTAGCCAAAGAGCAAGGTAGAAAAGAAGAATGCAGTGCCCATGGTTGGCAACAGTGGCTGTGGTGATCATACCTGGGCCTGAAGGGGCGCTGGAACCGGCGCATCATGTTCCAAAGGTGTGATCCTGGATAGCAGCCCTGGCCTAACACAGGGGGAGCCACCCGCAGGATTAACTCTGCAGGAACACAGCCACAGAATAAACATGTGAGCCTCACCCCGCTCCCTCCTACCAGTTCTCTAGACTCCCCATTGGTTGAAACTAGAAGAATCCAAACAATAAAGAGAGACCATTCATAGATTCCAGACGGGCATCAGGGGCACCAACAGATACAGAAAAGGTGACAGTGGGTATGCAGGGGCAGTCAGGAGATACGGAGCTCCAAGAACTGGATGAGGTGATGTTCAAGAGTGCTTAAGAACTGGAGCATTTGTTCTCTATGTGTTAACAGTACCTATATGTTGCTAGGCAGTGGTGCTGCACAGACCACCAGGCATCTTAGACGGAAAGATGGCAGGAAAGGAATACGTAGCCTCACCACCTCCTGACTCTAGAATCTGATCATAAGAGACCTGCCACCAACTCTAGAACCTGACGCAGGTCCCTCCACCACTCTGGCTTTTGTTTCTTTTTAAAATCAGATGTTAAGCATATATTTGAAGCTGGGCTATCACATTACATTTATTTTTTAAAATTTTTTTTTATTAATTTTATTTATTTCTGTATGTGTATGAATGTACTGTCTGCATGCAAGTTTGTGCACCCGTGTCGTGCAACGCCGCGGAGGTCAGAAGAGGGTATCGGATTCCCCTGGAACTGGAGTTCTCCTGGAATTGGAGTTTCAGACGGTTCTTAGCCGCCATGTGGGTGCTGGGGATCGAACCGGCGTCCTCTGTAAGAGCGGTCGGCGCTCTTAACCGCTAGGCTATCTCTCCAGCCCCCCACATTACATTTATTAAGATATCTTACATATTTGTTTCAAATGCCTCTCAGGGGACGAATAATAAAGTTTATAAGTTTGTATTCAAATATATCTTAGGAATACAACTATAAACATCTAAAACTGAAATGTATTAATGGCTTGGTAATTTATATTTCAGGGGATATTTGCAATTGGTGCCTTAGTAGTCCTGAAACATCTTAATATTTTCTGTTTATTAATGGTTATGGATATATAAATTTGTATTCTTTTGTACTTGAATACTCTATATTCTAAATAAAACTGGTATTCAAATAGATAAATAATAGTTGATACATACATGGGTAGATGATAGATAGATGATAGATAGATAGATAGATAGATAGATAGATAGATAGATAGATAGATAGGGATGTCAGGTGATGAGATGAGTTTAGGGCTTTTTCAATTTAGTATGCTGCACTTCAGGGCTGATAGCCAACATTTGAAGTAATTTATAAACAGTTGTTCCCGATTTTTTTTTCTTGGGCCCACAATGGACTTCTGGATCTGGGTAACGAGGTAGGAAGGCAGGTGCTCAGCCACTGCCCTGCCCCTTTCCTGTCCCGGGAATCCTCCCAGGACTGACCTCACAGTGTCACACTCACATTGTCCTAGGAGGACAAAAAGTCCCAAAGCAAGATCCAGGGGCCTCAGTTCCTCCAATACTCCCGGTGCCTGTCCACTAGAGAGCTCACCCACTCTTGGTATCTACTCAGTTTTCAAGAAAAAATACCTTGTGCCCAAGTACACTTCCAGGAACACATATGCCCAATATAAGTAACAGACGGTATCAGATATCCCAGCTCAGTGACGGACGGTCAGGGCTGCTGCACCACCTCAGTATTTGCAGCACAGAAGCCCCTCCAGGGAGGAGGAGACTCCAGGTAAGGCTGTTGCAAGACCCTACCCAGCATCCCTCAGGTGTGTGTGCTTCTTCCAGGGACTTCTTAGTGCACTTCTAGGGCTTCCTCTTCCCTCCTGTGAGCTGAACCAGAGGTCCCCCCAAGATAGCTGGTCACTATCAGCAAGGAGAGTTTGGAGCCTGTGCAGTAATAACAAACCGTTAGCATTGTCAGGTGCTCGATTAATTACAAGCCCTTCCATACGCATTATTTCATTCCATGCAATAAAGCCTGTGTGTCTCCAAGTTCACACCAAGGTGAATGACTCAGCTGGGTCTAGAGCTTATTTTTACATTGACCCTGAGTCCAGCATCTCCACACTAACATCGGCTCAGAGAAAATAAGCTGACCAGTAGATTTGGTTGTGTCGTCTTGATTTTTTGAGTTATCATTTATATTAGTAGACACTGCCTCTTTTCTTCTGAACACTGAAATTGTCTACCTTTCGTGTACACTGTCTACCTTCTCCTCTAGAATGCCATGCCAGCTCCCCCAGAACAAAGGACCCACCCTGCCTGTCATATGTGTGTTTATGTCCCCTGATCTACTGTCTGACACTACCAGTGAAACTCCAAGTCCTTCAGTTCATTCCTTAAGGTCATTTACCCTAACTAGGTTTCAAGGCTCCCAGAGCTAAAAATAGTCAAGTTTTGACTCAGCAATTGGCGAGTGTCCAGGTTACTTTTAGCTTCTGAGTTTAAGGAGGAAAAGTGGGCCAGATGAACACAGAGCAATCTGCCTGGTGCACATCACTGTGCAGAGAATGTTAAAGGGCCATGCACAATAATTATTGACAAAGGCTGGTTTGACTTGCTTTCCCAGGATTATCCCAACCTTAACGGCCAGCATTTCTAGAAATCTGTGACTCTCTCAAACAAGACTGCAAGCTCTAGAGAAGCAAGGACTTCTCTCCCTTACTCAGTTTTGTATCTCTAGCAATGAGAAACAGGCTTGGATTAGGTCAAGTTCTTCTAATCGATATTTGTGATAGATTAGCCATGCAAACCTGGACAAGAATTTGGAATCATATAACTTTAAATCTTGAAGGGCTGTCCATAGTCATCTGCTGTGGTTTTAGCTCCCAAAGGTTCATGAGCTAAAAAGGTAGAACCTTCAGAAGATAGGGCTTCATGGGAGATGATTAGGTTACCAGAGCACCTCCTTGGAGTGGATTAATGTCCATCTTGGGATCGTGGGTTGGCTTTAACCTGGATTGGTTAAAGCAAAGCCAAGTTGTTAGCCAGCCAATTAGCCTTCGGCTACTTCTCCTTCCTCCACTCTCATGTGTTTTTTTCTCCATGCCCACTGACCCACCACAGTGTGAGGTACAGCTGCCAGGACCATGCTAACTACACCACCCAAACACCAGAATCACGCACCAAATAAATCTGTATTCTTCTTAAAGTACTCAGCCTCAGGTATCTTGTTGTAACATACACACACACACACACACACACACACACACACACACAAAACCATCAATTCAATATGTCAGCCATTAGCTATATGTGGCTATTCAAATATAATTCAAAGTTAACTGAAATGAAATGATAAATGAATCCCTTGGTCACACTAGATGCGTTTCCAGCACTCATACTGTCTTCCTCGTGATCACCCTATCACAAGGCATAGATGGGCCTAGACTCATTAGGGCCCTGCCACAAACTCTGGAACACTGGACAAGTGGGGGGGGGGATTTTAGTGCCCAAGAGAGGAGGTGAGCAAGGACCAGAACCCCTCTGGGACTACACTGAAGAGGGTCACACAGTAAGAGAACAAAATCTCAGGAAAATAAAAGGTTCCCCAAATGTCCCACAAAAAAAGAGCCAGAAATGTGGGTAAGAACCTGAGTCTTCTAGTGTGTGGTGTGTTTTAACCATTATTCTGTACTCAAAACCTGAAAGAGCCTGATAACCCAAGGGGGGGAGCATCTTCTTTCAAGTCAGCATGGTGTCGGGTAGCGGGTAAGAAATCCTAGATGCACTCAGGAGAGAATAAATGCTAGACCTAGACAGCAAAAGACGGGAGAGTGTGGCTTCCCACAGAAAGCTGGAAGCCACGAGATCTGAGCCACGAGATCTGAGCATGCTCAAATGTGGGTTGCCATTTTTTTAAACTTTTCAAAATTGTTTTCATTTCAATGTTGGAGGTTAATACCCAAGATGGACACTCTTTTTGAAGAATCTCTTTTGATTTTAATTTCTTAAAGTCCTCATTTGAACTCCCTTTTTGTTTACATTATACCCATCCCACAATTTTCCCTTCTTTCCAGGTAATTTGATCCCTGAAAATGTGCAGAATCCATCCGTGCCCACTGCTTTTAATTAAACATCAACTCTTTCTTTCAACTGTGTCTTTGAGGATTTTTACATTGTCTTCTCTAAATGTATTTGTCTTTTCCTGAAATTACATCAAATCAAGTTTTCAAAAAATGCATTTCTTAATCTTTAAATAGCTTGGAATGAATCTTGGCAACATCTCAAGAAAGCTTATGAAAGGGAAGAAGTCAGCTTTCTCTGTCTCCCTCCCAAGTCGAAGGGAGGCATGCTCTTCATGTCAGGGCCTGCACACCCAGCTCCCAGGGTATCAGACTGAGCTCCGTAAACCCCAGGCTCCAGATTCCACATCTAAAAGAAGTCTGCATAAATAGCCGTGGAATATTAGCAATCTGTGAGAAAGTGTCAGGGAACAGCATTTGCTACGGACCCCTAGCCTTCTGGTAGAAGCACTTGCCACCAAGCTGTAACCCCAGTGCATGATGGTAGCTCAGGCTCCAGGAGTTAGGGTGGTCAACAGTAGGCTTGGTGCTGGTAGGGAGAGCTGGAAGATTCTCCAACTTCCAAATGTCCCAGTGAAACTCCAGACATCCTTGGAATCTGCAGAGTGGACCCTCCTGAGAGGCAAATGGAGTCGAGATTTGGGGGGGGGGGGCATTTAGGAAAATTCCACTGATGAGTCTTCTTTTTTCTCTAGCGTGTCTCCTAGGGTTTCTGAAGATTTCATTATCCTCATAAGTGAAATTCTTAAGATGACTGAACGAAGGTGCTTATTGAAACCTGTAGTCTCCGTCCCTCGGCAGGCTTTGATTTGAAACATTCAAAACACATCCAACAGCCTCTTCTTCCCTGAAGACAGTGGCTTTAATGTTTAAAAAGGAAAGAAAAGAAAAAAAGCAGGTCTCCTTATGCCAGCCGGCTCCCTTCTCTTAAAGAAAAATGTTGCCTTAAAATTAAGGTATTGAAGCTAAGCTATAATAACAATCTTTAGGTTTCAAGTCCTGTTCTTTGTACCTAATGAACAAAGAAACACAATTCCCATAACCTGGAGCCATGTGAACACACAATTCCCTAGTAAGGACTGGCTTTGAAGTCAAGACCACTTCCTTCCACCACCAGTGAGGAAACTGAGGCCCAAAGAGTTTAAAGAATTTTAACAGTTAGCAGGTGGCTAAGCCAAAGCTTGGGCCAGGTGTCCAGACTCCACATCTTCTGAACAAAAGAAGAAAAAAATCATTCTATTACTTTGAGTAAGAAGAGAATCATTTAAACGTGGGAACTGCACACAGGCTCTGCACTCTCCGCAGCTCAGCTGTGTACATACAATTAAGTCCTATCAACTAGTTGGCAAAGCAGAGCAAATTAATGTATCAAAGTATGGCCCTTTGTATTCTTTGACCAATGAAAACAAAAGTCCTGTGTGTCTCACAGGTTGTGGAAGAAAATGCCCTGTGCTTGTAAGAAGGTTCTGGACCTGACAGCATGGCGAAAAAAGAAGGGCTCACAAGCCCAGTGGGTCTCCTGGGAGCCTTGGGGGCTGCAGTCTCTCCCAGCCATTACCTTTGTGCCTGTAGGATGATGGCATCGACAAGCAACATATCTGACCCATCAGCCCTCGTCCATCCATCATGGTGGAGAGTCCAGCTAGCACTGACCATGAAGAGTACAAGTCCCTCCTCTTTCCTGCTCTTAGTTACTTTCTACTGCCACGATTAAAACACTGACCAGTGGGGCTGGAGAGATGGCTCAACCCTGAAGAGCACTGACCTGGGCTCCCTCTTCAGAGACCCCTCCAAAAATGTGTGGCACTACTGGGCAGCTGATGGAAGAGACAGTAGGGACGAGGCTGAAGTATTGGATTGATGAGGCTGAAGTGTTCAGAAGACAGACCATGGAAGAATATGCTCTGTCAGCCTCAGCTCCATTTTTCAAGGAGGGCACCCCTAAAGGTATACATACAGGATTCAAAAGTCAGAGGCTGATGACAAGCTTGAGCTGTGTTGGAGCATTGAAGTGAAAGACAAGTAGCAGCAGTGACATCTGGATACTGCACAGCAGAGTCCACAAAGCAAGGTGCTTTGGAATGAGAGGCCAAGTTCTGAAAATCAGAGCTATGAGCACATTACCAGAAGGACCTGTGGACTCCTCACCCAAGTCTCCTTTTTTCTCTTTTATTAGGTCTGACAGACACTTTTTTTTTTTTTATTTCGGTATGTGTATCAATGTACTGTCTGCATGCAGGTTTGTGCACCCGTGTCGTGCAATGCCGCGGAGGTCAGAAGAGGGTCTCGGATTCCCCTGAACTGGAGTTCTCCTGGAACTGGAGTTTCAGACGGCTCTCGGCCGCCATGTGGGTGCTGGGGATCGAACCCGGGTCCTCTGCAAGAGCGGTCGGCGCTCTTAACCACTAGGCCATCTCTCCAGCCCCCGACGGACACTTTGTAAAGTGTGCAAACCTTAGGTGAGTGAGTGGGCTTTTACACCCTGATCTAGCATCCCATAACCCCGACTTCTCCATGTCCCTTTCCTGCCCATTCTCTCCCCTGAGTCTGTTCTTTTTCATTGTCGTGTACTATTCTACTATAAGAGCACATCTAATTTACACATGCACTTGAATGGTTGTTTATCCATTTGCATAGTTTCCAGTACTTTGCTGTCCTGAATAAACATTCTGGGACATGTATTTTGGCCATCACATATATTCACTGCCTTTGGAGAGAGACCTCAGATTATAATGTCTGAAACCCAGGGGGAGGCTGTACTTAATTCTAGATCTTCCTGTGCAGTGGTTTTTCTAAAGTTATCATACAAACTACTTGACCACATCCTTGTCAACTTTTATTATTGTCAGTTTTCTTTTATTATTTTAGCCAACCTAGTAAGTAGTGTGTAGTAATATCTCATTGTGGTGTCAGTTTGCAGTTCTCATCTAGGACTAATCCTCATCAAGTACTGATGGAGGGCCCAAAAGCTGACACACAGACTACCTGTATACATAAGGTCCTTGGAAACAAGACCCAAGCACTTGGAAACAGAATCAGCCTTGGAGACAAGAGATAGATAAGAACTGCAATGAACAGTCTTTCAGCACAGAGTCTTGGTGAAAATGGTGGTCATCAGGGACTCTGACACATCTCTGAGCTCAACATCCACTCTCTGCCCCAGAGCTTTCTACCCTGAGATGGAATTTCTAAACATTTCTCCAGATCAAACCCCAACCAAATGCTGGTCTCAACCATCACAGCACATGAGCTTGGAGAATGGAGTTGGTAAGGATGAAATGAACTGGACAGGCAATTCGCAGAGCGCACAGGGTGCAGATAGATACACATCAGAAGCACGAGACAGTGTGCAAACCTGCGAGCCAGCTGTGGTCCAGCTGCCACGCCCACCTGTCTCCATTCCAGAGAATGCCAGGGCACCAGGGAGCCAGCAGGCAACAGAATTGACAAGAGGGTATGGCCTCTCTCCTCCTTTTAATCTGAAAGCAGATACTAAGGATCCATGAAATATGAAAGTCAGGGGATTTGTTTGGCTGCATTTTTACTGGTTATCCATTTGTTTTCAAATAAATGAGGTACAGCTTCTTCTAGCTGGTCAGACAATGGGAAGATGTGACTTTCTAGGACACCTGCCCCACACTGTGTTGTCCTCGAAATCTGCCTGTAAGGTAAAGCTCATATCTGATTCAGAATCAGTACTCAGACTTGAGGCACCAAATGCCACTCATCTTGAGACCTTGGGCAGCTCACCTCTCTATAAGCTGCTTTTCTTTCTATCTGTAGCATCGGCAGTCTGGACTAGATCACACCAAACACCTGTGTCTAGGTCCAGTTCTCTGAGCCTGTGATTCTAAGTAAAGGCCATTCAATGCAAACATCAATCTCAGTGCCTCACTTGGCCAAGATGCAAATGAATCCATTCCCCACATAGAGCAATTAGACCTGGGACAGTTCCTGCCACACATCCAAGATGATAGAACACCCGACCCAGATTCTGCACTGGATAATTGAGCATTAAGACACAACAAGGGCTCCACTGCGGTGTAATAATGCATGCCTGGCTGATTTATTAAGCAGCTAACTTAAAAGTGCTTTGTTCCATAAGGCCTTGTAGCTCAGGCAGTGCTCCATAGAAAACACTTGTGGTGCCGGCTGCTGTGTCCAGATCCTGTTACATCCCACAACTTCCAACTTGCTGGTCCCTGGGCTGCTGCCTTCTCCTCTGATCCTGCTCATTTCAGAAGCCTGGCTGCTTGGGCCTGGATTGCTCCTCTTTGCAGAGCTGTGGCGCCCCCTATTGGTGCTGGGTTCTGTTGGAGTCTCTGCAGCACTTAATGCCTATAAGTCTAGGTGGCATGATGTGATTCCCATAACCTTCACACTGATGCCAGGCAGAAAACAAATCCAAAACACATAATGAAGAAATGGAGAGGTGTGCCCTCACACCCTGCCACTCGCCCAGCAAGCATTTACCCTACCTTCCATATTTATGTTCATTTAGGCTCTTCTGAAGTTGAGTGATCACAAGGTTTTTGTTTTGTCCTCAGTGGAATTTCAGCACCCTAGGGATTGGCTAGCATGAAGGAGGCACTTGGTAATATTTGCCAAGGAATCCACAGAGCAGATGAATGTGATATAAGGAGTTTGGGGTGCTGGGGACTGAGAAGTGTTGCTATTTCTGATAAAGTGATGGGAAGGATGCTCTGGTAACGCCTCGTAAGCAGAAACACAAGCCATGAGAAAATGCCACTCGGAGACGTAAGGGGAGCATGTTCTAGACTGAACAGACAATGCCAAGGCCCAAGCAAAGGCTTAGTACATTTGCAAGTCTCCTCTAGAGGGGTCCCGATCTGGCCGGTCATGGAGCAGAGCCACCCATGCACCTGCTTTCATGAATGTGCTAGGACACAGCCAGGCCCCGCCTTCCCTCACCCTCAGCAGCTGCTCTTATGACACAGCAGATGTCTACAGAAACGCAATGCACTGCAGAGCCCAAAACAGCCTCGGCATCAAAGGCCACCACAAAGACTGTGGCTCTTCCAGGAAGAACAATGAATTACATGTTGTTAGGGGCCCAGCCCCTGAGCAGAAGAGAGGCATAATCAGTCCCACAAGCTGGAGGGATGGGAGGAGCTGCTGAGGGGAGAGCAAGGTGTGGGGTGGAGGCAGAGAAATCAATTAGGAGGTGAGAAACGGAGGCAGTTTGGGCTGGAAATAGAATCAGGAGATGCACAAAGTCTGGCAGTTCACGCAGCCCGGGGTGAGCTGCATATGTTTTGCCCTAATGGGTTTCATCCAACCCAGAGCATTGGGGTTTATATGGAAGAGCCAAGAAGTCATCTGAAAAAAATACAGAGGCATTTTTCCAAAGCAGGACAGAAACCACAACTATGATGCTAAATGTTGCAGAGAACAAGCAGCCTTTCCTAGTGATCTCCTTCTGGCGGAATATTCTGGGCTTTGGCTGGGGTCCAGACAAGACACTTCTCTACCCTTTCATGCCTATAGTACCCTTAGTGCCTAGTGGCTTCACTCAACTGGTTTGAGGTGGTTGAGTATGAAGTCAGAAGGGCCCAGAAGTGATTAGGAACAAATATTCAGGAGGAAGCTGAGCACTAGAAAAAGATGGAGTGGCAACAGAAGATGCCCCAAAAGAAAGTGTAAGGTTAACATGTTCTTAGCATCAGCCCCCCCAACCAGCAAGACGGGTGGAGTTTCACTCCCACCATCCCTTTGATATCCCTCCCCCATACAGAAGCTGCCCTGTAAATAAGACATGATTTCCCTGTCACCTTTGCTCCTGATGTCTTTTAAATTTTGTTTATTTATTCTATGTGTGTGTTTTGCCTGTGTGTATGTAAGTGCACCGTGTGCAAACAGTGACTGCAGAGACCAAAAGAGGGTGTCGGATCCCCTGGAACTGGAATTACAGACAGTTGTTAGCTGCCATATAGGTGCTGGAAACCAAACCTGGGTCCTCTGCAAGAGCTACCAGTGCTCTTAACCACTGAGACATCTCTCCAGCCCCTTCTTGATGTCATTTTGTTTTAATTTTATTTATTTCTGTATGTGTATGAATGTACTGTCTGCATGTGGGTTTGTGCACCCATGTCGTGCAATGCCATGAAGGGTAGAAGAGGGTCTCGCATTCCCCTGGAACTGGAGTTCTCCTGGAATTGGAGCTTCAGACGGTTCTCAGCCACCATGTGGGTGCTGGGAATCGAACCCGGTTCTTCTGTAAGAGCAGTCGGTGCTCTTAACCGCTAGGCCATCTCTCCAGCCCTTTGATGTCAATTTTTAACCAGATATCCACCAAGCATAGTATTTGAGAAGGGCTCCATGGAGAGGTCTATGAGGTTTCAGAGAGAAAGGGAACACAAGACTGGTTGGAGGAACCTAACAGCCCCAAGCTTGAACATCCTAACTATAACTGATTAGCTATGTGACCTGGGGCAAGTTACTCCCCTTCTCTGTGCCTCCTCTCTGGCGGTAATTTATCATTATCTCTGATAAATGAAGAGAACGCAAAGGCAGAGAGATTGTGAACATTGTAGATGATGGCTTGTTGTGGTTGGCTTCCATTGTCAACTGGTCACACCTGGGAAGAGGGAACCTCAGTTGGGGAATGTCCTCTATTGCACTGTCCTGTGGGCATGTCTGTAAGGCATTTTTTTGACTGCTGAATGATGTGGGAGGGGCCAGGCCAGTGTGGGCAGGGCCAGTCCTGGGCAGGTGGTCTTGGGTTGTATAAGAAAACAGGCTGAGCACAGGCCAGAGGAGTAAGTCAGTAAACAGCATTCCTCTTTAATCCATACTTCAATTCCTGCCTCCGAGTCCTGTCCTGAGCTCCTGCCCTGGATTCCTTCAATGATAAACTCTGACTGGGATGCATAAGTCAAATAAACCCTTTCTTCCTCAAGTTGGTTTTGGTCAGAGTATTTTATCACGGTGATAGAAGCTTAACTAGGACATGGCTCATTATCAACAGCCAGTGCTGACAAGACAGAATCATGTGATATAGAGTGAGTTTTGTTGACTGGCTGGGTAATCCTAAGAAAGATAAACAGCCTTTCCCAGTCTGACAGTTTCCTGTCTCTATAAAAAGAACATCACCTCTCGCACAGGGAATGGAGATCAAGTTCACTAGAAGCAAACAGCAGGAATAAAGCAATTGATGGAGGTCTGCAGACAGCCTGTATGAAGGTCCTGACCCACTATAGGGACCTCCCCAAAGGCCAGAAGAGGCAAGTGACCCCAGTCCACAGCAAGCCAAGGCCAAAGAGGACCAAAGGCCAAAGGGCCAAACAGAGGAGATGTAGGGAAGGGGCCCATCCAGCACACAGCAGCCAGGCCCTGTCAATCCAGGCACAACCCAGGTCATGACTGGCTCTGTAGGTTTGGATCCTGAATGGTCCATTTTGCCCTGTAAAATCCAGGGATGTAGGGCGTAGTAGGGACAAAGGCGTTAGGGAATGGTTAGGATCCCCTAGGACAGAGGAGGAGAATTCCCACCCTTTGCTTATTCCCCACTCTGGCCTCTGCACCACTGGCACATGAGTGTTGGCAAGCTCAGGGCACTGCACAAATTTCAGAGGATTATAGTGTGTGAACATTAAAAAGGAGCTGTAAGGTCAGCTGGGATTCTGGCAGAACAGAGCACAACTCCCTTACTCTCTCTGAGCCCATTTTTTTCATCTGAAAAATGAGGGCAAATAGTCCCTATCTGCCTCGTAGCTTAAATTGTTAGGAGATTTAGCTAAGGCTTCGGAATAAGGAACTAGAAATCAAGACCACCTCCATCCACTATATCGTGAGTTCCTTCTCACAGATGGTGAGACAAAAAGGAGTGGGACGAGCGTGTGGTCCAACAGCTTCCTCCCCAGGCTCCCACATGGCCACAAGTCAGTGTAGCAGCCCAGGCTCCTGACCCCCAATGCTTGGCATCAGACCTTGTTGCTCCAGTCATCACTGGTACTTATTGGAATGGGAGAATTATTGCATGCCCAAATGGGTCACTGTGATACTGAGGACTTGAGATGCCTGGGTCCCTCTTGGGGGACTGCTCTAGCATCTTGAGAGGGTGGTATAGTCAGACCCAGTGAGCAGGCCTAGGGGAAGAAGGCTACCTCTGGCTCATGTAGGATACGGCAAAGAATAACACAGACGCAATGGGCAGGCCCAGGCTCCCAAATTCTAGCCTTGAACACAAATTCCTTGCTTCTGTCTGAAATGCAGGTGGACCTGAAATTACCACAGCATTTCTGAAGCCCTTCACTACTTCCAGAATGTGTCTCAGACATTCAGCACCTGGAGCTCCATAAACGTCTGTTTGTTATGTAACAGAATGGGTGGGGAGGTGAGTGGGTGGATGGGTAGATGGGTAGATGGATGATGGGCTGTTGGGTTGGTTGCTGGGCAGATGGACAGAATTAGATATATAGATGGATGGGTGGATTACAGGTAGATGAATGGATAGGTCAATACACAAACGGATGGACAGATGGATGGGTGGATGGATGGATGGACAGATGAATGGATGGATAGATGGATGAATGGATGAGTGGATGGGTAACTAGATAGATGGATACATGGGTGGAAAAGTGCATGGATGGAAGATAGATGATAGATAGATAAATAGATAGATAGATAGATAGATAGATAGATAGATGATGGATGGTTACATGGATGGATGATGAACAGATGGATAGATGTGTAGATAGATGGGTGGGTAAGTGGATGGATGGATGGATGGATGGATCCATAAATGAGTGGATAAGTGGGTGGAAAGATGGATGGATAGTTAATGAGTTTTAGATACTTATAGTTGCTACAAATTTCAACTGATCCTCTTGTCATGAAAATGGCACTTTGTCATCCAATATCTAGACTAGAAAATTAAAGTAACAGATATAAGTTGACATCAACTTGGGGCTGGAAAGATGGCTCAGCGGTTAAGAGCACCAACTGCTCTTGCAGAGGACCTGGGTTTGATTGCCAGCACCCACATGGTGGCTAAGAACCGTCTTTAACTCCAGTTCCAGGGGGAATCCAATGCACTCTTCTGACCTCCATGGCATTGCACAACACGGGTGCATTAACCTACATGCAGACAGTACACTCATACACATAAAAAAAAAATAAATAGATAAAAATTTTAAAAATTAAATTAAAAAAATAAGTTGACATCAATTCAATCTATTCTCTTCTTCATGAAATGTCAGTGGCAACAGAATCTGAGTTTTATATCTCAAGATAATTTCAGGGTCAGACAGGAATGGGGATAAATATGCTTTGACTGTAATGGGTAAACAAAAGTGACTCAGCACTGCAATGGCCTGAGGTTTTCAGAAGCTTCCATGAGCCCATTTGAGACCTCTAAATGCTGCAGTCAAGGAAACAGAGCTTACATTCTCTGTGTCTCTCCAGAGAATTGGCTTTCTGAGCTGGGGGTTGGAAATAAGGTAGAAAGCAGCAGCAGCAGCAGCAGCAGCAGCAGCAGCAGCAAAGAGCAGCTTCAGTCAAGGAGCACTTACTATGTGCCTGGCGTCATGGTGCAAACCTCTCATCATTATCTCATTGAGTCCTCAAAACATCTGTTTCATCTGGGAGTGGTACTTAGATTTCTGTTCATTAAATATTCACTTCCCACCTCCCACCACAGCAGGGATATATTTCTTTCCCAGTCTCAAGGGGTGGGGGTGATTTACCATGAAATTGGTTTTGGCCAAAGTGACAGTGCATGAATTTCAAGCATAAGAAGCATCAACGAGTCCCACTCACCCATCTGGAACCTTCAACACTCCTCTGTGAGCATGCTCCAATACCCACTGCCTTCTAGCCTGGGTCCTGAGTAACCCACACAAAGCAGACCACAAGGTTCACCCTTCTACAAGCTGTGCAAGCATATACTTGCTGACCAGTAGCCTGGGGACTGAGAAATAAATGCTTAGGTGTGGTGGCACGGGGCTGCTGTGACTGTTTATTATGTAGAAACAGTAGGTATTACTAATAATTATGTTATAGATGGGGAAAACAAGGCTCAGAGAGTCTGAGTAACTTACTTAAGGTCAGCCAGCCCATACGTAGCAGAACCAAAGCTAGAATAAGACCTTCCAGTCCCTAGAGGCTCTGAAGCAGCCATGACACTGGCCTGCCCTGTCATCTAGGACTGTGTAGGTATGTTAAGCTATGTGAAAGAACAGCCAGACATGAAGAGTGAGTAGGTGTCCTATACCTGACCAGAGCGAGACCAGCAGAAGTCTGGAGCAGTGCTCCTATGGGTTTTTCCCTAAACTCAGCACTCCCCACAAGAGTGTCTCTGCAAGTGTGGGCCCAAAGCCATTAAGGAGTTGTTCTGGAACACTATTGTCCCATTTAGCCTTGGTTGTCAACCTGACACAGCCCAGAATCACCTGAGAATGGAGGAATCTCACTTGAGAGATTTCCCAGATCAGATTGACCTGGGGGCATGTTTGGAGGGATTATCTTGGCAGTATTTTTTTTTCAAAAAAAATTCTGCACTTTATTTTTTAACAATAGAATAGTAATAGTAAGAGAATAACTTAGCTGTGAAAAAGCCAATAACAGTAAATTGAGGACAAAACTAATTAACAGGCATAATTCCAGCTCAAACAAGTTCTCTCCTTTAAACAGGAAGACTGTTGGTCTAGTGGTTCTCAACCCTGCCTGCACAGTGGAGGGTTAGAGGATGAGGGGCGTTGGTTTTAAACATACACGTGACAGGGCTGGAAAGTTGGCTTAGTGGTAAAAGCACTGGCTGCTCTTGCAGAGGACCTGGGTTCAATTCCCAGCACTCACATGGCAGCTAACAATCACCCATAACTCCAGTTCCAGGGGAATTTGATGCTCCCTCTGATTTCCTCAGGCATTGCAAGACCAACGCAGGTACACTTACATACAGGCAGCCAATACATCATACACATAAAGTAAAAAATAATAAAATATTAAAAATTCACATGATGTGTAAAGTCCGCCTTGCAGTAATTAAGTGAAACTTCTCCAGAATGGACCTCAAGCAAAGATTTTAAAGTACCCTCTAAGTGCCGAGAACTGTAGATCTAAAGCAATAAAGGACAACAAAAATGTCCTCAAAACAATTAAGAACCAACAAACTTCTATGACTTCTTCCCTTTCGATTTAGAGGAGGGCCAAGCATCTAATTCTCACTGCTTTTGACCCAGTTTTCATGGCTCGTGATAGTTTAAAAAAATGTCAAATACTGGAAGTTACTTAAGCATGCCTCCCAAATTAAAATTCCTACTACTTTAAATTTAAAAGCTTTTTTTAAAAAAAATTAGCTTTCAAAAAGAATCTCAATTGATATAGGAGGGCCCAGCCTACTTTGTGGGCAGAGCATCCCTAGGCAGGTGATCCTGAACTAGGTAAGAAAATTAGGTGGGGATAAGCCAGCCAGTGATCAAACCATCAAGCAGCAGTCCTCCATTTCAACTGAACTTCCTCGACTGTGAGGTCCCCCGTTAGAGTAATGCTACAGGGACTAGCAAGCAGGCCTGCCTTCAAATCCCTGCCCTGCATCGTTGCTTGACTTCTCTCAATGATGAGCTATAGTGTGTAAGTTGAAATAATCCCTTTCCTACCCTATGTTGTTTTCAGTCAGAGTGTTTTATCACAGTAATGGAAAGAAAACTGGAACAGTGTCCTCTTGGTACAGCATGGCCATTGACCTCTTGAACGCTCAGCAGCAGTGATATCCCACCAAAGACTTGCACAAGATCAAGCCCATTGTCACCCACCTGAAGGGGAAGGCTCCTAGGGTCACACACACACACACACACACACACACACACACACACACACTTGGGACTTATGGACAGTTCCTAGTTGCTAGGCAGAAGAGGATCGTGAGCTCTGCCAAGCTCCCAAGGACACACAGGCAGTTAATAGTTGCTGAGAGACACACATTTTCTTTTCTTATTTTTTTTTTTTTTACTTCTTATGTGTATGAGTGTACTGCCTGCATGTAGGTCGGTGCACCTATGTCGTGCAATGCTGCAGAGGTCAGAAGAGGGTGTAGGATTCACCTGGAACTGGAGTTAAAGACGGTTCTTAGCCGCCATGTGGGTGCTGGGAATCAAACCCGGGTCCTCTGCAAGAGCAGTCAGTGCTCTTAACCACTGAGCCATCTCTCCAGCCCCGAGACATGCATTTTCTTTAGCAGTATAATTACTTGTAAGTTGTCTATGCTCTGGTAAATTAACCTTAATTTAACTCATTGATTCACCAAGCTATACTTCAGTGGAATCTTGTCTTTGGCCCGTCATTGCCCTACCTGGGGTAGACAAATACTTGCTTATCCAGCAAGGAAAATTCGAATAACAGGAGTTCAAGAGACCCATGGCCTAAACCTCAAACAAGCATAGAGGTCCCCAGCCAAGCCACACACTGACACCTATTAGGCCCCAGCAGAACCATTTTCGAGCTTTCTATGGACTCCTGTCCTTCAGACTATGGTGTAAATGATCACCTAAACATTCTGAAATAAGATTTTGAAAAGCATGTGAAAAGAGATGAGGCAGGCCAGCCATGTTTCTGGCTTTCATAGGCTGGGCTTTAATCAGAACGACTTCTTGTATACAAAAGTGACATTCCGTTCCCAAAACTACATCCTTCCTAGTTCACTTAGAGGTTCATAATTTTTCTCCAATGGACACTAAGTTATACTCATCTGACTCAGAGTTTCCTTATCTTTTAAGCAATAGGAAATTGATGAAGAAAAGACAAAGCAGTTGTTCATAAGAGCAACCCCCCAAAAAAATATCCAAATCCATTTGACTATTAGCTATAGAAGGAGAGACACAGTTATTTGTTTACAAAAGGAGGTGGCACCAAAGTGCCCTTCAGGAATAAGGTTTAATAAGAGAAAGGGAGAGCAGGCCTTAAGGTCAAGATCAGCCCTTTAGGCAACAGAGTAATGTATTTAAAACAGCATAACAAAGCTTTAAAGGGAAGGAGTGGCTTCCCTTTTAAACCCACTAAAGAGCTTCATTAAACAGGGTAATTCAATGTAAGAAAGAGATGTCATAGGATGATGGGGAAGACCCAGAAGAAATCCATGAGAAATCCTATGAGCAGAGGAAATGTCTGACTTTTCTAAGTTTGAGGAGCTGGCAGGAAGTATTTGCTCAGGAATAGCCTGTATGTCAAAGGAACGTGAGGAACCAGGTACTAGGTAGGACCTTAAATTAAGAGCTATAAAAACCAACCACAGCAGGGCTGTTTAACTGTCTCGGAGACAGAGCCCCCGCCCCCCATCTTCATAACCCCAAAACTTTCAGGAGGGTGTGCCCCGATTTCTGCCAGCTGTGAGATCTGGCCTCTTGGGGTAACCATCTTGAAGGGACAGGCCTGTGATCTAATGATCAGTTATCCAGAACACCAATGAGACCCTAAGCCAGTGGGTGAACCCAGAATGCAAGGTTCTGCTCTGCTGGGCTTCCTGGTCCACCACTGGTTCACTGCCCTTCCTGCTTCACATATGAAATGCAGGGGCACACTGGACTCTTAGAAAGCCCATTGTGGCATGAGAGTTCAGCTGAGCCTAATAGAAAGCTTCCTAACTAGTAGGGATGGAAGGAGTATTAGATTTCCTCATGTAGAAAGTCTGGAGTTCCAATGAGAAAACATTCCTGGTGTCTGTCACCAGGCCAACTAACTGCATCAGGGCAAGGTCTCTACATTCTCCTAGCTGTTACTACATGGTGACAAGGTGATGGCTCTGGCTCCAGACATTTTGTAGTTAGTTACTCCTGGAGGAAAAACAATGGGATCAGGAAGAGGAGAAACACGCCTATATTAAGAAAATGTTCCTAAAAATTTGATTAAGAAATGATGTATGAAATGCACAAAACTTCAATAGAAAATTGGCTTTGAAAAAATAAATAAAAATTATATCTTGTCAAAAAAAAATACATATATATATTTTCCTAGAATTCGTAGGCAACTCTACTTACATGTCCCTAACCAGACCCTAAGGCCACCAGGCTGCCAAGAGGCTTGGAAATGGTGGGTGGGCGAGCACATGGATATCCCCAACAGATCTGTGTGTGAGGAGATGAGGGGAGAGGTAATCCTGGGGGGACAGGGAGTCGCAGGCAAAGACACCAGAGCCTGTGAAACCCTCAGGGCCAGCCTTAGGACAGCTTGGTGGATGGTTTCAAATTCACCCTCTGGTCTCCCTTTTTCCTTCATGATAAAGCGCTGTTTCCCAGATAACAAAGAGGCACAGGTTGACAGAAGCAGTGTTTTTTATTTGAGCATCTGACTGTGCCGCTGGTTTGGAGTTCAGAAGCAACCACAGACTGGGATTTTCTTTTTTCCCCTTTTGAGATGACAACAGTTGATTGTAATAATAAATGACTTTCATGTCTGGTATAAGCCACTAATAGAATTAACCAAATGAAAGCAACACACACACAAATGTAAGAGAATGACCCCACATCTGTCAGCAAAAGGGAATCAGACAAATCAAATCGGGGGTCCCCAGAGTGGCAGATTCTTCTGGATTATCCTAGGAGCTTTTCAGAAGCTAAGCAAATTGCATTGCCACAGCTCCTTTAAACCTCCATTAACACTTTGATGCCGCAGATAAAGACTTGAGCATGCAAATGGCTGTAAATGATTGTGAACATCAACCAGAGGGAGGCACTGAGCCCACAGGAGGAGGAGATGGTAACTCCCTGAGCTCAAAGTCATTTCCTGCAGCCAGAGGGACCTGTGTTAGGATCACCTCACAATTAGAGAGGGGGATGGTGTCACCTCTGTGTGTGTCTGTCCCCCCCTCTTAAGAAATTACTTCACTAGGAACAGAAGATATAGAATTTGTCACGCTCTGGATGAAACGCATAGACAGCGAATTCTTTGGTGAATGTTAACTCCCGCACAGGACTGAATGTCTACATTTTTTATGAACTCTGGAAGAGATCCTGCCTGAAAGACTCACTCTGCTGCACAAGACAGAGTGGCCCGGAGGGACTGTGTGGCGCATTGGCTTCCTTTGCTGATGGAAAGAAACTCTAGACCACAGGCAGGCACTTCAATCACCTGCCGGCACTCAGCTCCCAGGGACCCACACAGGCATTTTCTGTCTGGTGCTTATTTCCAGGGGAGAAGTGGGGTTAGTTTTTGCCTTTGAATCCCCAGCCTGCCTGTCTTGTCTCTACTACCAGTATTATGTAGGTTGTAATATAGACAGGATATTATTCCCAACAAATGTCAGCAGGCAAGATCTACTCTTTTGCAAGGTGGTTGTAGCTAGACACTGGGTGGTGTAAAACAACAAACATTCTACCACAGTTTCAAAGGTTGGAAGTTCACAGTCAACAAAGAGCCACTTCTCTTTGAAGGCTCCAGGAGAAAACCCCTTCTTGCACCTTCCTGGTCTCTGGTCAATGCCATCAGATGGTGGCATCTCCTGGTTGGTAATACAGGTCATTCTAACCTCTGCCTCTATCTTCAGGAAGCTGCCTGCCCTCTGCTGTGTCTGTCCAAATCTCTCTGGCTATGAGGATTTAGGCTCTCCCTAATCCTGTTCATTCATCTCAGCATGATGACATCTGGGAAGATCTACTTCCAGCAGGGCCACATTTTCAGGTACAGGCAGGTAAGGCTTTGGAGTATCTTTGGGGTGTAGAGCACAAATCAGTCCACAACACAAGATAATCCAAGATGTTTTAAGTAGTTTTTTCAACTCTGTGGGCTAACTTGGTTTCTGTTCCTTACATGGGCAGATAAAGATAACATAAGATGACATAATAACCCTTCAAACCCCCTCATCACTTTAATATGATTAAACACACCAATCCTGAAGGCACCAAAGAGCTGGGAAAGTAAACTCAGATTACACACACAGCCTGCGGTCTGAGATCATCATTGTCATGAGCTACGTGTGAAATCTAAGTAATGTCGCTGCACCTCTCTAAGCCTTCGGGTTTGGAAGATGAAAGGCTTCTTGAAGTGTTCACAAATGAGGTGGCTGTACTTGAAAATCAACAGTGAAGGCTAGAGAAATGGCTCAGCTGTTAAGAGCACTTGCTGCCCTCGCAGAGGACGTGGATTCGAATCCCAGCACTGGTATGGTGATTAACAACCATCTGTAACTCTAGGCCCTAGGGATCTTCTGACCTCCAAGGGCACTGCATGACACAGGTGCACTTGCATACATGCAGGTAATACACTCTTACTTGTAAGATAAAAATAATAAATAAAATATTAAAAATAACAGTGGGGAAATCATACTGAAAGACTATGTTATGAACCACACAGCACAACTGTTGGCTCAAGGTCTATGTGTGTTTGTATGTATGCACATGTGTGTCTGTGGACAGGAATGTAGAGTTCAGAGGACAACCTTGAGTATTGTTCTTCAGCCACCACCCACCTTGGTTTTTGACACAAGATCTTTCACTGGCCTGGAACTCATCAAGTAGACTAGCCTGGTTGGCCAGCGAGCCCAGGGATCCACCTGTCTCCAGCTCCCTAGCAGAGAGAAAACAAGTATATACTAAAACACCCAGTTTTTCTACATAGGTTCTCTGGACTGAACTCAGGTCCTTTACCAACTGAACCATCTCTCCAGCCCACAATTTAATGTCTAAGTTGACTTTTACTGAATAACAAACCACCATGAAATATTTTTCACGGGACAGTAATTATTTATTAGTTTTTGTCATGTCTATAGTTCTATTGGGTCTGTTGATCTGGGCCAGCTGATCTTACCTCAGATCACTTCTACAGATCAGAGGCAGTAAGGCCAATGGGTCACATGCCTGGTATTGTTTGGCTTTTAGCTGGAGTAATACTGTATGTTCTCATCATCCAGAAGGCCAGCCTGGGCTTGGTCAATCACTGGCCAAATGTTCCGAGAACAGCAAGAGGAGGAAAGCCCCAGCATTGAAGAACTTGTCAAACCACTGCTAACAGGACATTTACCTTTGCCCATTGGCCAAAGCAAGTCATGTGACAAGACCACACTCAATGGCGATGGGGTATTGGGAGAACTGCCCAAAGACACAGATGCGGACAGATATAGACAGACTCAGGGACAGCAGTCTCCCCTGCCTTTGCTAATCTCCCTCTTTAGCAAGACAAAGGCAGATCTTAAAGATTCAGAGACTCAGTACCTAGTTCAAATTTAACACTCTTTTGTTATCAGTGTATTTATTTTATAACTATCTTATATTCCTATCAAGTGGTTTTCATTCTTTAATAAAGTAATTTTTTTTCAAGTAAATTGTTTTCAAGAAAATGAATAACACAGCATGATCATGATTGAAATCTGGGACCCAGTAAGACTTTAAAGTTCCCTGCATCTACTGTATAACACAAAAGTGAAAAGCAGGTCAGGTTTCCAGAAATATTGCCAAGTCTTGAGGCCAACATGTCGGCCATCATTAAACTGCCTTCGCTGCTGTTGGAGACACTGGCTCTTCATAGAGGTGGAAGAAATGAATTGAATGGCAAGAATCAACTGGTTGGGGCCAATTCTAATCAGTCTGTGCATCTGACCAGGAATCACACATTCATCTCTGTTCCATGTGAAGATCATGACACACAAGTAGGTTTGGGTCATGGATGCAACAGCTTGAGCATCCTCATCAGGCCCTTCACAGAAGACACATTAGAAAGCCATAATTCTAAGAGATGGCCACTCCCCCTGGAAGTTTGTTCAGCAATAATCTTTCATAATTATTTGTAAATCACTCAGGAAAATCAATTCTGTTACTTTGTATTATCTTGGGATTTTTTTTCTTGGTTTGGTTTTAATCTATTTGATCACTTACTTTAGAACCGGTCCAAAATGACACAAGAGATCTCAGATTCTGAGCTGCTCCTCTGTGATATCAACAATAATGGAAACAGCATATAGGACTCCAAGGTGGCTGTTGAGTGGAAGCATATCCACTTGTGTCATTTCTCTGTGCTTGCATGAAAAATCCAGCTCACTGCAATGTCCATTCAAATATATGCATCTAATCAGATGTTCAAAGGCACCAATGCACACACATCATATGTCCACACAGCCCTATCTCATTATACCTGTCTTTTACTCCCCAGATGTTCTGGTGAAAGAGAAATCCACTTAAAAATTGAGGTACTTGGGGCTTGAGAGATGGTTCAGAGGTTAAGAGCACTGGCTGTTCTTGCAGAAGACCCAGATTCAGTTCCCAGCAACCACATGTCAGCTAACAACCATCCATAACTCCAGTTCCAGGGGATACAGTGCCCTCTTCTGTCCTCTGCAGGAACTGCACAACACAGGTGCACTTCATACATGAAGGCATAACACTCACTCACATTGAATAAAAATAAATAAGTACAAAAAAATTTAATGAGGTACTTAGGGCTGGCAAGATAGCACAGTGGGTGAGGGCACTTACCACCAAGACTGATGACCTGAGTTCAATTACCAGAACCCACATGGTAGGAAAGAACCAACTCCCACAATTTGTCCTTTGATTTCCATGCATAACTGGGACACACACACACACACACACACACACACACACACAAATAAATTATTAAAGCAACAGCAAGAGATATGATACATAACTAACTACAGAGAACAAAAGAGAAGCCTACTCCTGACACTAGTATTATAACTCTCAGAACATAAAGCAACATCTGTGGTGTGGTCCAGGAAGTATGCACACCATCCACATAGCACAAGAGCATTTTAAAGATATCCTTAAGGCATACACAGCATATCTGCATCTAGTTCATAACTCCTACTACAGGTCCAGTCCTGTTCCCTTTCTCCCCATACACAGTTCATCAGTTTCTCCTTTCCATGCACAATCAAGGGTTGCACTTGGAAAATGTGATTCCAATTAAATGTCTTTCTATACATGAAAGACAATGACATGACAAAAATCTAAGACTAAACCAGCTGATATAGCTAAGCCCTAAGACAATAAAATAGTAACCACTACTAAGGCATGTAGTCCTAAGGAAAGAAAAGTGGAGGAAAAAAACAGGAGTCAATGGAATACTCAGACAACCCCAAATCTGCAGACCTAGGGCTAGGACAGCCAACGGAAAAAAAGGGTCGGCCATGGATTTGCCTTTACCCTATATACTACGTAATTACTGTCTGGGCACTGTCTAGGGGTACTGAAGCTGGCTTGAGAATCCTGAGTCAGAGACAAGGGACTTCATTACTCACACTACAGTAAGAAACACGAGTATCAGCATGTGTACCCCCTTGTCCCCAAGTCCCACAGAAGAGGTAACGTGGGACCTGGTGGAGTCTGTGCACACAGTGGGTTCCCAACAAGATGAGGGACAGTCAGTTTAAGGAACATACGGGAAACAGTAGGTGATCCTGTTCTGTATCCCAGGGATGTCCATGGGTATAGCTAGCTCTCAAGGCTGTTCATAGTAAATATAGTTCTGAGAAATTTGAAGAACAGCCAGAACAGCACCCTTAGCATACCAAGCAGGAAGGGCCCAGAGAGAGCTTCCTCCAATCCTTGATTGCTAAGGTTGCAGGGCATTTCCAGTGTGTGCATTCTTACCCTTCCTTATATCCTTGAAAACCTGTGGGTAAGCCATATTTGTTAGTCAAAGTCATATCTTAAATATGCTAGAATAGAGTAAGTGAACTTGTGTATATGAAAAGACTCATCCTCTAATTCACCTGCTTGTTACATAACTCTCTTTCCTTAAAGAAATCCATACCCCCAGCGAGGCAGCCCTTCTGTCTGTCATGAGTAGTGCATTATGAGAAAGCAAATCTTTGAGAGTATCTGATTTGACCACGCCCTGACAAGCAGTCATGGATCAAATGGCTCCCATCCCAACTTCATAACTACATCTCTTTTCCTCTCTAAAACTTTTCCACAATTATATTTACATGCAGCAAGTTCTGGGTCAAACTAGGCATCTCTGCTTTGAAGGGATGATCTAACTTGTAGGGATTCAAAGCCAGACAACTAAGGCAATCTTTCTGTGCATAACCCCCTAATACTGCACCTGATCACCATAGTATAGAAATTGCACTTTTCTCAGTCTCTTTTCCCTACATACTCTTGACTAACACTTTCTTCCCCAGGTCTTTCTGAGCCTCCCTCAAAGACCCACCGTTCCCGTACTGATAAGAATTTGGAAATCCCATCACTGTCACCAGAGTGATGTGGCAACACACGGCTTTCCAGGATGAAAAATGACTGTTTTTCCCTCTACTAGATTACATTTCAAAACAAGATGATCCACAGTCAGCAGCAGTGAAGTCAGGTCAAAGTGACATAAAAATATCATATCCCTGCCATATAAGAAAAACAAAAATGCTAATAAAAAGAAAGGATTGTTGCCCCTGCTGGTGATTCTTCCTGGTCCTCCAGGAACCAATAGAACAGAGCTAAGAACATGAGAAGTGTAAAAGAATTTTGTGGAAAATAAGAATACACTCTTCAGGCGCTGGAGAGATAGCTCAGCAGTTAAGAGCACTGACTGCTCTTGCAGAGGACCCGGGTTCAATCCCCAGCACCCACATGGCCGCTGAGAACTGTCTTTAACTCCAGTCCCAGGGGAACCCAACACCCTCTTCTGACCTCTGCAGTATTGCACAACATGGTGCACCAACCTACATGCAGACAGTACATTCATACATACACAAAAATAAATAAAATTTTTAAAAAAGAACTGTCTTTAACTCCAATTCCAGGGGAATCTGATGCCCTCCACAGCATTGCACGACACGTGTGCACCAACCTACATGGAGATAGTACATTCATACACATAAAAAATAATAAATTAAAAAAAGAATACACTCTTCAGTATAACCTAATGCCAAGTCTTGTATTGGCATAATACTCTTCTGAGTTAACAAAATATGTTTCCATGCTCATTTTCCTTGGGTGCTCTGTGCAAGCCTCTGAGGAATGATAGAGAAAATATTTGGGTCAAAAACAAGCAGAAAAAATAATCCTTAAATTCATATGGAAAAACAAAAGACCCCAAAATAGCTAAAGCAACACTGAGTGAAAAGTGCAATACAGGGGGGTCACTTTACCAGACTTCATGCTATATTACAGGGTTATAGTCATAAAGACATCCTGGTACTAGCACAAAAATAGATGCATTGACCAATGGAACAAAACTGAAAATCCAAACTTGAGCTTATACAATTTCAGCCACCTCATATTTGCCAAAGGGCCCAAAAAAGCTCAATGGAGGAAAGATAGTATCTTCAGCAAATGGTGTTGGCAAAACTGGATCACCATTTGTAGAAGAACAAAATTAAACCCCTACCTCTCACCCTGTACAAAAATCAACTCCAAGTGGATCAAAAACCTCAACGTGAAACCTGAAACTCTGAAGGTGATAGAAGAAAATGTTGGCAGCAACCTACAAGACATAGGGGTAGGAAAAGACTTTTTAAATTGAACAGCAGCTGCACAGGAAATAAGGTCAACAGTTGACAAGTGGAACCTCATCAAACTCAAAAGCTTCTGTACAGCAAAAGAAACAATCAAGGAAGTGAAGAGAAAACCCACAGTGAGAGGAAACCTGCACCTGTGATACATCTGACAGAGTATTAGCATCCAGAATATATAAACTACTCAAAAAAACAAAGAAAAAAATAAATGACCTGCTCAAAAGATGGAGTAAAGAGCTGAACAGAGACTTCACCAGTGAGGAAGTAAAGATGGCTGAGAATCATCTTAAAAAGTGTTCAACATCATTAATAATTAAGGAAATGCAAATTAAAATCACTCTAAGATATCATCTCACTCCAATAAGACTGGCCAAGATCAAGAAAACAAAAGACACCAAATGCTGGAGAGGTTGCGGGGAGAGGGGAACACTTATCCACTGCTGGTGGGAATGTAAACTCATATAACCACTGTGGAAAGGAGTGTGGGGAACCCTGAAAAGATTCAAAATGAGCCTATCATCTGACCCAGCCATACCACTCCTGGGTATATACCCATAAGACTCATCCTACTGCAAATATACATGCACATCTATGTTTATTGCAGCTCTTTTCACAATAGCGAAGAGCTGGAACCAACCCAAATGCCCACTGACGAGTGGATAACAAAAATGTGGTACATCTACACAATGGAGTTCTATGTAGCAGTAAAGAAAGATGACATCTTCCTCTGCCTCCTGAGTGCTAGAATTAAAGGTGTGTGCCACCATGCCTGGCAGGATCTTTGTGAGTTCAAGGCCAGCCTGGTCTACAGAGTGAGTTCCAGGTCAGCTGGGGTGACAGGGAGACCCTGTCTCAAAAAGACCAAAAAATAAAAAGAAAAAATAAAAAGAAAGATGACATCATGAGCTTTGCAGGAAAATGGCTAGAACTCGAAGCCATTATGCTGAGTGAAGTAACACAGTCCCAGAAAAAGAAAAGGAGGATGGTTTCCTTCATTTGCTAGTACCAAATCCCCCAATTGAAAGAAAAGCTGAGCAATGTTATTGTTATATTTCTTGCTATCTGGAAGCAACTGTGCTGTTATAATGTGAATCTCTTAATGGGCACGAGAAATAACTTATCACTTATTTTCAGACATTGTAATTACCGTATATGGGTGGAAAGTATGTATTCAGATTTTAGAGTAATATAAAATTAAAGGGAAAAGTGTGAATTCCTAAACACATTTTGGAATTAATATACAGTTTCTTTTCAGAGGGCATAATTTTGGCATATATGTCATGTTTATACAGGCATATTTTGAAGCAATACAAATGGGAAGGAACAACAACAACATAAGGACTGGGTCAAAGAACTGACTGGTACAGTTAAATTATGCCCCAAACAATAAACCTCTGTAGAGAAAAACTTTTAAAGGACTGAGAAGAGATGCAAGACATGTATGACAGAATGCATGAACTGGGGCGGGGTAGGGGGCAGGGAAGGGGGAATATGTCTAAATTGGACTGAAAATGATGTATGGAATGCACAACACATCAATAAAAGTATTTTATTTAAAAAAATGTCTCTTACTTGTGAAAAGAAAGAAAAAAAAACAAGCAGAAAAAATTATTTTTGTTCACAGCTCATAGGGTGACCCTTTAAAAGCCTCTTCTTTGCTGTGACTTTTCTCCATCTTTGGGTACCAAAATGTTCAGACATTACCACACCACCTACACCTGGGGAAGCACTGACAAGATCACAGCCTAGTTCTCTCTCTTCTCCACAATAAGCACAGGCATAGCCACCCAACTGAGTGACAGCCAATAAGACATCAGGGGATTGGGGGGGGGGCGGGAAGCTGGAACTGTAGATTCAGGTCTTACTTGCAGAACACAACACACTGATCTTCACGTGTTTCTGCTTTGCCCAGCAAGGTTTAGAACTGTTGTGCCTAGAGCGTTACTTTAAGGTTTGACCCGGGATTTTCTCTCAACAGCTTTATTTGTTCTTGTCTACAATATTTTGATTCTGCATTTAGTTTTTGCTTAACATCATCTATGCTCTTTCCATCTATATTTGTGACACAGTTTTTACAACCTTGGACCTGAGTTTGGTGTGAATGACAGACGTTCTCTTCCAACAGCCTTTGGTTATTACACTCAAATTCTTTCTTACCTTACTTTTTCTCTCCCAGACCTTACTTCTCATTCACTAAAAGAGAGAATAACTTGCTGGGCATGGTGATGCACACCTTTAATCCCATCACTTGGGAGGCAGAGGCAGGTGGATCTCTGTGAGTTCAAGGCCAGCCTGGTCTACATAATGAGTTCCAGGAAGACTGGGGCTACAGGGAGACCCTGTCTCAAAAAGACCAAAACAAAACAAAGCATAACTTAATGGCGTTGTGGCTGTGTTTTATAAAACAACTGAAAAGCACATATGAAGACACACAGAAGCAGCAATATGATGACATCTAGGATTTGATTGCAAATCGCCCAGTAACTGGCTTGATTTGGGGTGGATAAAGGAAGGCAGAGTGTGACTGGCCATTTGTTGACATGCTGTGTTGCTTCCCAAGGGCAGAAAAGTAGCCATATACAACACTCACATGAATGCACATGGCTGAGCTCCAACAAAGCTTGGTCTAAGGACACTCGATTTTGAATTTCATACTATTTCACATGTCATTTTTCATCTTTTCCAACCCTTCAAAAATGTAAAAGCCATTCTTAGTTTATGAGCTTTATCAAAATAGGTTAACAGTCTGGATGTGATCCACAGGTAATAGTTTGCTAATTCACACTGTCTAGAAAGTTGGCTATATACCCACTCTCCCCAGCATTGCCTCAAAAAAAAAAAAATAACATAATAAATTTCTATTGTTTCTGTAAACAAATTGCCCCAGGCTTAATGGAATAAAATAAAACAGGTTTTATTATTCTTTTCTAGTTCTGGTGGTCAGACATGGAACATGAGTTCTACAAGGCAGGAACTGAAGTATTAGTAAGTGTCATTCTTTCTGGAAGCTCCAGGGAAAGCCCAGTCCTCCCTTCTTCCATCTACTAACATTTGCACCCAAACCACTCCAATTTCTAATTCTGGTATTGCATCTGACATCCCAGCTTCCCTGTTTTACTTTATAAAGACCCTTGTGTTACACTGGGCCAGTGGATAATCAAGGTAATCTCCCCATCTCAGAATCCACAACTTAATTCCATCAGCAAAGTAAGTGTCATGTAAAATAATATTCAGGTTTCTGGGATTTGGGTGGCTTAAGTATCTTGTGGGAAGCTGTCATTTGGTCAACCATACACCCATGCAGACTCACACAGCATCACAGCCTACAGAAGACGGTCCCACCACTAGCATAGCCTTGTGTCCATGCAGAGTGGACACCACTCTTCTCTATACTTGCTGCCTCCCAGGAAAGCCACCACACCACACTCCCAAAAAGGGAAAGTTCCCTTTTCCCCTTCTACCCTCAGCCTACAAATCATAATCACTAAAATTAGACAGTCCTTTAGTAAGTGATACAAACAAAAATAAGGCCTCTAGCTTGCAAAATCCTCTCTCCGTTGCCCTTGTTTTCCTCCAAGTTATTTTTAAAGTTACACAAATTTTCTCAAAGGCACACCAGAAATTTGCCTTTCTCTTCTTATCTATGCACAACACAGACAATTGCATTATACCTAAGAGAATTAATGTGATTTAATTATATCATATTTGGGGGTAGTTTAATATCAAACTTCTTTTGTTTAAGAAATTATTTCTTGGTGAAGTTCAACTCAGTTATTATCCTCATTCTTTATTCATTAAACTCATTAAAATCAGTGGGAATTGCTTATAAATAACTATATTATTGATTCAAAATATAACAGAGAAGTGAGGATATTCTAAGACTACAAAAGCATAATGCTCTTAGTGATTTTCTTGGGAATTCCAATATTGGAAATATATTCATAGCTTTTCTGCATGGTGTGCTTTGGCAAAAATACACAGATGCCATTTGAAAGTTTCCCCTCCTCCGCAGCACCCACATGGAGGCTGAGAACCGTCTTTAACTCCAGTTCCAGGGGAATCCGACGCCCTCTTCTGACCTCCGAGGCATTGCATGACATGGGTGCACCAACCTACATGCAGACAGTACATTCATACACATATAAAAAAATAAAATTTTAAAAAAAGAAAGTTTCCTCTCCTCTTGCAAAGGGAAGACAGATGACAGACTTATCTTTCTCAAAAATCTGCTTAAAAGAAAGGCTAAGACAGGGCCATCACATTTTGATTGAATAGTTTATCCACCACACAAAAGTATCCCTCAAAGAGAAAAGGGGGGTGATATCAGGTCTGTCTGTGCTCTGCTCCCAAGCCTCAAACACTATCACAGAGCTATCAAAGGGAAGGGAGTTCTTTTCTTTTCTCTTTTCTTTTCAAGAGTTTCAGACGTACATACAATGTGCTTTGATCAAATCCATTCAGTTGTTTCTCCTCTCCAGCTCCTCCCAAATCCTCACCACCAGATCACCCACCTGATATCATATGCTTTTTAATTAACTCAATGAGTCCAATTGCTACTGCAAGTAGCGGTATGGCCCTACAGCTGTGCAGGTATAATTTATCCAGAGCTGCACTGCTGAAGAAAACCAATGCTCCCTCCCCAAGTAGCTAATCAATCATGAATAGCTCCTTAGCAAGAGCTGGGGCTTTGTGAGCTCCTGCCTCATACATGCTAGAATTTTAACTGGCTTGATCTTAAACAGGTCTTCTGCATTCATCCACAGCCACTGTAAGTTCATGTGTACAACAGGCACATTCAGAGTCTTGCTTGTAGGAAGCTTTGGTTAATTCACATGAAGTCACTACCTGCTCATGAGCCATGCAGCCCCGCTTAGAAAGAATGCCTCCTTCTGTTCTGCAAAGGCACCTCTGGGATTGGCAGAGGCTGTGACAGAAATCTACTTGGGCTTAAGTAATTAAGAAATTACTGCAAGAACAAGACAGACACTAGACACCAGATGAACTTTGGACAAAATAATAGCAGGCTATCAGCAGAGGAGGTGATAACCAAATAAAGAAGTATTTACCTGGTACATGTATTTCTCAGACCTTTACTAGATCAGAGTAATTAATCTCACACTAAAAGCATAGTATCCGAGAGGTTAAGAAACATGTCAAAAGTCACCCAGTTGACAAATAGCAATCCATTCAGATCTAGGTACATCTGTGAACACCTTCCACAGCCCATGATTGCACACAGCCTCTCCTACCCTGACTGTATGGGTGCTATTTACTCTGTTATAAAAAAAACAAAAGTGCCCATGAGTAGGTAATTTATAGCTTCTCACCACCCTGGAAGCTGGTAAGTCCAAGATTAAGGTATTGACAGACTTGGGTGTCTAGTGAGGGCTGGCCTCCACTTCCGGGATAGCACCTTCATTGCTGCATGTTCCAAAGGAGAAAATGCTGGGTCCTCACCTGGAGGAAGAGTGAAAGAAGAAACGGCCTGAGCTAACTCCCTCCAGCCCTCTCAGAAGTTGCCAACCCTGTCAGAACGAAGCCCTCATGACCTAACCACCTACAGCCTCTACCTCTTAATGTCACCAAAATAGGGATTAAATTTCAATATCTGAACTTTGGGAGAAACATTCAGACTACACTTCTGGGGTTTTTGTTTTTTGTTTGTTTGTTTGTTTGTTTGTTTGTTTGTTTTGGTATTTCTTTGAGACAGGGTCTCCCTTTAGTCATAGCTAGACTGGAACTTGCTCTGTAGACCAGGCTGGCCTTGAACTCACAGAGATCCACCTGCCTCTGCCTTCAAGTGCTGAGATTAAAGGTGTATACCACTGCTACCCAGCTGGACTGCACTTCTTATCCCTACTCCTTGACGTTGCTTCTCAGGCTCCCAGCACAAAGGAGGAATGGACTTTCTCCTGAAGCTAAGCAGTTACACGTGATTTATCGTGGCCAATGAGATATAAGAAGTGACATGTCACATCCAATCAGAAGCCTGTAAAGGCCAGAGTGTGATTTTTTTCCCCTTCTGTTCCCCCATTACAGTAACCAGAGACATTCCAGCTACTGGAGGCTTTTGTCAGCCTGCATCACTAAGAGATGATACTCTGGAATAGAATCCTGAATTAATGAAGTCGCAGCTCAAGTGAAAGATAAACTTTGGTTGATTCAAGACACCTAGATTTGGGTTTGTTTGTTACTACAGCACAACTTAATCTATCCTAGCTGCTACACTCCAAGGGCCTGTCCTTTATTTCTACAAGTTGGTAAATTCCCCCTTTATCTCAAATCCACCTGCCCTAAATCTTTAACCTTTCCAGCTAGCATCCTTACTCTTTGCAATCATGAACCTATTTACCACCTACATCATATAAATTAGAAGTCTGTTACACTGCATGTAACATGTATCTCATTGTATGCTGCCTTTACATGTTTCTTTCTCAAACATATTTCTTCACTATTTAATTAAATGATCCGGTTTTGGGGGGGGGGGCAGAGACTACGTTATATATTTCTACAGCCTTTGGCACAGTGGCCAGAACCCTGGTGAATAGTGTGGAGACCCAAAAAGCAGGATATCTAACTATTCCAAAAGAAGTACAATGAACAAAGAAAGACAAAACCGAGGGAATGAAAAGACCACCATAGTAGATCTGAATAGTGGAGGAAGGAAAGAGTTAAAATTCAGTAGTCTGTATCCTCAGACAGCTCTCATCGTTGGAGGCTATATTTCTCATTAATATAAAAGAGTTAATTATATATCTTAGAAATTCTATTCATGCCAAATCTTCTTTTAGGGTTAAGTCATGCATGATCCATTTACATACAGGCATCAGCCCTGACAGTGTCTCGTTCTGTAGGGCTGTCTTATGTGTCTGCCCTACAGATCCACAGGGGCTTTAGGAAGCTGTGCTCATTCTGGAACATTTTGCTGAGAAGATGACCTACACAGCAAAAGGCTTTCTATAACCAAAGGCAGGGGATAAATATTTTATAGCACAGAGTCCATGAAAACACATCTTCATTTCTATAACGCGCTATCTCAGGACATATCACTGGGGGAAGAGGACTTGCCTGAAAGATTCAACAGCTCCAATTTTCTGTAGCTCATTAGAAGGCCCCAGAGAACAAGCACAACAAACAATTCCAGATCCCTGCTGCTTGTGGGCTAGTTAGCATGGACTAAGCACATGAAAACAGACCTTTCCACCTCCCCAAAAAGCCACCTTGGGTCGCAAAGCACATTTAACAAGGAGTTGGACAATGTCAGCCAGAAGGAGCTTCCAGGACATCCTTCCCTAGCAGTGGGGAAGGGTGGCTCTGGAGATCACATGAGCTCCCCAAAGCAGCTTGGTGGGCTGGGGCTAGACTCACAGTCCTCCTCTGTGAGCTCAGCCAACAATCAGACTTACATTCCCAATTCAGAAATAAAGGATCATGTCACCATCTGGGTGTTGAGAAAACATTTCCATGCATAAATATCTATAAATAACCTCTTTTTAATTATATGTACATGTGTGTCTATGTGGGGAACGCGCATATGAGTGCAGGTGCCCACAGAGGCCAGAAGAGGGGGCTGGAGCCCCTCAAGCTGGAGTTACAGGCAGTTGTGAGCTACCAGATATGGATGCTAGGAACCTAGCTTTGGTCCTCTGAAAGAGCAGAATCTGCTCTTAACCAATGAGCCCATCTCTCCCACTCCAACATGATTTCATAAAAGCCAAGCTGCGTTGAAACCCAAGTCTCAGCACGTAGGTATAACATCTCCTCCCATGAATGTTTCCCTGAGCAAATTATCTCCCAGTGTTCTATGCTACTGAAACACAGGCCTCAGCACGAATTTGATTTCTGCATACCCATTTGTCCCTTTGTTCAAAACTGATTATATCTAACCAGATCTCTGGAGCCAAGCTGTCACTACACTGCATAATTAAATCCTAAAATAAAATAGCCAGGCCTCAACACAAAACTGACCTTCTAATTTAGAAAGTTCTTCAAAGCTTTGACACATCCAACAGAAAATTCTTCATTGTCAGGCACCAATGGGACCAACAATGGCGTTGCTAACCCTTGGTCAAGCCGGAGCGCACAAGGAAAGGATTTATTTTCTTCCTCACTATCTAGGGTTTCTTTTATGCTTCCTCACCAAGGACTGTAAGTCTAACGAAATCATTACATAGCCCTGTTTTTAAATAGTTCTTTAAAATGTGATTTAAATCATTCAGGGAGGATAGAACAAAGAACTCCTTCAGAGGAAGGCTTAGATAGAAGGCCACTCTCACAGAGCTGAGACGATCTAGAAACATCTCAACAGCACTACTGATGTCGACAGGATGGGCGGTCAGGTGCTAAACAAGGGGGCTGCTGAAGAAGTCCGGATTTCAAACAAATAGGACAAAGAACCACATGAAATCACTTGCGTCTCACCTTTTTGCTAGGGTTTAGCTGTGGTTTGTCGCCCGCCCAATGGAGGTTCATGAGGGCAAAGCCTGGTCCCCAGGGGGCTGGGACTGAGGAGCTAGGAGCTTTGCAGGATCGTAACTAGGGCAAAGTCATTAGATCAGGGAGGTCACTCTCAGGAGTGGGCAGTGCTTACTCCTGGAAGTGGGTAGATCTGGCAGGAGGAGATCAGTTTCTCCTGAGAGCAGATTGTTATAAAGGGCCTGAGCCCCCCCCCCCAATCTCTGTCATCCCTTCTTCTGCCTGTGTTCCTCCTGCACATGGCTATTCCCTTTCTTCTTCTCCATCGTGTTATGACACAGACAGTGCCAAACACTTTGGACCCTCCAAACCACCTGAATTATAAGCTAGAAAAAACCCTTTTCTTTTATATTACCAAAATGCCATTATTTTGTGATAGCAATACAAAGGGACTAATATATTCTCTCTTTTTTTTAATTTTTTTTAATTTTATTTATTTTTGTATGTGTATGAGTGTACTGTCTGCATGTAGGTTTGTGCACCCATGTCGTGCAATGCCGCGAGGTCAGAAGATGGTCCCGGATTCCCCTGGAATTGGAGTTCTCCTGGAATTGGAGTTTCAGATGGTTCTCAGCCGCCATGTGGGTGCTGGGGATCGAACCCGGGTCCTCTGTAAGAGCGGTCGGCGCTCTTAACTGCTAGGCCATCTCTCCAGCTCCTAATATATTCTCTTAATATTGAACCAAAAGAAGGTAAACCGGGAAAAGTTCAAACTACCGACAACAAAAGAAAACACGGCATTTAATCAGTTTCAGAATTCACTCTTTACTAGGCATTAAATTAAGATAGGCCCTGAATTTTATTTGTATTATATGTAGGATTTCCCCTTCTATGAAACAAAAGGCTTCAGAGACTAGAAGATGCTTCAAAGGCTGGAACCGTGCCCGATACTTTATCCCCCACTCAGAAATCAAGGCTCCGTGTGACCCAGAGGTCTGTATAGGTGCTGTTCCTTCGCAGTGACCTTCTCCCAATTTTCTATAGCTCTTTCACAGTGACTTCCCAAGACCCCTTCAGAAATAAATACTTTCTACATCCCCTCAAAATACCACATGTGTTACCTGTGGCACAGGATATATAATTTCTGCAGTCAAGCAGAGCTTTGGAGACACGGAAAGCGGAAACAAGAGGTCTTTGAAGGGAGCAGTCTACGGACTGAGGTCTTTGCATGGACATGGCTTCCAAGTACCTAAAGCCTAGGTGGTGAACTTGGAATTTCTGCAGCTAGGCATCGCTTCCCCTCACAGAGTCATGTGTATCAGTGTGCCTTCACTCCAGAGAAATGAGAAACAGTTACCCTCAGCCAGGTGGAGGGAGGGCAGGGCCAAGAGCAGGCAAACTGCTCAACACTGTCAGTGGGAAGCTCTAAAATTACAGGTGTTGTCTCACGTGAAAGATAACCAATACCCTGATGTTGCTGGAAAATACAGCCAGACAAAAGAGAAGGGCAGCATCTTGAAGGCCAAGAGACGGAATGTGCTTCTGAAATTATTTCACATGGGAATACAGAAGAAATGAAAACTGAGGTTAAAAGTGTGTAAGACAATGATTTTATTAAAAAAAAAAAAAAAAGCCAGGCGTGGTGGCACACACCTTTAATCCCAGCACTCGGGAAGCAGGGGCAGGCAGATTCCTGTGAGTTCAAGGCCAGCCCAGTCTATATAGTGAGCTCCACGCCAGCTGGGACTAAAGGGTGACCCTGCCTCGAAAAGACCAAAAAAATAAAAAATAAATAAAAAGATGCCTGAATAAAAGAAAGAAAAGGACAAGTAAACCAGGAAAGACTGTTGAAAACCAAAAACTGTATTCATTGTGACAGTGATATAGACAATAACGTAAAAAGTCACATCAGTGAACTGTGGGATTCACGTGTCTGTGATTTCTGCACAGAGCAGAAATCAAAGCAATGAGAGTTAACGCAAAAGGAGAAATAAAGACTAGGTAGTAAACATGGATAATGAATGTTTCTAAAGGAAACACTGGAAGAAATACAATAAACAACAAATGGAAAGCATGGGAGGCTGAAGACCTGGGCAGGCACGCTGGGAGACCCATCTCGAACCAGAAGAAAATCAGTGAAAAGAACATTTCACCTAAAGTAATTTTTAAAAGGTGTCTGAATAAGGAAAACAGTCTCAGACAGTCAAATAAGAAACAATGGGTTACCTCTGACAGAAAAAAATAATTGGGTCAGCCTCAGACTTCTTTAGCAGTAACTGAAAGAGCATAATTAAGTTGGATCTAAAGTTTTAAAAGCAAAAGCCCATTTGTCTACTCTAAATAAGCACACTATAAAACTATTCTCAGATATGCAAGGGGTAAACTGTATGTCACTAATCTGTCTTCCCTTTCTCCCTCAAAAATTCATGTAATAAATCCAGGTAACCAAGAAATTAAACAAAATTAAGTGTCTTTTGTTCATTTTCTATTTTTTCAGTATGCTTGTTTATTCTTTGTGTGCAGGGACACGCATGCCACACTGTTCATGTGGGGCCAGAGGACAACTTGCAGGACTTGGTTCTCTCCTTTCCGCATGTGGGTCCCAGAGATTGAACCCAGGTCATCAAACTTGGGCATGCCCATACTTTCTCTTGACCCCAACACAAAGGGGAAAACACAAACACATCCCTGTAGGCCTTCTAGCCCTGCTGAAACAGGAAGCTTCGCTTTCAGTGAGACATCCTGTCTCAACGCAATAAGGCAGAACGAGAGAGGAAAACATCCGCATCCCACTCTGGCCCCCACATGCATGCCTAACCACATACATGTACCCACAAACCACATACTGTTACATAGGACTGTCTTCTAGAAGACAGACTGTGAGCAGATGCCTTCTTCCCAAGCTTGGTTGTGCCTGCTTGCCTGGGATCATCACAACCAAACTTGTTCAGTGCTACACTGCACAAGAAAGGGGGTGCAGGGAGAGTCAGCCACACCTCCCAACAAACCAGTGGGCCTTAGTTGCACAAGGGGGAAAGGCTAAGGGTATATGAGCAGAGAGAGCTGTGGGAAGAGTCTCCCACCATTTTGTGCAAGTGTAGAGAAGTCTCCACCCACATGCCTGTAAGTGAGCTCTCATCCAAGTAAGCCCAGTAAATGCACTGATTCCCCAGTGCCTTTGGTAAAATTGTAAAGTTTGTAACAGGGATGAAGGGAGGAGGGGGACAGATGGGGTTTGTCCTTCCCAGAAGGAATTTAGCTACAGATATATATGCACCACACACATGTACTACACCACACCACATACAACCACAAAGAGTAAGAAACTCAAGAGATAAAAGAACTAGCATTGTACACTAAGCTAATTATAGAGACAAATAATTATTACAAATCTGACTACATCAATATAAATATCAAAATTCATCCTTGAGTGCAAAATTTTCTGATACTAAATATGTATCAAATTGTAATTTGTCACGTTTTAAAAACAAGATCAGGGGCTGGAGAGATGGCCTAGCGGTTAAGAGCACCTACCGCTCTTACAGAGGACCCGGGTTTGATCCCCAGCACCCACATGGCGGCCGAGAGCCGTCTGAAACTCCAATTCCAGGAGAACTCCAGCTCCAGGGGAATCTGAGACCCTCTTCTGACCTCCGCGGCATTGCACGACACGGGTGCACAGACCTGCATGCAGACAGTACATTGATACACATATAGAAATAAATAAAAATTTAAAAAAAAAAACAAACAAGATCAAAGGAGCCAAACTAGGGCAGAAAGGAAATGAACGTCAGCTTTCAAATCTCATTTACAAGTGATTCAATTATAACAACAGTTTGGCTGCATTCTTTTGCAACTAGAGAAATAAAAGTTAACGAATGTTTTCAATGGACTTAAAGTTACACTTGGGGCTGGAAAGATGGCTCAGCAATTAAGAGCACTGGCTTCTCTTACAGAGAACCTGGATTTGGTTCCTAGCACCTACATTGTAGCTAACATTGGTTCTTAACTCCAGTTCCAGGGGACCAGATGCCCTCTTCTGACCTCTGTAGGCATTGCACAACATCAGTGCACTTACATATATGCAGACAATACACTCATTCACATAAAATAAAAATAATGAAATTTTTTAAAAAACAAAACTACTCATTACCTGTGTACAATATGTAATGACCAAGCCAGGGTAAAAGTCCATTATTGCTTTGTGCTTAAAGACTTGGAGTTCCTCTCTCTCTGGTCATTCATAAAATATAGAACAGGCTATCATGAGCTACAGACCCCACCCACTGAAGAACATTAGCACTTTCTATTTTTAATTAATCATGCTTGTGTTCTCATTAAGTGAGTCTTTTATCCCCCACCAACTCTCCCAGCCTCCAGGAATCCCTATTTTACATTTAAATTAACTTTCCTCTTAGCATCCATGTCTAACTAAGAATACCATTTGACTTTCTGTGTCAGACTTATTTCAGTCACACATTACAATGTACAAAAGGACATACACTTGGGAAAGAAAAAAAAACAAGAGAGTAGTATTCATTCCACAACATTCACAAACAATCCAAACAAAGGACTTGGGCTATAAAATATTGATGAAATAAATTATAATTATGATAGACCCACACGAAGAAATAAAATATTGCCATTAAACTATCACATCATAAAATATTTTATCTTAAAGTAGGAGTGGACATTTCAAAAGCTTTGTGCCCTGTGATCTCAGTTTTGAAAAGTATACTTTATACAATTTGTACTTAGAGTATCAAATGGTACAAACCTGGGAAGAAGCCAAAAGGCTTTAGACCAGCATAACAGTGATGAACACTGGGTTGAAAATTAAGATTTATACTTTTTCCTAGCATATAGGTAAAGTGGTGCCAAAAGATACTTAAATATAAACACCATAAATATAAATCAGTCTCATAATATGTGGCAGGGAGAGCAACTTTTTCTTTATTCTTTCTTTTTCTCCCATATAAAACCAAACACAGTAATAAGTATTTTAGGCCCTTGATGTCAAATGATCCCTGCTGTGACCACTCAGCTGTGCCACTGTACTGCAAATGCAGTCAGACACTATGCAATCAAATGAGTGTGACTATGTCTCAATAAAACTTTATTGATGAGGCTTGGGATATAACTCAGTTGTCAGAGTGTGTGCTTAATATTCAAGAAGCCCTGGGTTTGATCCCCAGCAGTGCATAAAGCCAGTCACTGCAGCAAATAATGTAAATGCCACTCAGGAGGTACAGGTGGGGAGATCAAAAGTTCAAGATTATCTTCAGCTACATAGCAAGTTCAAGGCCATCCAGGGCTGCTTGAGACCCTGTCTTAAAAAGAAACAAAAGAGGGGGCTGGAGCGATGGCCTAGCGGTTAAGAGCGCCGACCGCTCTTGCAGAGGACCCGGGTTCGATCCCCAGCACCCACATGGCGGCCGAGAGCCGTCTGAAACTCCAATTCCAGGAGAACTCCAGTTCCAGGGGAGTCCGACGCCCTCTTCTGACCTCCGCGGCGTTGCACGTCACGGGTGCACAGACTTGCATGCACACAATACATTCATACACGTACGGAAAAAAAAAAAAAAAAAGAAACAAAAGAAATATTTACAAATGGAGGCTGGCGGGGCTGGAGAGATAGCCTAGCGGTTAAGAGCACCGACTCCTCTTGCAGAGGACCCAAGTTCGATCCCCAGCACCCACATGGCGGCTAAGAACCGTCTGTAACTCCAATTCCAGGAGAACTCCAGTTCCAGGGGAATCCTACACCCTCTTCTGACCTCCACGGCATTGCATGACATGGGTGCACAAACCTACATGCAGACAGTTACATTCACACACATACGAAAATAAATAAAATTTTTAAAAAAATTTTGAAAAAGGAGTCTGTCTTTTAGAGACCATAATTTTCTCATCCTTATACAACAGCAACACTAAAGATTAAGATTTAGTTATTTAAGTGTATTATTTTTCTGTGTTCTATAATTAATCAGGACAAATGGCATGTATCTGGTACAATTCTGTCTCATGGAATTCTCTATCATGATAGAAATTATTTGTATCCAGGTCTCCTCACACAACAGGCAGTAACCACATGTGGTACTGACCTCTCAAAATGCACCTAGCACAACTGAGGAAGTTGCTGTTCATCTCATTAATTCAAGTTTAAGTAGCTACCTTAGTGAACTGTTCTCCAGTCAAATGCTCTATCACCAAGCTACACCCCTAACATGAACCATTGGACAGCATAGGTCTAGACCACAGCTTTGTCTACACTATCCATCTTCCACACCTTAGAGACAGCTACTTTATCACTTCATTTTAGACTCATTCCTTCTTGAGTCTTATCAAAAGCCTCCCTTTACAGGAAGGCGCACCATAGGGTCTAGGAAGACAGTTCAGTTGATAAAGTGCTTGCTGTATAAGATGAAAAGCCAAGTTCAAATCCTTAGCACCCATGTAAAAAGCTTCATGAGATGGTGTGTAGCCACCATCTAGCTGATGAGATGAGGAAACCAAAGGATTCCTGAGCCTTGCTGGCCAGGAAGTCTAGCTGAGTGCTGAGCTCCGGGTCCAGTGAGAGACCCTGTCTCAAAAGCATAAGGTGGAGAAGGAGCATCATGAGGATTCTCTGAAAGATACTTACACATTTATCCAACAGTGTTAAATCAGTTCCTAAGATGTGCAGCAAGGCCTCTGCCTGGCTCTGGGGAACAGAGCAGACTGAAAAGGTCCTCACCTTTTTGTTGTACAAATAATTTAAGGATGATGCCTTTGACTGTTTTCTGTTGTTATAATAAAACATCAAACTCTGGGTAATTAATAAAGAATAAAAGTTTATTTGGCTCACAGTGATGAGGCTTTGACGTTCAAGAGCATGTGAACCTCTGCTAGGTGTCAGGTGAAGGTCTTCCTGGGTGAAGGTCTTCCTGTGTGAAGGTTTCACATAGCAAGAGAGAGCAAGCATGCTAGCTGGGGTCTCTCTTCGTCTTCTTTCAGATGCACTTGTGTCCTTCTAGGAGCTTCATACTCCTGACCCCATTTCATTAAAAAAAGCCCCACCTCTAGGGGGCTGAAGAGATGGCTTAGAGATTAAGAGCACTGGCTGCCATTGCAGAGGACTGGGGTTCAGTTCCTAGCACCCACATGCTGACTAACAAGCATCTGTAACTCCAGTTCCAGGGGAATCTAATGTCATTTTCTGACCTCTGTGGGCATTGCATGACACAGATATACTTCATACGTGCAGGCAATACTCTCATAAACACAAAATAAAAGATAAAAAATAATAAAATACACATAAAATAATACATATTTTTAAAAGCTTAAAAAGAAAAACAATTTTTAAAAATTCCCTCCAAATACTATTAGCACATGAATTGGGGGATTATTTTTAATACTTGAACTTTGAGGAAACACATTCAAATCACAGCAGTTGCTTAAAATTAATTAATAAATGCCAGGCATAGTGGCACATGCCATTAATCCCAGCCCTCAGAAGGCAGAGGCACGCAGATCTCTATGAGTTCAAGGCAAGCCTAGTCTAAATAGTGATTTCCAGGTAGGCTGGGACTAGGGAGACCCTGCCAAAGAAACAAACAAAAAGATCAAAAAATTAACAATGCAAATAGATAAAATGAGTAAGAGGCCTAAATATATCTATACTGTTTATGAGAGATTGCAAATGAGAGACTTCCATAAAAGGATAGAGAGAATAGGGAAGGATAAAATCTTCAGAACTACAGAGAGTCAACCAGTAAGTGCTTATCTAATTCAAATGCATCTCCATCTCCGTAGCAGCCTGAAGGCAGACTCAACCTATCTGCCAGCAAGAGCCAACCAGCATCGCCATGTGGTAAGTAGCCACATAACTCTTACCTTTTTTAAACCCAGAGATGATATTTCTGTCTTCAGAAGCTAGGTCTCAAATAATCGACAGATATGTATTTTTATCTTATGGAAACTGTGAATCTTTTCTTAAACAGAATTTACATTATGCCTTAAATTAAGTATAAAATAAACACAAAAATTTAGAGGATTGTCAGATAAGTTTAACAGGCTGGACATGCCCAGGTGACCACCTCTCCAACTCAGATTCAGGTCAGGAAACGGCAAAATATAATTGGCCCAGTGCCCGTTTCTATATGACCAGCAAGCACAAAATGGTCTTCGCATTTTTATATGGCTAGAAAAAATGTAAATCATATTTCACTGCATGTGAACTACATATAAAATTCAAATTTCAATGTCCATAAATAAAATTTTATTGGGATGCAGCCATTCTCCCTCATTTGCATGTCACCTGTGGTTGTTTTTGTGTTCTGATGACTAAGGTGCACAACTGTAACCCAACCAATAAAGTTTACTATCCAGCCCTTTACACAAAGTTTGTTAACCTCTCCCTTGGAATGTTATCATTGCACCAGAAAATTCCCTTAAGTCCTTTTCAACGAAGTTCCCATTCCCTATACCATGCAACCACTTATTTGTTTTCTATTGTGAAAATGAAATTTTGCTCTTCTAGGATCTTCTATAAATGAAGTCATATACTATAAACATATATAGCCTTTTGCTGAGCTTCTATGTCTCACAAGATATCTGTGAGATAGACCCGTGTTGCTGCATGCATCAGCAGCTTGTTCACTGTTATCGTTGAACAGTACTCTATTATGAAAATAAAACTAGGTGGTTTATCAGTTCACATGCTGACAATTAAGTAGTTTCCAGTTCTTAACCATTATGAATAAAGCTGCTGCTTTTTGATTCGTGTATAAATCATGAATTAGTCTCTAGGCAAAAACTTAGAAGAACTACTGAATCACAGGTATATGCATATCTAATTTCATATAAAACAGCCAGACCAATTAACACTGAGACCCACACCTGGTAGAACACTGAAGATGAGTAACTGTTGGGTGCTCAGCCCTGAATGAGACAACTATATCATTCCCTTCCCTACATGGCTCCGGGAACATCGCAGAAGATGAGAAAGAGAGTAAGACCCAGAGGTTAAGGAGGAGAGCTGCAAAACAGCGTCTTCCAGACACACTAGGACTGTTACACCCATGAACTCACAGGGCTATCACAAGACCTCTACAAGATCAAGCCAGTCAAAATTCCAGTAGAGACGGGAAAGGGGTTCATGAGGTCCCACCCCTAGCTGAGGAGCTTTGGTGGTGAGGACTGCAGGGTAAAGAGAATCAGGTTTCTCCAGTGGCCCTGTTAGGATGCCCATGCTCCAGTGGACAGCCCAACACCAGACACATAAAGACAGCACTGATTGTACTCAGTGGTCAATGAAAAGACAAGAAGTTGAAGAATTGGGTGATATGATCAAAGCATATTGCACACACATCATATGAAATTCTCAAAGAATAAATGATAAGGCCAGGCGTGGTGGCGCATGCCTTTAATCCTAGCACTTGGGAGGCAGAGGCAGGCGGATCTTTGTGAGTTCAAAGCCAGCCTGGTCCACAGAGAGAGCTCCAGGACTGCTGGGGCTACAGGGAGACCCTGTCTCGAAAAGACAAAAACAAAAAGAATAAATTATAATAAAAATTTCTAACAAATTTTAAAATGACCCTGTCAAATTTCAAGATAGTCAATTTTGATTGTTTGATAAGATTAAGAAATTCCCAGGATTTGGTGCTAGCATCCACAAATGAGAGAAACCATTCACCATTTGTTTTTCTGGGACTGTGTTACTTCACTTAACATAATGGCTTCGAGCTCCATCCATTTACCTGCAAAGTTCATGATGCCATCTTTTTTTACCACTGAATAGTACTCCATTGTGTAGATGTACCACATTTTTGTCATCCGCTCGTCTGTTGAGGGGCATTTGGGTTGGTTCCAGCTCTTTGCTACTGAGAGCTGCAACAAACATGGATGTGCATGTATCTTTGCAGTAGGTAGGATGAGTCTTGTGGGTATATACCCAGGAGTGGTATGGCTGGGTCAGGTAGTAGGCTCATTTTGAGTCTTTTAAAGATTCTCCACACTGCTTTCGATAATACATGTCACCACATTGAGTTGCCTGGTTTTTTTAACTATTTAATTTTATCTTATATTTTTCAATTTCCTTAACATGATTCAAATTCTATTTTGGAATACAGCAAGTAACAAGAGAAAAAAAGGGATGGAACTAGTTGGCTTGACTCTTGCATGTCAGGGTACTAGGAATTCAAAGAATATTCCCCTGTCCTCCAGGCACCCAGAAGAAAGCAAAGCAGTAATTCTAAAACAAGGTAACAGGCGCAGCAGCTAGTGGCTACCTGAAAGCTTGTGTGGGCATGGGAGGAGATGGGCAGGGAGCTTCTAGCCCCCAAACATTGACTGCAAAATGAATGTATATTAGCCAGAAAGAAGTGAGGCATTGAGGGAGTTGGAGAAGTGGGTATCAAACTGAATATTGCAGAGCTAGGAAATGTCTAACATAAGAGAATTTGATGGCTTCCAGGAACACACAGAATTGAGCCCAACTCTGACTCAGAGAAGGGAGAGGCAGGTCATGTAAGCACTAACATTCTAGTAAAGTCACACAGCCAAACCCGAGTCAAGGGACACAATGAAATAGCTCTTCTGTTGTGTCAAGAACTGCAAAATCGTATTGCAAAAGATGTGGCCATGGGAAGGGTATAGAATTGAGTCCATTCATGAAATCTCCCTCCACGGCTTTCCACTGGGGAAGTGATACACATTATAGCAAAACAAATCTGGACAACAGAGCAGATGCACTGGATTCTAGGCAGGATTTGAGTGTGAATAGCACCTGGGGGATTTGACTTCATGTCATTGGGACTAGCTGGAAATACAGGAACAGCACAGACTTTAAGGACCATCACCCTCCAAGCCCACATCTAATATCTACAACTCAAGTTCTATCAACCACAGAAGACAGTTAAGAGAACTGGGGCCACACCTAACAAACTGAAACCTACCTAATGATGGTATGTGTGACTAACACACTGTTTCTCACATAGGGTTTTTGTATCCAGAAATTCTGCCTCAAAGCCCCATGTCAGCAGTCATTCCACTGCCCAATTATCATTAAGCATGTGATTACAGCCATAGGATAATTAAACTATAACTGGGACTAATGCAATTGCGCTGTTAAAAAATATTCCTGAGCACTGAGCTTATCCCAGCACTAGTTAACTGCTATGCTAATGTCTTGGCACATGTGACTAATAATGAGATGAGTTATAACTGTGTGTTTGGATCACATTACATTGCTTCAAGTGTATCATAATATTTTATGGCTTAATGGAGAATCTGGCTTATAGCAATACAGGAAAAATAAATCTCAGCCAATCATCATCTGTTAAAAAAAATAAAATCTACGTTTAGCAGCCAACAAGGTTTTAACCATCAATAACAATTACTCTGAAACCTTTCTGACAGAATAGGTAGATGTTTAATGTCAATAACATAAAACACACCCTCACTAATGGAGATATATTAATATATTGATTAGTTATGCAAGAAAGTTTATGCTTATCCATTCCCATTTGTAATTATGAGCAGACTATTGACTACCCCCTGAACCACATCTTTTAGTCCATTTCCCTTTCTCTACCCAAGAGTACACTTGGCTGGCAGATAATCAGAACAAACAGACATTCCTAGAAAATGCGAACCATATGTGTAACTGGTGCAGCTCGAGCTTGCTGAACGCCTACTAGGTGCACGTTAAGTGAATTGGGGTGGCCAAAGCACACAGCACGAAGGTACGGACCCTTTGTTCAAGATTCTTAGAGTCTACTGGGGAGCCAGGCAAGACCACAGAACACAGAACAAGGAAAGGCAAGAATGGGGATGGGCAATGATAGGCAGCTATGGTGGCCCTGTAGGGAACTAACAAACAACTAATGAGTGTACCAGAAGGCAGGGGAGGCCTGAAAAGGCAGGGCTGGAAGGAAACAATGGAGCTGGACCACAGGCTGAAGAATGGAGTCTGTGCAGCATTTGTCTTAGCTTGATAGGTGAGTATGGCAGTTGCTAGCCTTCTAAGGTGGAAAATGTTAAAAGAAATCACATGAAAGCAAGAGTTGGAGGGGTATACAAGGAAAGACTAGAGGCTGCCTAAGGAATCCATTAACCTACTGCAGCCTCTCTGCCTCAGCCCAGCTTCTTACAAGGACCTAGAAACCCCAGATTCCTCACAAAGTCAAAGTCAGCCCCTCAAAGACAGCACAAGGTTCTAGGGATTAGAAGAGAAGAGTGCTTAAGACCAAGGGTAGAGGAAAAGGCAGCAGGATCACAGAAGACGCTCCATGGAGGAAAGTAAACAACAGCATCGTGTGGAGGGAACTAAAAAACAGAGCACCATGTGTTTATGGAGGGAATGAAATGGCAGAAGCATCATGTCTTCATAAAGGGAACTAAGTGACAGAGCACCGTGTGCTTATGGAGGGAACTAAATGACCCAACATCATATGTTTCTTGGTGTTTCTACCACTACAGATAATTCCAGATCAAATCTCTTCCTCCCTCCTTTTCTTCCCTTCTTGTTTCTTTCTCCGTTTCTCTTCCTTCTTCATTCTCTCCCTTCCCCTTTTTCCCCCTCCCCTTCTTCCCCTTCTTCCCCTTGCCCTTCCCCTTCCCCTTCTTCCCCTTCCCCTTCTTTCCCTTCCCCTTCCCCTTCCTTCCCCTTCCCCTCTCTGTCTCTCTATTTCTCCGTGTTTCTCCTTCCCGCCCCCCCTTTCTCTGAAACTTACTTGCCTTATACTTTCAAGGCCCACGCCTACAGGAGTCCCCATCCCTACTCTGGTCCTGAATCCTTGCTTCCTGCATATATGGAGAGCACAGAGATCCCGGGGAGGATTTGGGATTAGCCAGAGCTACCACTTTCTGTCCCCCAGGGGCATCCTATCCTACCCAGCAGTCACCCTGGACTCAGCCACTCACCAGATCCCTTTGGGCAGCAGGAAACCAAATGGTGAAAGTACCTGGGGAACCTGAGCCTTCCACAGAATGAACCTCATTTGCAATGCAAAGCAGCAAGAAGAACATTTTTTCAGCATTGAAGATGTGTGCCAGTTCTCCTAGACAATAGGAAATGATGAACACTGATGGTTTGGTGTTTGTTGTTTTGTTTTGTTTTGTTTTGTTTTGTTTTGTTTTCGGGAGATCCCTGTTTTTACACATTCCCATGAATGATACAGAGGTAAAAGGAGTTAGAAAGAGAGGCCCTTTTCAAAACATCATCTGTTTTCTTGCATGCAGGCTGCTGGGGTGCCATGCCTGCAGCTACAGGGGAATTCAGAAGAGAGAATTTTCTTCGTTCTAAATTAAAAAAACAAGGGAATGAGACCTCAAGGCTATTTCTGCCTTGAAACTTTTCCTCCAACACGGTGTTTCCCAATTACAATGTGATTAACAAAGAATGATTTTCTTTGAACCAGGAGTTGAAATGAAACACAGACGCCCTGCTGGTCACTTTGGGGGGCAAGGTTACTGCAAAACAAATAGCAAAGCATCTGGGGGCTGTCTGTGGTTTTCAGTTCTGAGCAACGCAACAAGAAGTTTACATATAACAGTTTGTATAAACCTTATTTTTCTTTCTGATGCTCAGGAGGGGGGCCTTTGCTTCACTGCCAACATTGGTAAAACACTTCTAGCACACGGAGGAGAAGAAAAGCCCAGAGGGCACACAGGAGACTCCTAACTCTGTCTACCTGAAATTGCTGTGATTTGGGGCAAATGCTAATATATATACCTTAGCTCTTTGGGTCTCCTGAGGTCTTCCACTCAAGATGTGTCAAGCCCCTCTAACTCCTACCCAAGACCCTAGGGCATTTTTCTTCTTCAACTGGCTGGTAAGCAGCCAAGGGCTGGGTGAGTCCCATTTGGATTCTCAGTTCCTACCAGAGGTCCATCTTACTAACTGGCAATTAATATGTGCTTGTTAAATAAATGCAGAACTTGATAGCCAGTAATTTTCTCACTTCCCCAAGATCCCAGCTAATTGGTAATAAAATCAACCTGTCTATACAATCCTAGCCCCCATTTCCTTCTCAATGTCTAGAAATGTATAAAGATGGTCACTGATTGTTGAATATTCATCATGTATCCTGTCCCTCCTCTGGTACTTATGTATATATTGTTCATTTAGCCTTTGTTAGGAGCCCAATTTATAAAAATTGAATCAAGGCCCCATTGTCCAAACAAAGTCACAGAATAAGTAAATGGCAGAGTTGGGCATAAACCTCTTTGCCTGGACTCACATCTCCTGCCCTCCATTCCTGAATCATCTGCTCCCTAATCAACAGAAATCAAATGTTTGTCAGTATGAAATTCTGACATTACTACATAAATGCCCAGTGCTTTATTTTATGTATAAAAATTTGCTTTTAGAAAGAATTTATTTTTAAAATCAGAATTCAGTTAAAATTAGAAAGAGAAAGGAAAACACGCACTAAGAGACACTATCTATTTAAATAGTACTAAAGTTCAAACTGAAATCCATTAAGTACAAAAATATGGAGATGCAAATTGCTTGAGAGCTAGAAGGCCCCCAAAGGATTCTGGAAGTAGCAGTCTATATGTGCCCTGGTCCTGTGAGTTGAATAGTTTAAAGGGCTCATGAAAATAAGCAAACAAACTTTCAAAAGGCTAGACCTATGTCTTCCTTTAAAAGGCCAACAAAGACTCCTGCTCAGAGATTGTTACAAACACGTGAAGAATCATGTTACCACCACAGCAGTCTTTTACCTACAGTTTGGAAATGTGATCCATTCTGTTCAAATGTGGTTGAAATTTGTTGGGACTGGAAAATAGATTACTCTTTCCTTAAAAGGCATACTGACTACTCTGTGACTAGTGCAAACAAGTTTGATCTTGGCTGATTTAGACTCTGCTGTGTCAGATCCCACCCAAATAATAAGCCTGGTCTGAGTCCTTTATCTTATCTAGACAGTGAGGATCTTGGGGCCTTCGGTGATTTGAGTGCTGGGCTGGGATGCTGAATATTATCTTTGAGATCCAAGCTTTACAATCAAATAAGAATCACAATTAAAAATTAGAACCACATTGTCTCAGATGGACATTGTAGACTGAACAAAACAGAACCAAAGATGATTCAATCCAGTCTCATTTTGCAGATGAGGAAATGGAGGGCTAGGGGAATGCAGTCAACAAAAGGAACTGCATTAACCAGATTCTTGAGATCACAAGGCCAGCCCAGCCAAATGCCCTGCTGCTAGTTGTTGCTACTGTCTTAAATTGGGATGAGTAGCAGGCATTTAAAACATTGGAGGTTCAGTGCAGTACCCCTTAAACACAGAATCACCACATGCCCCAACAATTCCATTTCTGGAAAAAGTGTTCAACATCACTAGTAATTAAGGAAATGCAAATTAAAACCATATTGACTGATGCTACTATAGATAAAGCTTGAAGTTTGTGTCTCTATTTTCCTAAGATTTGTGAGAAAGAATAAATCTCTTCTTTAAAAATATATTAAAACATACAACTTGCTATGTAACTTAGGAATGTAAAGTTGTATTTCTTTTTACCTGCATGCAACATTACTGTTAAAATGTGAATCCCTAACGTGTTTTGGAATTAACCTATAGTTTATTTTCAGACTCTGACATCTTGGTATATGTGTGGTGTGTATATATGCGAACAGTACATAAACCCTAACCCTGCCCCCATAAATGAGTCAGCGACAGCTCCCCCTCTGTCTGCATTCACCCGATTCCCAGGGTCTGTGTCTTGACTCTGCACCTCTCACCCTCTTTCTTTCATGGTCAGACCCCGAAATTCCCCAGCAGGCCTGGGGGATTGTCTACATACCAAGAGTCCCATGCTTTGGCTGGAGAGATGGCCTAGCAGTTAAGAGTGCCCACTGCTCTTGCAGAGGACCTGAGTTTGATCCCCAGCACCCACATGGTGGCTGAGAGCTGTCTTTAACTCCAGTTCCAGGGGAATCCGATGTCCTCTTCTGACCTCTGCAGCACTGCATGACATGGGTGCACCAACCTACATGCAGACAGTACATTCATACACATAAAGAATAATAATAAAAAAAGAGTCCCATGCTTGAAAGAATCTATCTCTGCCCCTCCCAGCAGCCATATGTTGCCACAATTTCCTTAGGTGGCCTTGGGAGCTTCTTACTGTGGGATATATTTTGAACCATGAGCACAATAAGGTGCCTGAGGAGTGTGTGTGTGTGTGTGTATGCAACATGAACATTCTATGATTTCTGTTCCAGTTTGCTGTCTCTTGCTGTGGCAAACATCAGAACCAAAAGCAACTTGGGGAGTAAAGTGGTTTTATTTTCAGCTTAGAGTTCATCACTGGAAGTCAAGGCAGGAACTGAAGCTGAAACTATGAAAGAATGCTGCTTTCTGGCTTGCTCAGCTACCTGTCTTACACAGCCCAAGCCTATATGCTTAGGGATGGCACTGCCCACAGTGGGTTGGGCCCTCCTTCATGGATTAGCAATCAAGAAAATATTCCACAGACATTCCTGTGGGTCAATCTGATGGAGGAAATTCCTCAAATGAGGTTCCCCATTCCCTGGTAACTTTAGGTTGTGACAAGTTGATAATAAACCTGACCAGCTCAGTTTGCATATGGTTGGTCCACACCACAGGTTATGTTGAGGCTTAGTTCTTAGTCTGTTAATGGTCCTGGTAATGTTCAAAGGTGAGATTTACTGAGGATCATGTGGTCTAACCCGTTGTCAGTGGATCAATTCCTTTCTTCATTTCCCAGTATTAGATTAGTTACTCAAGAGCAAGTTGTAAGAAAATCAAGGCCGTCTTTCATGCTCCCAGTCTTCTGCATGGGCTGCTCACTCACCCTTCTGCCTTCTCCAATAACCCTTTTATCTTTAAAAAATTTTATTGAGATTCTGTGCATTTCATACAACCTTTCCCCATCAAACTTAGACCTGTTTCCCCATCCATGCTCCCCCTTCCCCCCACCAGAGCTCATGTATTCTGCCATACATGTTAAGTCTTGTCTTGCATCCTAGACTTTTTTTTTTAGACTTTTCAATGTTGTTTTAAGCTTTTCTCTCCTCTTAGCGCAGTGTCATGTTGCCTTATGATTGGCCCAGGTCTGCAACTCAGCTACTTGTATGGTCTCACCTGCCTAGGGCAGGTTAGGTTGATGAGGGACAAGCTCTGTGCATGTGTAATTCTCAGCATACTGGCTACTACATTGGTAGGTTAACCAGACTCCAGTAGATGGACCCAGACTGAATGACATTTGGGGACACAAATTAGACTCTATAGGAGATAGATAGATAGATAGATAGATAGATAGATAGATAGATAGTAGAGGACACTAAATTGGGTGGAGGCTATAAGGTGAGATGTGGATGCAGAGGGGATCTAAACATCATCAAATTATGTTTTATACTTGGGAGGCAGAGGCGGACAGATCTCTGTGAATTCAAAGCCAGCCTGGTCTACATACTGAGTTCCAAGACAGCCAGAGCTACAGGGAGCTCCTGTATCAAAAAGATTTTTTTTTTAATTTCAGCTTAAAAAAAGCATTAAAAAAAATTCAGCCCATGGACCGAAAGTGAATTGTCTTGGAAGCTTAGCGAGCAGCTTCAGACTGAGGTTCAATGATGAGTGATGTGAGCAGTCACAGCTTCCTTGGAACTGAAGACAAAACTAGTCTTCCTCAAGTTCTTATTGCACCCATGTACTTTTCTTAGCTATCTCATTCAAGCCTCCAGCAGCACCTTTGGGACACGCTGTCATCCTCGTTTGGGGTGAGGTAAGTGTAAAGACCCACGCACTCATTACTTTGAAGGGAACACCACCCCTTTGAATTTATAAGTTCTGGAGTTTTTCTTCAAATCAGTCATAATCTTTTACAATAATACCTTGGATGTTTCCAAAGCATTCTGTTAAATAGGATTTTGTAATGTGATTCTCATTTTAAAGGCTCTAAGGGAATTTGATATTTTAAGGAACACTTCAGAGAACCTTATATAAAACAAATAACTCCTTAGTACTATGAACACTAAACTATTAATGTAGCTATATTTTGTGAGGTAGGTGTTTTACAGAACTGGTTTCCTTATAGTATATTGAATCTGTTTTCCAATGCATATATATCCCAAAGGGTATATGAGTCAATAAGAGAGATTGGGGGACATATTCTAGAAAGAAGCAATAAGCTTCTGAAGTCTAAAATGATAAAGATGATGAGAATGAAGATGATGAAGATGGTGAGGATAATGAAGATGATGATAAAAATGTTTAAATTTCTTCCTTCTCAGAGTTTTTCAGTTGCAAAATTTTGAGTCTTTCCTTGCTAGAAGAACACCTGCATTTAACTAAACAAGATATATTTCACCTCTCCATTCTACCTAACTGCTAGGTTGTAACCAATTTTCTGCTATTCTGTCAGTAGGCCTGCTCCCTCCTGAGAGGCTGGGGGATCTGGTTAGCTAAAATAACAGCATGGCTAGGGAGGGGGACATGGGTCTAGATTTGATTTGTAATATAATCTTGTACAAAAATATATATAAAACAATAAAAAAATAAAAAATAACAGCATGGACTACCCCAGACTCAACTGATAGTTCATATGCGATTGTTCTCGACACAAGAAGAATCTGAGCTGAAAACGGTCTCATTGGTTGTATCACAGGCAGAGAAAGAGAGGCACAAACCTTTAGAACAGAATGTTCCTTTAAAAACAGAACTGAAATCAACAACGTACTCCTCCAGTTAGCAACTAGACTGTGATAGCCACTAATCCTGCCATTGGCTGAAATCAGGAGAAATTTCATGCTAATGCTCAGGCAGTGTTCATTCAGAAGCCGACTTCCAAATGATTGGACCACAAAGTTTCACAGCTGGTGTCACATTCCCTCAACAGCCCACAAATGCTTCTTTAATCAGTAACATCTCGGGACAGGAGCAGAGGTCCTAGTTCTAGGTCCTAAGATGAAAGGGGAAATGTGACCGAAGGAAGGAAGTGAAAGGAAGGAAGGAAGCTGGAAGGAGAAGTCAGAGGTGGAGAGGCTGAGAGACGGGGCCTGAAATTTCTTTCTGAAATAATGAATATTCACGTTGGGCACTGCTCCACTCAGTTTCTGAACAGCTTTGTTGGGTCAGCACTTAGGTGTACACCCTTCCTTTCCTCTTCACCTGCTTATATCAGCACTTCCTAGGAATACAGGAGGTATTTCTATCTGACTAACCCTCTACCAGAAAATGCCTGTAAACTCCTGAAAAAATTGTCAAAATCAGTTCAATGACCTTCAGTGAAAAACTAGAGGAGGTGGATGGGGTCTTCAAAAAGCATCGAGTGCCTACATAGGCTGTTGTTGCTGGACCCAGATCTAAGGCAGGCAGGGAAAGTGGGCATTAAAAAAAATAGGCAGGCTATTAGCTTGAAGAAAAAGTAATAGACTTTGAGGTGACCACCACAGCAGCTAGAAAGTGAGACCTGAGTATTCCAGGAAAAGAGATCCAGAAAAAGAGAGCTCTAAATTTTGCATATAAACTTCTTCAATCTCTGGCCCACCCCTGGACTATTGGTAGCACAGGACACATGCCCTGAAACCCAGCTTAGGAAACATGAACTATATTCAAAGGAAAAAGGAAAAAAGCCACCATTAGTAACTGATCTTAAGATGCCCCAATGTCAGAATCAGCAGATAAGGATTTTTCTAAGCAGTCTCTATGAGTGAATGGGAAAACTGGCTCCTAATGAAGAAAATAATTAGATAATATAGTAAGAAATCAAAACTTTTTTCAAAAACCAAAATTCTACTACTGAAAAATAGAAAACCCAAAATAAAATATTTGCTGGATGGGTTTAATAGAAGACTAGAGTTCATAAAGAGCCAGTGAATTTGAAAAAAAGTTGGTAGAAATTATCCAATTTGTAAAATATATGGGCCCCATGATTGGGGAAAGAGGACATTATCAAAAGATTTAACATGCTTGTCATTGGGGAGCAGAGGAAAAGCAAGATTTAGAAAAATGGGAAATGCTCATTTAAAAAGTCTTTGGAGAAAGGCATTAAATTTGCAGATGTATTGGCATCCAAAGAATAAATGAAAGAAATACCTAAGTGGACACATTATCATCAAATTTGCTGAAACCAAAGATTAAAAAATAATAATAACATGACCACAGCCAGCTTCATTACATACTGAAGCAAAATAAGGTAAGTAGCCTTTGACTTCTGATGAAAAAAATAGTGAAATATCATATTTAAAGATGCAGAGAGTAAATTCTGACTGGTTAGAATTCTACATAACAAAAATAGCCTGTAGGAATGAAAGAAAAATGAACCCCTTTCCATATACATGAAAACTAAAAGATTCCATTTAACTTGAAACAGTAAAGGAATCCCCAGCACTGAAAAAAAAAAAAAGGAAAAGGGAGAGAAGAAGAGAGAGAGAGATGGAGGGAGGGAGAAAGGGAGGGAGGGAGGGAAGAAAGTTATATGGACTCAAAAGAAATAACAATGAGATGAGTATAGAGGAAGGAATTAATAAAGGAAGGAATTAATACTATCTAAGTGGTAAATGTTTGAGTAAAGAGCATATTTCCTTCTCCATCTAAAATATATTTCTCGGGCTGAGAGGTGGCTCAGTGGTTAAGAGCACTTCTTGCAGAAGATCCGGTTTTGAATCTTAGCACCCACAGGGCAGCTAATAACTGTCTATCACTCCAGTTCTAGGGAATCTGATCCCTTCCACAGGCACTGCATGACACAGGTCCACTTACAAACATGCAGGCAATACACTCATACACATAAAATAATAATTTTAAATAATTTAAATACTTTAATTAAATAATTCAAAATAATAAAAATGAAATATATTGCTAATAAAAATTATAGCTTCCTATTTTGTGGGGCTTATGATACATAGATGACAACCACTTTACAATGGCTGGAAAGTAAGGGTAAGTGATGAATCAAAAGTTCTCAAGATTCTTAGTCTTCTAATAAAATAGTACTGTTTTCATTGTATATAAACATAGTGTGGAGGCTGTTGTGAGTGGGAAAGTCTCCTTATATGCCTTCTCCAAATGCTTGTTATTGGTATAAAGAAAGGCTACAGATTTTTCTAAGTTAATTTTGTATCCTGCCATTTTACTGAAGCTGTTGATGGTTTCTAGAAGTTTTCTGGTGGAGTTTTTGGCGTCCCTTAGGTACACTATCATGTCATCTGCAAAAAGGGATAGTTTGACTTCCTCTTTTCCAATTAGAACTCCTGATTTCCTTTTCTTGTCTTATTGCTCTTGCAAACATTTCAAGCACTATATTGAAGAGGAGTGGGGATAAGGGGCAGCCTTGCTGGGTTCCTGACTTTAAGGGGAACACTTCTAGATTTTCCCATTTAGAATAATGCTGGCTGTGGATTTATTGTATATGTCTTTAATTGTGTTGAGGAATGTTCCCTTCAGTCCAGTTCCCTCCAGTACTTTAAACATGAAGGCATGCTGAATTTTGTCGAAGGTCTTTTCCCGCATCGATTGAGACTTTTTTCTTTCTGTCCATTTATGTGCTTTGTGACGTTTATTGATTTATGTATGTTGAACCATCCTTGCATCTCTGGTATGAATCCAGCTTGGTCATGATGGATGATCTTTTTGATATGTGCCTGTTTGCAGTTTGCAAGTATTTTGTTGAATTTTCACATTTATGTTCATTAGTGAAATGGGTCTATAAGACATGTATGGCAGAATGCATGAACTGGGGTGGGGGGGCATGGAAAAGGGAGTGTGCCTAAATTGGACTAAGAAATGATGTTTGAAATATGCAAAACACCAATAAAAATATTTTATTAAAAATGTGGAAAAATTCAGAGTTACATATTAAAATTTCAAGAACATCTATTTTTTAAAAGGAAGTACAAAGTGGTATTCATTCCTATTCAACAACAACAACAATAAAACAAAAGCACAAGACTACAAAAAGAATCCAGTGGAGATATTCATAGCAGCTTTATTCAAAAACATCCCACTGTGCTGGACAATGGCTGAGCAACTCAAGAAAGGCCAATGATGGAAATGCAGAATGGACTCAACATGAGAAGGAAAGAACCACTCATTCAGGCATCAACATGGAGGAAGCTCAAAGCATGCAGCTTCTCAATGAAAGTTCTCTCTAGTGAACAAATACCAAAGTTGGAACTGAGAAAGAAGATGATGATGGAGCTTCTGTGAGAGATACTCATGTGTCTCACAAGTTTTTATTCCACAGTGTGTGCATCTATCAAAACGTTGGATGGCACGCTTACAATTTGGGTATTTTACTATAATGCAAATTTACCTCAAAATATAAATTAGACCCCAAATGTTGAATGCTAATTAGTTGCATACACATTGATAATGTAGAGAGAAACTGTACCAATGTGTACTATTATGTTCAACTTATTCTGAACTGTATCCAAAACAAACAGATGGGTTGATGGGTGGATATAGACATGCAATAGCACACAGTACTAATCTCAAAATACAAGGGGTAATTTGTCCCCAAAGATGTCTATATAAGAATCCTGAAAAACTGCAAAAAAAAATTACCTTGGATGATAAAGGGATTTTGCAAATGTAAATAAGAAACTTGAAATAGGACCATTATCCTGGAGATTATCCAGATGGGCCCAGTATAACCACGGATCCTTAAAGAGGGAATCAGGAGGACAGAGGTAGAAGAGGCAATGTGACCAGTAAGCAGACATTGCGAATGGCATGGCTGTGAGCCAAGGAACATGGGAAACCCATAGAAGCCAGAAAATGCAAGCAATAGCCCCCCCCCCCCGGAGCTTCCAGAGAACACACCTTGATCATACCTTCACTTTTCAGCCTGACATGATTCATTTTGGACTCTTGACCCACAAAAATTATAATAGGATACATTTATGTTCTTTTTTTTCTTTGAGACAGGGTCTCCCTGTAGCTCTGGCTGTCCTGGAACTCACTCTGTGGATCAGGCTGGCCTTGAACTCACAGAGATCCGCCTGCCTCTACCTCCCAAGTGCTAGGATTAAAGGTGTGTGCCACTACGCCTGGCCTACATTTATATTCTTTTAAGCCACTAAATCTCTGGAAGTTATAGCAGCAACAGGAAACTCAGACATAATTACATGGCTGTTCAATGCATGATTCTTTTTTTTTTTTTTTGAGACAGAGTCTCCCTGCAGCCCCACCTGGCCTGGAACCCCCTATGTAGCCCAGGCTGGCCTTGAACTCACAGAGATCTGCCTAGGATTAAAGAAAGGCATGTGCCACCACACCTGGCTCAATGTATAATTCTTTAAACTTTTTTGTACATTTGTATATTTTCATGATAAATCACAAAAAACTTTTTTAAAGTCCCATTGGCTAAGTACAAACTTAGATTAAAGGCAAATTAACTGAACTATGTTACACTAACAACTTCTCCATCCTTCTAAAGTTATTTAGAAGTTTTAAGTAGAACCCTTGTTAGTCATCATAGCTTGTAGTTGTTCTGATTGGTAAAATTATAATCAGTAGAAGAGAAAATCAAAGAGCATTTCCTATGGAATAGAGAAGTCACTGTTTTTATGCAGGAATCCCCTACATGAGATCTCAGCCTGGCCTGACAGTTCTCTTAAATCCTAGATCCTAAGATGTTACAATTTCCCATTTCTTCCTCTACTTCTGAACCTGTAAGTTCTCCAGAATATTCCAAATTTATCATTATCTATCTTTTCTTCCTTTCAGAATAATCCAGGAATGAAAGGAAGATTGTTGGAGGGTGGACCCAGTGAGGTGGCTCAGCAGGCAGAAGTGCTTGCTGCAGGAGACGAGGACTTGAGTTCTATCACTGGCATCCACATGAAGTTGAAAGGAGAGAATCAACTCCATAAAGTTGTCCTCTGACCTCCACATGTGCATCCTGAGGTACACACACACACAGTAATAAATAATATGTAATTTAAAAATTATATTTCTTTAGTGTGTATGTTTATGTGTGTGTGTGTGTGTGTGCTCTCATGTGTGTGTGCACACACAATTACATTCTACAGTGCACATGTGGAGGTTAGAGGACAACTTGGAGTAGTTGCTTTTCTCCTACCCTGTGGGACCCAAGGATGAACTCAGGTCATCAGTCTTGGCAGCAAGTGCTTTTATCTGCTGAGGCATCTTGCCAGTTTTTTTGTTTTTTTTTAATTGCATTTTAAATAAACCTTTTAATTAAGAAAGTAGATGTGAGGTAGGGATAGTCAGCAAGTATTTGAAGGATAGGATCAATAACTAGTGTGCATAGGTTGTTTTTAAGTTAAGAGCTCATGAACCGGAAGATTCCTATGTTAGAGAAAGCACATTGTCCTCTTTACTCAGAAAATGACATATTCTTGTCTTTGTTCTTTTCTCTTTTCTTTGCCTTTTTATAAAATATTTTTATTTCCTAGCACTTGGGAGGCAGAGGCAGGCAGATCTTTGTGAGTTCAAGGCCAGCCTGGTCTACATAGTGAGTTCCAGGCCAGCCAAAACAGAGCTACAGGGACATCCTGTCTCAAAAAGATCAAAAAAATATTTTTATTGATTCTTTGAGAATTGCATACAATGTATCTTAATAACATTCAGACCCTCCTTCCCCCATCTCCACCCCACTTTGTATTCCCCTCCCCATGACTTCATGTCCTCTAATTTTTATGGCCTACCAAATCTAATTTGTGTCCCAAACGCTCTTGAGTCCGGGTCCGTCCCCTGGAGCCTGGTTGACCTATCTAGTGTCATATCCTTGAAGAAAACTGACTCTCCTCCTGGCATCATCAATTGCCAATAGTTCCTTGGCTAAGGTTGGGGTTTTTTGCTCACTCCCTCCCCTCTGCACTGGGATTCCATCTGGCTTGAACTTGCACAGGTCTTGTGGATGTTGTCACAATTGCTGGAAAACACTGTTTCCTTGTAGTCGTCCTCTACCTCTGGCTCTTACAGCCTTTCTGCCTTAGAAGGAGAGGCTGTGATCCCAATTAGGGATGAGCACTTTGTCTGTTATTCTCTGCGCATTGACCAGTTTGGGCTCTCTGTGTTAATTTTCATCTGTTGGAAGAAGAAGCTTCTCTGGTGAGAGTTGAGAGATTCATTAATCCCTTTCTCTTTTTTTTGAGATAGGATCTCCCTGTAGCACAGCTGGCCAGGAACTCGTGATGTAGACCAGGCTGGCCTCAGTGTTACAGAGATCTGCCTGCCTTTTCCTCCTGAGCACTGGGGGTAAATCCAGGTACCACCACACCTGGTTCCTTTTCTATTTTTAATTATCCAAACCTACAAACTTGCCTTTACTGTACCATTCTAAAAGTACAAACTTCCTTTGAAAAGAACAGTAAAAATTCACACTAAAGAAAAAGCAAAAAGCAGGCAAACTTTTAAGTTGATTTTAAATTTTAAGTTCCAAAATGGCAAACAAAAACTTGAAAACTTTAAACCAAGTTTCTAGCCCAAGCCATGGTTAAAAATAGGCATCGTAGTCATGCATGAAAAGATTCATAAGCACTCTCTACAGAGCTGTGTTCTCAGAAAGGGAAAGATCTGATTTCTCAAAATCTGTTTCTCAAGCAAAATGAATAAAATATCTCAAATATTTTATTGCAAGTGCCAAACACGGCAGATGGCATTTGCACGAGGATTATATAACCACACTGAAAGCCAACGATAAAGCTCTGAGACTATGCTCAAAATGAAATGCCTCTGCCTCAGTCCTCACTAAGCAGTGGCTCTGTTCTTCTCCATGAAGGGACATATTCTGGACTGTTAGAGACAGACACAATCAGAGGCTCAACAGTGAAACTGAAATCCAAGCTCAGTCACTCCCTGGTGTCTCCTCCTGATCACAGATACCCCAGACACAACAGAGCCAGTGGATTCCCACTTTGAAATTCTTATGCATGATTTCCATGAGACATCCAAATTCTTCATTCCATTAAATTGTTTTGATCTCAAATTACATCTTTAGTGATCACTTTAGTGGCCATGACAGTCCTAGGCTTTAGTGTCTCAACATATATTTTAGATAAATGAATTATTAATATTGAAGTTCTGTTTTCAGAGGTAATGTTGTACTCTAATAGGACGTCAGGAGAAGTCTTTCCTTCTGGAAGACCACACGTTGGTCAGCTTTCCATTGAGGTAAAAAAATAACCCCAAAAGAGCAATGCTTTACTTTGGCTCGTGGTTTGACAAGTTTCAGTCATACTCTATGATGGAGAACCTGTGGTAGAGCAGACCTCCCACCTATGGCAGCCAAGAAACAGATTATGGGCTGGAGAGGTGGCTCAGCAGTTGGGAGCACTGGTTGCTCTTGCAGAAAACCCGGGTTCGAATCTCAGCATCCATGTGGCAGCTAACAACCATTATAACTCCAGTTCCAGGAGAATTCAGACACCCTCTTCTGACCTCTGTAGGCATTGTACAACACTGGTGCATCTACCTACATGCATGTAGGCAATGCACTCATACACATAAAAATAAAAATAAGGGGCTGGAGAGATGGCCTAGCGGTTAAGAGCGCCGACCGCTCTTGCAGAGGACCCGGGCTCGATCCCCAGCACCCACATGGTGGCCAAGAGCCGTCTGAAACTCCAATTCCAGGAGAACTCCAGTTCCAGGGGAATCCGAGACCCTCTTCTGACCTCCGCGGCATTGCACGACACGGGTGCATAAACTTGCATGCAGACAATACATTCATACACATACAGAAATAAATTAAAAAATTAAAAAAAAATAAGTAAAAAGAATTTTTAAATAATAAATAAAATTTTAATAATTAAAAAAAAAAAAGAAACAGAGTGGGAGAGAGAAGAAAGGTCAATTATCCCAATAGTCCCTTCAAAGGCACACCCCCAATGACCTAACTTCCTTCCCTGAGCCCTCTTTATTTTTATGATTCTAGTGACAGAGTATAAGGCCTTATGCATGGAAGGCAAGCACTCTACCATTGAGCTACATCCTAAGCCCCTATTTTTAAGAGACAGATCTCACTATGTAGCTTAGGCTAGACTTCAACATACTATGTAGCCTGGGTAGTCCTCAGACTCTAGATTTTCCTTCTCCCACCTCCCAGGTTCTGAGATTACAGGTATGCACCACCACTCCTGGCTAGACTGCTTAAGCTACGATCACTTCCCAATAGTACCAATGCAGCCCAACACAAAATCATAAACTTACTTAACACATTATGAAGCGTGTGTGTGTATGTGTGTGTGTGTGTGTGTGTGTGTGTGTGTAATTCAATTGAATGGCTTTTTTTCTTTCTTGAGACAGGGTCTCCCTGTAGCCCCAGCTAGCCTAGAACTCACTATGTAGACAGGCTGGCCTTGAACTCACAGAGATTCACCTGCCTCTGCCTCCTGAGTACTAGGATTAAAGGTGTGTGCCACCATTTAGCTACCCAGCTAAATGGGTATTAATGGTGTATACTACAGAGGTCATATTGCAGTGTCAGAAGGTTGGACACACCTGCTTTAACAGATAGGACTTTGGAGGACATTCAAGATTCAAACCACAGCAGAAAACTTCCTTTCTAACAAAGGACTCAACATTATTCATTCTATTAAACCTAGCAAAGATGGCACCTTTAGCCATAAACACATGTTGAGTGGTTACTCTGATAAACTACTTACATTGCTGAGCTACAAATTTACATAAAATAACATTCACCAAGTTCAGGAGTATAATCAGATTTCTTCTTAAAACAAATGTTTACAATTGTGCAGCCAGTGCTATACTGAGACAGAGAAAACTACCACCATCCAAAAAAGGCTTCCTGTTTCTTTGCATTCAACTCCCTGGCCCAATATCACTATTGATTTATCTTTTGTAGAATCTCATATGCATTGAATCATATAGCATCCTAGCATCCGGGTTATCTCATTAATAAGCAACATGTGTGAACTTTAGTCATGCTGTTGTGTGAATCAATAGTTCAGTCATTTTTATTTATGAATGTCCCACATTTGATGGGCAGTTGGGTGATTTTCCATTTTGAGCAATGGGAATGAATAGCTCTGAACATGCAAACACTAATCTGTACAGACAAAGGTTTCATGTTTTCTTAGATAGATTCTTAGGAATGAAACTGTTGGGTCATTTAGTAAGTGTATATTTGACTTTATAATAAATCATCAAGTTTTGTACCAATCGAACATAGTATTTGTTTTTTCATTTGTTTTTTCACATGCTCATCAATACTTTGTATGGTCAGACTTTAAAATTTGTTTTAAATTATTTTTTTAATTTATGGGTCCGAGTGTTTTGCCTACATGTATGCAAGGGTCATACAATGCCCTTGAAGGACAGAAGAGGGCATTGGATCCCTTGGAACTGGAGTAATGGATGGCTATCCTATTAGCTGCCATCTAGGTACTTGGAACTGAACATGTGTTCAGTTCTGGAAGAGCAGCCAGTGCTCTTAGCTGCTTAGCCCTTTCTCTAGTCCCATGGTCAGTCTTTTTAATCTAAGCCATTCTGGTAGGCATACAGTGGTATCTCAATGTCCACTTTTAATAATTTGTATTTCCCTAATGACTCATTCTCTCAAGCATCACTTTGTGTGTTTAACATACTAATCTGGTTACTAGGCTTTATATGGTATATAAACAAGCACTGAAGGGTGAAACATTTCCTCCAATAAACACGCACTTGTAAACTCCGAGCTGTGCACACTCTAGACTTGTTATCTTGAGATAGGACCATCCCTAAAAAATGAGCTGCATTTCAGAAGAACACTTCAAAGTAAAAACTGAATGATTAAAAATCAGATTAATTATCTGTCTTTTCTTCTTTATGGAAGGAAGGATGAGGAGAGAAAAAGAAAAACTTTCAGTTCATAAATAGAAAGATCCAGGCTGGAATGGTGGTCCATTCTCCAGCAATCTTGATTAGACACCCCCTCACAGCATATCCATAGCTATCAGATGGCCATGTGAGATCTGAAGGCTTCAGAACACTAAATTTACCTCTCCAAAGAGCCGAACAACCACACATGTTGTTAGTTTCTTATAGTATTCAATTCTCTCTTCAACTTATTTTTTTTAGGTAGGATTTAAAACACCCACCAGGGATTTTTTTTTAATGAAAAAGAACATTTTTGTTTTGGTGGAAAATGTGTTCAGCTTCTAGTAATTTTTCAAGGTCTTTTTTAAATATGAGATACAGCTTTCTGTCTCCATAAAGTATAGTAAATTGATCATATTCGTGACATTAAAAAATGGCATCTCTGTACTTAGGAAGAGAATAAAATCAGTCCACACAATTATTTTCCCCATCACTAATGCTCCTGAAAGAAAGGTGTGTCCATAACCCCTCCAAATTCAGCATTGCAGACGGGCAGGGACCCTGAGAGTCTCTCCTCCCATTTTCCCATCTTCACCCTGAGAACTGTGTGCACAGATAGCTGATCTCCAGTGTTTAAATTAGAGGATCAAACAATAAATAGGATATTTTTCAAAAGCAGAAAGTCTCTTTAGAAGTAATCTCTATAATAATTTTATTGCTTTTTCATGAATTAGAAGGAACAGAGGAGGAGGGAAAAAACAGGAGGCAAAAAAAAAAAAATGCATTCGCTGATCCATCGATTCCTACCAACCTTTTCTAACCTTGACCTGAACCTGTGTCTGCTTAGGGGTTGCAGGGTTAGTTGACCAGCTCGCATTTTGACTCTGCAGGTATGGAAGTGCGATGATGGTGAAAGGGATGAGTCTTTCTTTCAAGGACACTACATGGGTTGTTCCTCATTTTAAAACTGCAGGTGATGGTAACTACATCTGTACCAATCTAGGTTCTAGTTTCAGTCTTCAAGATAAAGGGAGTATTCCATTTTCATGCTTGACATTTCTCTGAGGAGCAGATTTTCCCATGTGACACATACCACTTTAAATCCAAATATAAGTATAAATGATTTTAGCCCAAGAAGAGAGATGTGATATCAGAGGAGAGCATGGGTTTTGCTCACATGTTAATTACTCCAAGTAGGACTGAACCCCCAAAGACCTTCTGCCTCACCCTCGTCAATCAAGCCTCTTATAGAAATCAAAACTACCAGGGCTGGAGAGATGGCCTAGCGGTTAAGAGTGCCGACACTCTTGCAGAGGACCCGGGTTCGATCCCCAGCACCCACATGGAGGCTGAGAACCGTCTGTAACTCCAATTCCAGGGGAACTCCAGTTCCAGGGGAATCCGACAACCTCTTCTGACCTCCACAGCATTGCACGACACGGGTGCACAAACCTACATGTAGTCAGTACATTCATACACATAAAAATAATAATAAATAAATAAAAAATAAAAAAAGAAATCAAAACTACCTAATCAGTTGTAAGACTCAGAAAGATTTGTAAATATAATCATGACTTTCCCCTCTTATATTTTCTCATGGAGCCTCCTTGCTACAATCCATCTCCATATCCATACCCATGATCTTTGAAGTCCCCAGTGCTCACTCCTACAACCAATCCCAATATACTCCAAGACCCCAGCTTCTTCCCTGTTCATACCCCAACTCTCACTCCCTTCTTCTCTGAAATCACAGGGAGAAGAAAAATATAGCCAAGCCCATTTCTGTAGGTGTGCCCTGTTGGGATAAAAGGCTGATGTGCCTGAGGTCAAGTCCAAAATGCAGAGAAGAACAGAGAGGATGAAGGGATCTGACAGGAGAATTCCTACAGCCCAAAGCATCATCTCAATAAGCAGAGGTACTGACTTCATCTTTTCTTTTTTTTTTTCTTTTTGGTATTTTTGAGACAGGGTCTCCCTTTAGTCCCAGCTGGCCTGGAGCTCACTCTGTAGACCCTTGAACTCACAGAGATCCGCCTACCTCTGCCTCCCGAGTGCTAGGATTAGAGGTGTGCACCACAACGCACAGCTGACTTCACCTTTTCTTAAAAAAACCACCATACTTGGTAATTCACTAAGTCGTGCATTAATAATGATGTGTGTGTGTGTGTGTGTGTGTGTGTGTGTGTGTGCCTCCAAAGCACAGTTATTCGCTTTAATAGTAAGTCACCTGTGGGTACGGAATAGTGGAAAAAAAAACCCTTCCACTTCATCTCCACCCACTGAGGCTCAAGCCACCACCTTAGAGAGCTGCAGATGCTAACCCAAAAAGCATAGTCTAGGTCACTGTGGTACAGACGTTCTTCTGAATGGACCGACCTTGCACATCAATGCTTCATCAAGATTGTAGACTTGACTATGGTTCTTCTGAAAGAAAGGGAGGAGCCAGGGATCCACCAACCCCTTCCAACCAGCCAGCTCACCTTTGCTGTGTAAGGGAAAAAGCTAAGGGCTTATAGGCTGATCATGCTTGGGGCAAGTCTCTCCTACCTTAGCCGTCTTGTGCGGAGGTCTCAGGGCTCCCAGACCAGGATGAACATGAGGCAGAACACCAAAACCCTGTAAGTGACCCCCTCACCCATTCACCCATTTGCTCTGTGAACAACCCATTAAACTCTCAAATCTCCCTAAACTGTAATTTTGGAGAGTCTTTCTTACCTTGTCTTTGGGAACTCCGGAGCAGGAGGTCGAGGCGGGCATCTGTCCATCTCTCCTGGGAAGGAATTCTCAACAGTCATTAAGTGAGTAGTCCAGCTTCCCAGAGTGACCCAAATGTCCTTCTAACACAATTACACTGTTCTATCGATAGACATCCTATGGTCAAAGATTAAGGTGACTATGAGGTAGCTGTGGCTTATCCAGAGTACTACCTGGTAACCTAGAACTGACTTAATGCATCCTCCTCCCTTTCCAAAAATAGCTATAAATTACCAAAGCAATAATAATAGTAGGGTAACATTTGGGCTTCCTGCTACCATGCCCAGTGTCTTTCACTGATTATTTCATTCTGAGCTCACAACACCCCTACCAGGTAGGTGCTCACGTGGTGTCCACAACACAGAGTAAATGAAGGAAGGACGTTGAAACATAGGTTGGAGGTCATACAGGACAGCCCAGGCCTTCCACCCAGCCACACACTCTATACACTGACATTTCAGACTCCTGTTGTTCCCCAGGCACCCCCTGAATCATCACTATATGAATTATATACCCTGCAGACTCTCATGTGGTCGTAGAAAACCAGCACAACTTCTAGCTGCCCTCCCTTAAGTAAGACATGATAGGCTAATTGCTTCACTCTCATCTATAAATTGATTTTTTTTTAATTTTTTTTCCCAGGCTGGCCTTGAACTCGAGATGCTCCTGCCTCTGCCTCTTCAGCATATCCTACTGGTGTGTGCCACCACCACCAACTAAATTGATTATTTATAGAAAGGTCTAGTTCATTTCACTTGAAAGTCTTAAGGAAACAAACCTTTGGCTAATATGCAAGATGCATTAAGAGTTCCTTCATTTCTTGCTTCCAGAACATTTTTTTCTGGCCTCCTACAGCAGGCATGGATACCCAGCTCTGCTTTTGAAAGCCTAAGGCAGTAATTTCATCGAGTTGACTGCCTCCCAGAGCCTGGTCAAGTAAAAGTACACAAGTAACTCCTAGGTTCTTTTTTTTAATAAGGTAGAATAGCATTTATTGATTCCAAAATGGTCTCATACATGCTGTTCCATGGAGAATCCAGGTGTCTCCAGGGTTCAATCTGAGCCAATCAACCATGTTCATCAGGAAGAAGGTTAACCAGACACTTCTCCTTGCAGGTTGCCATCATCTTCTCGATTTCTGCAATAGCTTTCCCTGGATTCAGACTCTTGGGGCAGGTCTGTGTGCAGTTCAAGATAGTGTGGCAGCGATAGAGAGAGAAGGGATCCTGTAGCTTGGCCAGACGTTCCTCTGTGAAGTCCTCTCTGGAGTCGATCATCCAGTGGCAGGCCTGCTTGAGAACTGCAGGCCCCAGGTACTGGTCTCAGTTCCACCAGTGGCTGGGCAGCTGGTGCTGCAGCAGGCGCACAGGATGCACCTGTACAGCCCATCCAGCTTCTCCCGATCTGCAATGGACTGCAGGTACTGCTGCTTGCCTTCCTCGGACTCATCCTTCTTCTTCAAGCAGGGCTCGATAGATTTGTACTGTGCGTAGATGTTATTCAAATCAGGAGCTAGATCCTTGATGACATATATATGCGGAAGAGGGTAGATTTTTGAGACTTTGCTGAGGTCTGAGTCAATCTTCCGAGTGTATCCCGGGGTGTTGCCTCCATTGATGTTCACGGCACAAGAGCCTCAGATCCCTTCTCTACATGATATTCGGAAGGTCAAAGTGGAATCCACTTCATTCTTAATCTTGATTAAAGCATCCAGTACCATAGGACCACACCCGCAGGCCGACTCTGCCAAGGGCGGATGCCAGGAAGCCGCACCTCAAGGAGCCCCGACTGCCACCACCTTAAATCCTAGGTTCTTAAGCCTTTCTGTCAAGTAAGTCTGCCATGGAATATTTTGTAATGTAATGCAGTGGCAGAGATACTTGAAGTAAGTTTCCTAAATCTGCAGTATTCCCCAAGGAGAGGACAAAAGTTATCCTAGAAGCAGCACAGGGAAGGTGTTAAAGAGAATGCATGGACCTCATTTTGAATTATAGATCTTGCATTTCCCATCTTAGACATGTTAGGCTCTCTCTCTCTCTCTCTCTCTCTCTCTCTCTCTCTCTCTCTCTCTCTGCATTTGCTTTGTGTATTCGTCCCCATATGAGTGCATGTGAGTGGAGGCCAAGATTGATGTCAGGTGTGTGTCCCTCAGTTTTGGGCAAGTTCTTGACCTCTTTGATCTTCGATTTCCCCATCTATAGAAGAAAAAGCACAAAGGCAGCTACATCTTAAAAGTAGAGTAACATTAGCCACACCTGTCACATGCTAACACTAGCTAATTCATTTTATGGAGTTGTGTCATGTGTGCATGTGAGTATATATTCCTGTATGTACGTGCTCAAGTGCATGTGTGTATATCAACATGTGTATGTGTTTGTGCATGCGGAAGCCAGAGGACAATGTGGATATCATTCTTCAGATGCCATCCATTTTTTCGTCACAGTCTCTCATTGGCCTGGAACTTCCTGTTTGCTAGATTGCGTGGCCAGCAGGCTCTCGAGACCTCCTGTCTCTGCTTCCCACTCCTGGGACTTACCGCACACCACCGCACGTTTTTAAAAAACATATCTTCTTATTTTTTATTTTACACGTATGAGTGTATTGCCTGCATGTATGTAAGTGCACCTGTGTTATGCCAAGCCATCTTTTCAGCCCATACCCAGCTTTTCTTAAGAGTTCTGGGGACTGAACTCAGGTCCTAGACTCACATTCCAAGCTCTTCTCCAAATGAGCTATCTCCTCAGCACCCATTTTTAAATGTTTTTATTGTATTCCGCATTTTTTCATTGGACAGAGAATTCCTTATCAACTTCATTCTGAAAAAGAAAAAAGGATAATAAGAAGGTTGTTTAAAAAAAAAAGTAGAGCAGGGCGTGGTGGTGCATGCCTTTAATCCTAGCACTTGGGAGGCAGAGGCAGGTGAATCTTTGTGAGTTCAAGGCCAGCCTGGTCTACAGAGTGAATTCCAGGATAGCTGGGGCTACAGGGAGACCCTGTCTCAAAAAGACCAAAAATAATAATAATAATAATAATAATAATAATAATAATAATAATAAATAAATAAAAATAAAGTAGAAAACACTAATGCTGTGCACACCCCACAGCCAGGAGAACTGAGGAATGCCTCCGGCCTGGGCACAGAAAACAGCCAATTTCACCTATTTCCTAGAACTTTTTAAGTGTGTATTTATAGCACATATTTAGGTGTTTGTGCTGTTTATATAATTAGACATTTTCTCTAGCATATCCAGTAATTATTTTATCAAATGCACATCTGTTTTAATTAGCCATGTACACACTTTACTATACTGTAAAATGTCAAACACATTGTAAAATAGCTCCAAGTCCATTAACACATAAAAACAAAACTTCACTTGACATATCACCAACAGCTGCAAGAAGCTCCTAGACCCAACCAGCTGCTACCCAACAACTCCCAGCCAAGGGCGGCTCTGCCAGCCCTACACAGATTCCCCCCAAGCTGCAGCCCCGATTTCTGTTTGCGGTTCTTGTACCTCTGTGTACTTGTCTGATAGGGTGCACGGGACGTGCGAGTGACTTGGCAGGCGCCACGCATACCAACTCTCTTCAGTTTGCCAAACCGGAAGTTCATTGCAGATGCTGATACCAAATACCTCAAACCCAGACGCACCTGTAGTTGCTGACGGCTAAAACTCCCTGGTCGTGTGGATGGGGACACTGAGAATCAGAGGGAAGTGGACTGACTCATTTGATATCCAATTCTGTTCTATTTCTGCCATGTTGGTGTCTACACCAACATCAATATAGGTGTGCAGATAAAATGCTAAACCCTGGGCTCCAATCCAGGATACCTTAGCTGGGGCCGAAGAATGTATATTTTAACAGATATTGCTAGCAATGAATGGCTACTTCATGACCTATGCTGAAGGGCTCAGGTGTACAACCCATCTCTCTCTCTCTCTCTCTCTCTCTCTCTCTCTCTCTCTCTCTCTCTCTCCTTATGGTCTTCCTTTCTGAGCATCTTCCCATTTCGAACTGGCAGATGCTGTCAGGACTTACTGGTCTACCATATTGACTTGCCACAGCATTGGAATTGATTAACCCTGAATATAATATTCCCAAATCTTTTCTCAACAGACTCTTCAGTGGCAGTTGTCACTGTTGTTGGTGTTTGAAGGTTTTGCACTATAGCTTCAATAGTGTGTGTTGCAGAAACATAAGGTGCCTGTGTTCAGTTTCTTTCCACAGAGAACTCACTAGAAATCCCTCACTCGGCACTGCTGTTGACCTATTATCTCTCTGACAAGTTGTCTGAAAACAAACAGCCCTTAAGTAATCAAACTAACTTTATACCTCAGGGGCCTAGAAAGGTGTATTAGCTGCTCTTCTGTGTCACTGGGATCAAATACCTACAGGAAACAATTGAAAGGAAGAAAGATTTGTTATGACTGGTGGTTTAAGGGGTAACAGTACAGCAGAGTGGGGAAGGCAGGGTAGTAGGAACACAGGATGGCTTGCTTGAGTTTCAACAGACCAGGAATTGGAGCAATTGGGCCATTAGAGGGCCCAGGTTATATAACCCCTAGGACCTGCCTCCCAGTGGCTCACTTTTTCAAGCAAGACTCCACAGCCCCCAAAACAGCTCCCCTGCCCCCCAGGTGGGGGCAAGTGTCCAGAACACCTGAGCCTGGGGAGGGGGGGTTGGGGGGGACAGGACACGGACTACTCAATCCATCACAAAGGGAAGAAGAATAAACATGAACCTAACACTTGTAACACCAAAAATATAATGAAATGCTCAAGAATAAATTTTATCAAGGAGGTAAAAAATCTAGACAAGAATTAATGAAAGAAACTGAACTGTATGCAAGTAAATGCAAACACTGAAATAATATTATTAAAATGAACTGTAGCCAGGCATGCTGATTGTCTGTCTTTAATCCCAGCACTTAAGAACCAGAGGCAAGTGGATCTCTGTGAGACTAAGGCCAGCCTAGTCTATATAAAGAGTTCCAGGCCAGCCGAAGTTACAAACAAATAAACAAAAAATAGAACTATAAAAAAATAGATTCAATACAATCCCTATCAAAATTCTCAGGCTATTTTTCACAGAAATAGGAAAGCAAACCCAAATTTATATGAACTCACAAAGGACCCTAAGCCAGGCATGGCAACACATTCCTGTAATGCCAGCATTCTGGAGGCTGAGGTAGAAGGGTTGTGCACTGGAGGCTGCCCACTGAGTCGGATACTAGCCTAGGCTACATAGCAAACCCCTCTCTCAAAAAATGATCACACAGTTTTATTCAGATTCTGTACACAGTAACTCAAATGACTATCAACCAAATAATGGACAGCCACATATAAACCACATCTTCACACAATGAAAGACTAGTCAGCACTAGAAAAGAACTAGCAATACATGGATGAACCAGAACTGGAAAACCATGGACGAGTCTCATCTCGATGACATACTGAGCAAAAACTGGAACCCAAAGAGTCCACTATAGGATGCTGTTTATAGAAAGCTAAAGAAGGGGATGGAGAGATGTCTCTGTGGTTAACAGCACTGACTGCTCTTGCAGAAATCCAGGGTTCAATTCCCAGCACCCACATGGTGGCTAACAACCACCTGTACGTCCAATTTCAGGGGAATTCGACATCCTCTTCTGACTTCCATGGGCATTGGACAACATAGGTGCACTTATATATGTCCAGGCAATACATTCATACACACTAATTAAAATATAATAATAATGAAATTAAGAAAGTAGTAATGAGAAAGAAATGTCTTTCTGAAGAAAGAACAGTGGGAAAAAAATCTTTGAATATAGAAGTCATAATGATTATCCTGAGAAGGTGAGAGGATGGACCAACAAGATCCCTCCCAGGTAACAGAAATGTCCTGAACATTAATAGGGGTAGACAGCTGTTTCCTCTGGATTGAGCATGACAATCGCCATATTGAATGAAGCAAAGCAGTTATGTTGACTCTCCTGAGACCCTTACAACATCAGGCCTATTAACATGCAGGGGGAGGGTCACAAGACAACTCATGAGGCTCAAAAGGCTCATAGGACCTGCACAAGCCTCCTCCTGTCTGAGGTGGGATTTTGCAGTAGTGAAGCTGCCTGTAAATAACTCATTGGTTTACCAAGTGGGGCTTGTATGGAAGCCTTTATTTTGGCCCTCCCTATCTGGGGGTGAATGGAGGTTTCTTCACATCTCACCAGGAAAAGGTGTGCAACAATACGAGTGTAGCTCTATAGATGTTTGCACTTTGAAAGTTCATCAGGAGGGCTAGCTCTGCTTCCTGTGTCTGTAACCCAGCACTCAGGAGGTCCAGCCAGGAGGATCATGAGTTCAAGGCTAGCCCAGGCTACTTGCCAAGACAAAACCCAATGTCCATCAGGGACGACGATGCTGCTCATTGGGCGATTACTTATCTAGCATCACAAGGCCATTGGTTCCAGCTCCAGCCACCTCATCACACATACATGAATGCACCAAACTGAATATTTTTTCTTTCTTTTTTTTTTTTGTCTTTTTGAGAAAGGGTCTCTCTGTCACCGTAGCTGGCCTGGAACTATCTAGACCAGATTGGCCTTGATCTTGATCTCACAGAGATCCACCTGCCTCTGCCTCCCAAGTGATGAGAATAAGGTGTTCACCAACATGCCTTGCTCCTGAATGGGTTTTATATCATACAAATGATATTTTAATTTTTTTGTGTTTTTGAGACAGGGTTTCCCTTTAGTCCCAGCTGGCCTAGAGCTCCCTATGTAGACCAGGTTGGCTTTGAACTCACAGAGATCCACCTGCCTCTGCCTCCTGAGTGCTAGGATTAAAGGCATGTGCTACCACACCCAGCTTATTTATTATTTTTTATGCATATGAGTGTACTGTCTTTATGTAGGTTGGTGCACCAGTGCTGTGCAATGCCTCAGAGGTCAGAAGAGAGTGTCAGATTCCCTTGGAACTGGAGTTAAAGACAGTTCTTAGCCACCATGTGGGTGCTGGGAATTGAATCAGGGTCCTCTGCAAGAGCAGTCGGTGCTCTTAACCACTGAGCCATCTCTCCAGCCCCTCATTTATCTTCTTTACCAGTGACCTTGTCACTTCACATACAATTAATTTGGTACTTTAATCCTTGTCACAGCACTTCCTAGAAAGGCAATGCATTGCATCTCTCTGCTACTAGGGGATTAGCTGAGATTTGAAATTGTCCTTCTGGCTCCAAAGTTTTCATTCATCAGCTACATTCAACATGTATCAGTCTTTATGTTGAGTGGTGAGAATGCCAACTAGTGCATCCATTATGGAAATCAGTGTGGAGGGTCCTCAGAAAGCTAGAAATAGGTCCACACAATCCAGCCATCCCACCCCTGAGCATATACCCACAGGTCTCTACATCCTTCTGCAGAGACACCTGTTCATCCATGTTTTTGCTACTTTATTCATAATACCCCGGAAATGGAAACAACCTAGATGTCTATCAACTGGAAAGGATGGTACATTTATATAAGGGAATATTATTCAGTGGTTAACAAAAACAAAGTTATGAATTCCTCAACTAAATGAATAGTACAAGAAACGATTATCCTGAATGAAGTAACCCAGACCCAGAAGGACAAAAGCCACATGTTCTCTTTCTAGCTTTGAATCGCTAGACATGCATGTTTCTACCAGAAAATCCATAGAGGTTGGAAACTAGTAAGGGGTGATTGGATGAAGGCTTCATGGGAGGAAAGATAGAATGCACTGGTATAAAGTAAAAGGGGACAGTGGAATAATGGAGTATGAAGAGTTAAATGGGGTGGGGAATGAGAGTACAGGGCAGAGGAGGGAGGATGGAGATGGATAATTAACAACAAAGGCCTTTAGAAAAGGCCACTATAGAAGCTTCTTAAAGCATATACATAATAAAAGGAGATCAAAATGGGTTACCTTATAACAAGAGCACATTGCCCCAATTAGACACCATAAACCAGCAAAGTAAAAGCTCAATGCCAGGGATGAACTCCCTGGTTTCAAGCTGTTGATCAGAGGTCCCATAGATCCTACAGAATTATTAGGCCATTGCCCTCGTTCATGGTTACCTACCTAAATTTGATGGTAAGACCCCACTGCTGAAGAAACTATACACATGAATCACAGAACAAACAAGGAGCTATGGAGCTGGAACTGACCTCAAAGCTTCATCTCTCCTGGCTAGCTTTCATTGTGCTGAAAGGTGCTATGCCTGCTACCTGAAGAGAAAAGTAATCATCATCCTTGCCCAGCTGTAAACCCTGAGAGCAACAATAATCGCTAGCCTGGCAAGATATGTCCATTGATGCAAAATGTATGGGAGTAACCAACCACTTTCTGACTAGATTTAAAGTCCCTTTCACAGAATGGAGTCCATACTTGCCACTGATATCAGACCTAGAAACCTGTGGCTGGACAGGTCACAGGCTGTAAGGGAGAACCTACTACTATTATTCTGCTAAATGGGCATAATATTAAATCAACTCCTAATGATATTATTAAACCAATAGATTAATGCATCTCCCAATTCTAACCACAGAACCCTCTTGCAGGAAGTAGTGATTAACACAGAGAACTATAACTGGTCAACATGAGAAGAATAAGAGACTATCCCTGAACAGGACACCTATATCAAACCCTTGCCTCTCAAGGCTCAGGGATCATTGCAGAAGAGGGAGCAGAAAGATCATAAGAGCCAGAGGTGATGGATGACCACAAGGAGACAGTGTTTGCCAGACAGCAGGTCAGTTACTCATATGAATTCATAGCAATTGATGCACAAGACCAGTGTAAGCGCAAGCCAGACAAATTCCCAGCATAGAGGAATAAGAACCCTCAACCCTATCTGAGGGGCTATTGACAGCTGGTAGCTGTTGGAAGAGGAAGAGTCAGTTTTCCTTATAGATGTGATACTAAGTAGATGAACCCACACTAAAAGGCACTTGGGAAGACAAATTAGACTCCATACGACTTGATAGTAATAATAATAATAATAATAATAATAATAATAATAAAGGACATGAAATTGGGCAGAAGGAGGTTGCAAATGGGAAGGAGGTGTAAATATGATCAAAATTAATTTTCCAATTCTAAAAAAATAAAAATATATTTTATAAAAAGAAATGAAAATATTACCCTTAAATAATGACAGAGTTGGGGCTGGAGAGATGGCCTAGCAGTTAAGAGCACCGACCGCTCTTACAGAGGACCCAGGTTAGATCCCCAGCACCCACATGGCGGCCAAGAACCGTCTGAAACTCCAATTCCAGGAGAACTCCAGTTCCAGGGGAATCCGACACCCTCTTCTGACCTCCGCGGCATTGCACGACACGGGTGCACATACTTGCATGCAGACAGTACATTGATACACATACAGAAGTAAATAAATGCCGGGCGTGGTGGCGCACGCCTTTAATCCTAGCACTTGGGAGGCAGAGGCACGTGGATCTCTGTGAGTTCGAGGCCAGCCTGGTCTACAGAGTGAGTTCCAGGACAGCCAGAGCTACAGGGAGACCCGGTTCCAAAAGAACCAAATAATAAATGAATAGATAAGTAGAATATAATGAATAATGACGACAGGAGTCAAGGCAGCAAACTTAATCTAAGTCCATTAGATAATATGTGTGTAGTCGCAAATTGTAACCTTTAATGGTACAATGTAACCTGAACCACTTGAACTATGTCGGAAAGAAGATAAGTAAAATGGTGCTCTTAACTCCAGAAACTAAGAAAAACAGTATTAAATGTAGCTCAAGCAAAGTAGGTAATGAAGATAAATAAATACAAAAGTAAATTTAAAACAGAAAGACAAAGTTGATAAATTATACCAAGAATTGGTTCTTTGACAATTTAATAAAACAGGCAAAGCTCTGGATAAGTCAATCAATAAATATAGAAACAAAATCATAACTAAATTCATTTAGGAACAAAACATGATGGGGGAATGCAGCCCTACTAAATGAATGAGAGGGTGAGCCTTGGCAGGGACAGGCATGGGTAAGAAAACCAAGTGGAATCAAGATGTAAGCCCATTTTTAATTATTCCCAATGAAAATTCTGAAGCCAGTAAATTTTACAGTGTAAATGTTATATTATTTTTTTTTTATATATATATAAATCTTGACAGTCTCAAGCAGCCCACAGTGGCCTCAAACTATAGCTGTAGGGATAATCTGGAACTCCCTTTTTTTTTTTTTTTTTTTTTTGGTCTTTTTAAGACAGGGTCTCCCTGTAGCTCTGGCTGTCCTGGAATTCTCTCTGTAGACCAGGCTGGCCTTGAACTCACAGAGATCCCTCTGCCTCTGCCTCTGCCTCTGCCTCTGCCTCCGGAGTGCTAGAATTAAAGGCACTGTGCACCACCATCCCCAGCTTGAATTTCTCTCGATCCTCCTGCCTAACCCAAGTGCTGGGATTATAGGTCTGCATCACCCTGCACAGTTTAATTTAGTTGTGATTATAAATTTTCAAAGAACAGAAGGTACTCACATATAATGGCTACTTTATACAAAAGAAATAAAGAATTTGTTTTATAAAGTTATGACTATGATACCATACACTGCCAAAATGAGGTGTATACACTTTTGCATTTTTGTCTAACATGTTTGTTAGACTAATATGATTCCCTGCACACATACACACAAATGTAGGTGTGTAGATAAGAGTGAACATAGCAGGTCATCACTGATTATATTTTTGCCTTTCTTTAAATGAATTTTTTCTGTATTTCATACAAAAGTTTTAATAAATCTTGATTGCCTTTATATCCACTTCTCCATTGGCACCTCCTCCTCCTCCCCTGCAGCCCCTCCCCCTCCCTGGGGTTCGTGCATTCTGTCATTTTAGTTAGGGTCTATTGTGCCAAACACTTTCCTCAGGCATTCCTCAGGGCCAGGTCATCCTCTGAGCTCTAGTCAACTTATCCAGAGTCTCTCTCTTAAAGAAGTCCAGGTCTTCCTCACCCAAACACCATCTGCTGCCAATATTTCCTCAGCCAAGGTTGGGCTCTGCTACCCATTTCTGCAGTTCTGTGTTGGGTTTTTGTCCAGCTGAGCTTGCACGGGTCTTGTGCATGCTGCTACCAATGTGTAGATTCATATGAACAGGGTCTGAGGAGCTTGTAGTGTTCATTTCTGTTTGGTCTTGTATCACCTCCCTGGATCTTACAACCTTTCTGCCCCCTCTTCTGTAATGCACCCTGAACCCTGGGCAGGTGAAGCTGAATGTTGGTGACCTGTCCGTGGAGCCACACTCTGTAGACTCCTAATCTTCATGGTTTGGCCATTCAGGCCCGTTTTAGTTCCTGGTCACCTGTTGCATGGAGAAGTTTCCTTAATGAGAGTTAAGAGGTAGTTAATGACTTCTTGGGTCCTTGTTCTATGATGCTTGGAGCTTATGTGTAGCAGTTGCATTCTGTGGCCTAGGCATGAGCAATTCACAGACCATGTCTGCGTGGGTCCAGTTGTGGGACTCTGTACTACTCTCATCTGGTGCAAAAGAAGCTTCTTTTCTGAGTGGTGTCTGGGATATTTGTCTGTAAATATAAAGATACTTCTTTTGTAGTTAGTAAAATGTTACCTTAGCTTAAGAATGAAAGGGGAATGGCAGAAGGCTAGTAGGTGACAGGTGATTCTAAGGGAGGAATGGATAAAATCAGGGTATCTAAATGGGAGAGGAGAGGAAGGGTTATAGAAGGAAAGGGGGGCAGGGGGGAAGGAGCCCAAGAGAAGAAGAGCCATAGGAGCCTGGCAATATCAAGGGACAAACGAAGATACTTTAAATGGAGAAGACATGGAGGGAGGGCTAGACAGGTAAAGGGAGAGAGGAGAGATAAATGAAGCCCTGCTGGGGTTAAAAAACCTGAGAGAATCATATTAGTCCAACAATCTATTGACAAATTACACATACAATACCTCTACATGAGTCCATAAGCAAAGATGAAGGCTGCATACCAAGAGACTCTGCCAGACAGAAGAAACCTTCCTTTGAGTCATTGGCCAAGATAGTCCAAGAGACTCCTCAAGTGGCACAGTCTATCGCCACAGCCCTTGATTGCCAGGACATGCTTTGGAGACCGATCTTGAGCAATGGAGCTGGATCTGCCCTGGAAGCCACCACCCCTGAAGGCCGGCCCTCATAGCTGTGGAGAGCACTCTGTAAGCCACAAAGGTAGAACATCAATCAGTGGTCTGACATCAGCCTCAAGACCAAATATCCTCATCAGTGCAGCACAGTGTATGATATTGGTGCAATGGCAGCACTTCTATCCTGGGGGAAATCAATGGCTACCAACTGGACTAAAGTCCACTCAGTGGGAGGAAACTCATGTGTGGAATTGTTAACACAGCCAGATGCACACACCTGGAGAAGTCATAGATCTTAGGTTCTGGGTTTTTTTAAGATATCTATCTATCTATCTATCTATCTATCTATATCTATATATCTATATATATCTGTATATATAGATATATAGATATAGATAGATATAGATATAGATATGTGTGTGTCTGTGTGTGTCTGTGTGTGTCTGTGTGTGTGCTCCAGGGGTGGTGGTGGCTGGGCCCTCAACTCCAGACCTCTGCAGGAGCAATGAGAGCTTTTAACTGTGATGCCATCTCTCCAGCCCCAAGTTCTATTTTTATATAGGAACTTGTCATTGTGTATTCAATCTCTTATTTTATTAAAACTATAAACTATCTGGAGATAGTATCTTAACAGTATTAAGCATTCCCATCCAAGAAATAACTTTTGATTTATTCATATATTCAATGGAGTTTTGAGTTTTCTTTTTATGGACCACTTGAGCTGCTTTAAAAGGCTATTTCTAGAAATTGTGTAGGTTTTGTACATAGGTTATATTATTGTTCTTTTTTTCTCTCTTCTTCTATAGCTTTTAAAGACAATTTTACTCTGTAGCACAGGCTGGTCTGGAATTTACTGTGTGGTCCAGGCTGGCCTTGAACTCATAGTGATCCTCCTGCTTTTAGCCTCCTAAATGTTGAGATTATAGGTATGTTTTATCATGATTGGTTTGTTCTGTGTTTTTAACTACTAAGTGGTAAAAAGTAAAGCTAATTACTCAATTTTTTCCTTGACATTCAGATAATTTGTCAAATTCCTGAATTTTCTAGACATAAGTATTTCTTCTTGGCTTCTGTTGCAGGTTTATTGTATTGTGATTTTTCTTTTTTTTTTAATTTTTTTTTTTATTATTTATTTTTTGTATGTGTATGAATGTACTGTCTGCATGCAGGTCTGTGCACCCGTGTCGTGCAATGCCGCGGAGGTCAGAAGAGGGTCTCGGATTCCCCTGGAACTGGAGTTCTCCTGGAATTGGAGTTACAGACGGTTCTCAGCCGCCATGTGGGTGCTGGGGATCGAACCCGGGTCCTCTGCAAGAGCGTCAGTGCTCTTAACCGCTAGGCTATCTCTCCAGCCCTGTATTGTAATAATGTTTATTGTGATAATTATGGTAGCAATCTTGTTTTCAATTTTAGATGAGGGTGTCTGAATGTATTTTAACATCTATGATGATGATGATAATGATATTCTGAAGATATTCTGTGCTATATTAAGGATAAAAGGCCTCTAGCACAGCCTTGCCGCCCTGCCAGGGGCTTGGAGACACTCAGAGACCTTCCTCCTCCGGTACCAGAGAGAAGATCTGTGTGTGCAGATAGAGAGATAGTGAGATGGCCTGCAAGCTCTGCGGACAGGTCAGGTAGGTCAGGGTGCGGGCCAAAGAAGTAAACTGCCCTCCCCCCACCACCACCACCACCACCACCCAGCTACTGGTACTTTGATGGAGACAGTAAACTGCTGGTGCTGTGGTGGGGACGATCCACCAGGTGCAGTGTTAGTGATTATAGGCTGCACAGCCAAAGAGGAAGAAACGGGCAGGAAGCAGAGTGAGTTACCAACCAGTCCTCCATATTAACATTTGAGATTAGCACCAGAATCCAAACAAACAAAAAACAAATCCACATGCCAAAGACACAAGGAAAAAACGACATGGGAAAAGCTCATAATAAATCCACACCGAACTCTTGCCAGTCCTATAGAAGATCCTAGGTGCTGCCCCACTGCAAGGTGGGCAGACGCTCCGGGGCCCCTCCCTACCTGCCTGCCAGCCTCGCCTGGCTTGGGGCTCTGGGCTAACTGGGCATAAGCCATGGAGAGGGGTGGCGGCGGCCGTGGGGGTGGTGGGGTGGGGGCAGCCCTGGTGGCCAGGCTGAGGGCCCCATGGACATGGGCCTGGCCGGGCTGCAGGCAGAAAGATGTCCAAGCCCTTCCCGGTGGAGGCTGCAGCGGCAGCAAGGCCGGAGATGGTGGAGCAGAGCAGAGGGGTGGAGAGGCCCTGCACCAACGTGGAGAAAGTGTTTGCCGGGCAGTCAAAGATCTACGTCTACATGAGCGCAACAAAGGCTCTGGAATGAGTTCCCCACTTAAGGAAAGCTCAGTTGTCTATCATAAAGTCAAATGCCAGAGGAAACCTTTGGCTGGAAACTACAGGACGCAAGAAGAGAAAAGGTGCTGGGAATGCGATCTGAAGCACACAGAAATTGGAGGAACAGAAGACCAAAGATACCAGGAGAGGTCCCCTGGCTCCATTTCCAAACCAAATATCCGAAGCAGCACAATCTCCCAAAACTCCGTCCCTGTCCTGTGATTCTACCAACAAGGTGGTCGCCAAGCAAGCCCTACAAAAGCCCCTTAAGGGCAAGCAGGATCCTCAGAAGAAAGCTCAAGGAAAAACACAGGGTCCGAAGGAGCTCTTGGAAGAGCAAAGCTGAGCTTCAATCTTAAAGAAAGGAAAAAAAAAATGACGAATTGATTGAGAGCAGAAAGGAAGAAGGCATGAAGATTGACCTCACTGATGGCAAAGGCAGGGGCGTGATTGCGACCAAGCTGTTCTCCCGAGGAGACTTCGTGGTAGAGTACTATGGGGACCTCAGCAAGATCACCGATGCCAAGAAGCGGGAGGCTCTGTTTGCTCAGGACCCCTCCACTGGCTGCTGCTCAGATATTTTCAGTATCTGAGCAAAACCTATTGCGTGGATGCCACTTGAGAGAAGAGGGTGGAACTGTGAGTTGAAATGTCCTGGTTGTACCTGTTTGTGGTTTACAAATACAAGAAGCACATAGAATGCCAAATAAACAAGACCAGAAAAGAAATTTCCCATACCATAGCATAGTTAAAAAGCTAGATGCTCAAAACAAAGACAAAATACTGAAAGACAAAAGAGAAAAACAACAAGTTACATATAAGGGGGAAACCCATCAGAATACAGCTGACTTCTCAGTGCAAACAATGAAAGCAAGAAGAATGCGAACCGAAGTTTTCCCAGAGCTAAACAACTTTAGATGCCAACCCAGATTAATATACCCAACAAAGTTTAAGGAGAAAGATCTTTCATGACATAAACAAAATGATATAACACATGTTAAAAAAACCAACACTTCAGAAAATACCTGAAGCAATTCAAACAACAAAGAAAAGAAGCAACTATCCCCAAGCAAGTAGAAAAATTAACAAAAGCATAACAGAGTAAATAAAAACTAAGACCAAGAATGCAGACAAAAAATAAGTTGAGCCAGGCGTGGTGGTGCACGCCTTTAATCCTAGCACTTGGGAGGCAGAGGCAGGCGGATCTTTGTGAGTTCAAGGCCAGCCTGGTCTACAGAGTGAGTTCCAGGACAGCTGGGGCTACAGGGAGACCCTGTCTCGAAAAGACAAAAAAATAAAATAAAATAAAATAAGTTGAAAGGAAGCAACACACATCTCTCAATAATAACCTTAAATATTAATGGTCTTAACTCCCCAATCAAAAGACATAGACTGGGAAAATGGATTAGGAAACAGAATCTATCTATGTGCTGTCCATACAAGAAACCCATCTCACTCTCAAGGACAAACACCACCTTTGAGTGAAAGGATGGGAAAAAAAATATTTCAAGCAAATGGTACCAAAAAGCAAGCAGGACTTGCTATTCTAATATCAGACAAAATAAACCTCAGAGTAAAATTAATCAGAAGAGACAAAGAGGGCCATTACATCCTTATCAATGGAACAATTAACCAGGAAGATTTCACAATCTTAAATGTTTATGCACCAAACTCTGGTGCACTGAATTTTATAAAAACAATTTTTCAGGACTGCAAGACACAGATTAATCCCAGCATGCTAATAGTGGGGGACTTCAATACCCCACTGAGTCTCTTGGATAGATCAACTGGACAAAAAGTAAACAGAGAGATACAATACAATATACCAAATGGACCTCACAGACATCTACAGAATATTCTACCCAAACACCAGAGACTATACTTTCTACTCAGCACCTCAGGGAACAGTCTCCAAAATTGACCACATACTGGGACACAAAAGATATCTCAACAAAATACAAAAGGATTGAAATTATTTCATGCATTCTATCAGACCACAGTGCATTAAAGCTCAATATGAACACCAGAATAAGCCCTACTAGCTACAACACATGGAGACTAAATAACACAATCATAAATAATGAGTGGGTCAGGGAAGAAATAAAGAACAAAATAAAACTATTCATGGAACTAAACAAAAAAGACAATACAATACACACACACACACACACACACACACTCACACACACACACACACACACACACACACACACACACACACACACAAAACCTGCAGGATACTTTAAAAGCAGTCCTAAGAGTGAAGTTTAAACCCTAAGTGCCCAAATTAAAAAAAAAATAAAAAAAAACAGAAAGAGAATAAATAAATGATCTAACAATGCGACTAAAAATACTTGAGAGACAACAACAAATTAACTCTAAACCCAACTGACAAGAAGAAATAACGAAAATCAGAGCAGAAATCAATGAAATAGAAACAAAGAAAACAGTACAAAAAAAATCAATGAATCAAAAAACTGGTTCTTTGAAAAAAATAAACAAGATAGACCTCTAGTGTAGTTTAACCAAAAGAAAGAAAGAGCAACTCCAAATCAATAGCATTTGTGATGAAAGGGGAAACATCACAACAGACAAAGAAAAGATCCAGACAATCATATGAGAATACTTCAAAAACCTATATTCTACTAAATTTGAAAACCTAAGAGAAATGGATGAATATCTGAAATCCTGGGAATCACCAAAGCTTAACCAAGAAGAGATTGACACTTTAAACAGATCCATAATATTTGAGGAAATTGAAGATGTAATAAAAAAAAAAATCTCCCAACTAAAAAAAAGACCAGGCCCAGTTGGTTTCACAGAAGAATTCTATAAAACATTTAAAGAAGTCTTATTTTATTTTATTTTTATGTGTATGAGCATACTGTCTGCATGTAGGTTGGTGCACCCGTGTCATGCAATGCCACAGAGGTCAGAAGAGGGCATTGGATTCCCCTGGAACTGGGGTTAAAGATGGTTCTTAGCTGCCGCGGGAGTGCTGGGAATTGAACCCAGGTCCTCTGCAAGAGCAGTCAGCGCTCTTAACCACTGAGCCATCTCTCTAGCCCCTAAAGAGGTCTTACAACCATTACTACTCAAACTGTTCAGATGGATACAAACAGAGGGAAATCTCCAAAACTTCTTCTATGAAGCCAGCATCACTCTAATACCAAAACCAGGCAAAGATACAACCAAAAAAGAAAACTAAAGATCCATCTCATTAATGAACACAGATGCAAAAATTCTCAATAAAATACTTGCAAATCATATACAGACCCACATTAAAAAGATCATCTTTCATGATCAAGTTGGATTCACACCAGAGATGCAGGGATGGTTCATCATATATAAATCAATAAATATCATAAAACACATAAATGGACTGAAAGACAAAAAACACATGATCATCTCAATTGATGCAGAAAATGCCTTCAGCAAAATCCAGCATCCATTCATGCTTAAAGTCCTAGAGGGAATTGGACTGGAGGGAACATTCCTCAAAATAATTAAAGCCATATACAATAAACCCACTACCAACATCATCCTAAATGGAGAAAAATTAGAAACATTCCCCTTAAAGGCAGAAACCTGGCAAGGCTGCCCCCTGTCACCACTCCTTCAATATAGTGCTTAAAATGCTTGCTAGGGCAATAAGGCAAGAAAGGGAAATTAAAGGAGTACTAATTGGAAAAGAGGAAGTAAAACTATCCTTTTTTGCAGATGATATGATAGTTTACCTAAGGGATGCTAAAAACTCCACCAGAAAACTCCTAGAAATGATTAAAAGTTTCAGTAAAGTGGTGGGATACAAAATTAACCTAGAAAAATCAGTAGCCTTTCTTCACACCAACAATAAGCAACTGGAGAAGGGACTATAAGGAGACCTTCCCAATCACAGTAGCCTAAAAAAAAAAACTGGAAATAAACCTAACCAAAGACACCAAAAACCTCTATAACAAAAATTTTAAAACCTTGAAGAAGGAGATTGAAGATGATATCAAAAGATGGAATGACCTCCTATGCTCATGGATAGGAAAAATTAATATAGTAAAAATGTCCATTCTACCCAAATTAATATACAGATTCAATGCAATGCCATTCAAAATCCCCATGAGCTTCTTCACAGAGTTGGAAAATAAAATACTTAAATTCATATGGAAAAACAAAAATCCCTGAATAGCTACAGCAACCCTGAGAGAAAAGGGCAACATAGGGGGGGGATCACTATACCAGACTTCAAGCTATATTACAGGGCTATAGTCATAAAGACAGCCTGGTACTGGCACAAAAACAGACCTGTTACCAAGAGAATAAAACTGAAGCTCCAAACTTGAGTTCATATCATTTCAGCCACCTCATATTCGACAAGGGAGAAAAAAAAAGCTCAATAGGGGGAAGATAGCATCTTCAGCAAATGGTGTTGGCAAAACTGGATCACCATTTGTAGAAGAACAAAATTAAACCCCTACCTCTCACCCTGTACAAAAATCAACTCCAAGTGGATCAAAGATCTCAATGTGAAACCCGAAATCCTGAAGGTGATAGAAGAAAAAGTTGGCAACAACCTACAAGACATAATGTAGGAAAGGACTTTCTAAATCAGACAGCAGCCACACAGGAAATAAGGTTAACAGCTGACAAGTGAGACCTCATCAAATTCAAAAGCTTCTGTACAGCAAAAGAAACAATCAAGGAAGTGAAGAGAAAACCCACAGAGTGGGAGGAAACCTGCACCAGTGATACATGTGACAGAGCATTACATCCAGAATATATAGACTACTTAAACAAAGAAGAAAATAAATGACCTGCTCAAAAGATGGAGTAAAGAGCTGAACAGAGACTTCACCAGTGAGGAAGTAAAGATGGCTGAGAATCATCTTAAAAAGTGTTCAACATTGTTAATAATTAAGGAAATGCAAATTAAAACTACTATCAGATATCATTTCACTCCAATAAGACTGGCCAAGATCAAGAAAACAAAAGACACTAAACGCTGGAGAGGTTGTGGGGAAAGGGGAACACTTATCCACTGCTGGTGGGAATGTAAACTTGTACAACCACTGTGGAGAACAGTGTGGAGAATCCTTAAAAGACTCAAAATGAGCCTACTACTGACCCAGTCATACCACTCCTGGGTATATACCCACAAGACTCATCCTACTGCAAAGATACATGCACATCTATGTTTATTGCAGCTCTCTTCACAACAGCGAAGAGCTGGACCCAACCCAAATGCCCCTCAACTGACTAGTGGATAACAAAAATATGGTACATCTACACAATGGAATTCTATGCACTAGTAAAGAAAGATGACATCATGAACTTTGCAGGTAAATGGATGGAACTCAGAGACATTATGCTCAGTGAAGTAACACAGTCCTTCACCCCCCCCCAAAAGGTGAATGATTTCCCTCATTTGTGGATGTTATCACCAAATCTCCAGTTGTCAGGCAAACTGAGCAACTTTATTGTTATATTTCTTTGATCTGAACACAACTGTGCTGTTATAATGTGAATCTCTTTATGGGCTCTAGAATTGACCTACCACTTATATTCAGACATTGTAATCATGGTATATGAGTGGAAAATATGTATCCATATTTTAGAGTAATGTAAAATTAAAGATAAAAAAATGTGAACCCCAAAACATATTTTGGAATTAACATACAATTTATTCCTGGAGGTCATAGTTTTGATACATGTGTATTGTTTATATAGGCATATTTTGGAGCAATACAAAGGGGAGGGAAGAACAACAACATAAGGACTGGGTCAAAGAACTGATTGATACAGTTAAATTCTGCCCAAAACAATAAGCCTCTGCAGAAAAAAAAAGTCCTTGGAAAGACTGAGAGAAAGATGCAAGACACATATGGCAGAATGCATAAACTGGGGTGGGGGAGAGGTAGGGAGAGGGGAAGGTATCCAAATTGGACTGAAAAATGATGTATGAAATACACAAAATATCAATAAAAAAAGAAAAATGTAAGAAAGGGTATTCTAAATAACAGATCCTTTTAGTTTCCATTTTAAACTTGATTTTTTTAAAGTGCATGCATGTATGTGCATGTGTGCATGTGTGTGTGTGTAGTGTATGGTGTGTATGTCTGTGGGGGGCACATGTGAGGCATGAGTCACATGTGGCAGTCAGAAAGCAGCTTTGGGAATGAATTTGCCACCTGACCCAGCCATACCACTCCTGGGCATGTACCGACAAGACTCATCTTACCGCAGAGATACATGCACACCCATGTTTATTACAGCTCTCCTCACAATAGCAAGGAGTCAGAACCAACCCAAGTGCCCCTCAACTGATGAGTGGATAGAGAAAATGTAGTACATCTACACAGTGGAGTTCTATGCAGCAGTAAGGAAAGATATCATGAACTTTGCAGATAAATGGCTGGAGCTAGAAGATATCATGCTGAGTGAAGTAACACAGTCCCTGAAAAATAAACAATGAATGGTATCCCTCATCTGTGGATGCTAGCACCAATTACCTAATTGTATGGCAAACTAATTGTATGAGCAATGTCAATGTGATCTGAAAATAACTGTGCTCTTATATTGTGAATCCCTTAAAATATAACAAATAAAAAAATAAAGCAACCTTGGGTGTCCATTTTCACCTTCCTTGTTGTTTGAGGCAGCGTCTCTTGTTGTCTGTGACCGTGTAAGCCAGGCTGGCTTCCAAGGACTCTCTCGGCTCTGTCTTCCATCTTGTCACAGGTCCTCTGGAATTACAGATGTGCCGTCACATCCAGCTTTATGTGTTTTTTTTCTGGGTCCCCATGCTTCTGTGGCAAACATTTTCTGCAGTGTACTAGTCAGGGTTCTCTAAAGGAACAGCACTAATAGAATGAAAAAAATATTAAAGGGGGACTTATTAGATTGGTTCCCATGATCTGGTCTGGGTAGTCCGACAATGGCTGCCTTCACACTGGAAAGGCCTAGTGGATTCATGAGGAGCTTCTGCTCTTCAGTCTACACCAGCAGATTTACATTAGATTTAGTTACCTATTTTGAGACAGGATGTCACCATGTGGCCCAGGATGGTCTTGAATTTACACTCTTCCCACTTCACCCTCTGAAGCGCCGGCAGCGTGCCACTATACACATCTTATGTTGCATTTTAACACTTATATTTCAGAATCTAAAGCTTGGCATTGGAAAAATTCGTGTTTCGACATTTATTAATATCTTACATTGAATTTCAGCGTTGGCACAAAGGGACTTTGCTAACTGGGTCGACCATCCTCAGCTGATTCATTTGTGAGAGGGGTGCATGGGAGCTGGGATACCGTCAGTCATGCTCACATTGTGACTTTCTTCATGAGAGGCAGAGGGAAATTATCAAAGAGGCAGTACATGCAACAAAGTCTAGGGGACTCAAAGACAGGTGCTTGAGTGTTCTCCTTCGATGGGTCATGGAGGAAGCTGTTCAATTTGCAGCAACATGTGTGACAACAATGTTAGCTGCAGCCCCTGGGGTTTTTGTTAGAAGCCAATCCTCTGACAAGTCTCTGCTTGTCATATTCTAAAATTCCAGACTGCTGGAAGGAAAGCTGGTGTTAGCATCAAACGTATTGTTTTCCTAAACAGTATGGGTTCTGTCAGCTGCTCATCTATCAAGGAGGTTGGAATGTACTTGGACACCAAGGTCCTGGGTGTGAGCTAGGGCCAGTCTTGGGATACTTCAAATGGAGAAGACATAGAGGGAGCACTAGACAGGTATGGCAAGGGAGGAGAGATAAATAAAGCCTATCTGTGGTAGAAAACCTGAGGGAATCATATTAGTCTAACAATCTATTGACAATTACACATACAATATCTCTACATGAGTCCATGTGTACAGCTGAAGGCTAAATAACAAGAAAAAGTGCCAGACAGGAGAAATCTTCTGTTGAGTCACTGACCAGGGTAGTCCAAGAGACTCCCAAAATCACATAGGCTATTGCCACAGCCCTGGAATGCCTCCCAGAACCTGAGGGTAACACCCTATTGCTGAAGACAGGACGTACATTGGAGACCAGATTTGGAGCAAGGGCACTGGAACCAACAGGCGAAGGCAGGCTCTCATAGCTGTGGGGAGCACTATGTAAGCCCCGAAAGGAGAACGTCAATCGGTGGTCCAACACCAGCTTTAAGACCAAATATCTTTTTTTTTAATTTCTGTATGTGTATGAATGTACAGTCTGCATGCAAGTGTGTGCACCCGTGTCGTGCAATGCCGCGGAGGTCAGAAGAGGGTGTTGGATTCCCCCTGGAACTGGAGTTCTCCTGGAATTGGAGTTTCAGATGGTTCTCAGCCGCCATGTGGGTGCTGGGGATCGAACCCGGGTCCTCTGTAAGAGCGGTTGGTGCTCTTAACCGCTAGGCCATCTCTCCAGCCCTTAAGACCAAATATCTATGTCAACAATCAGCACAGCATATTACATCAGTGCAGTACTGGAACTGATGTACCTAAAGCCCACTCAGTGGGAGGAAACTCACATGTGGTACTCTAAACCTAGCCAGATGCACACAGCTGGAGAGATCATAGAGCTTAGAGAAATCCCCAAGGTTGACACATCTCTAGGCTACAATTAACATGTTACTAATTGCAAAATAAGTCTCCTTATATATTACAGACAAATATCCCAGACAGACACCACTCAAAAAAGAAGCTTCTTCTGCACCAGATGAAGAATACAGAGTCCCACAACTGGACACACACAGAGGTGGTCATGCCTTAAGTGACACATCTACAGTGCAACCTCGACACCCAAGGCCCACTCAACATAGAGCATGGAACCAAAAGGATATAAGTTAATCTCTTAACTCTCTTTAAGGAAGCTCCTCCATGCAACAGGAGGCCAGGAACTCAAAAGGGCATGAATGGCCAAACTGTGAAAACTAGGAGTCTACAGAGTGTGGCTCCATGGACAGGCTGCCTATATTCAGCTTCACCCACCCAGGGCTCAGGAAATATTGCAGAAGAGGGGGCAGAAAGATTGTAAGAGCCAGGGAGGTGATGTAAGACCAATTGGAAATGAATCCTACAAGCTCTTGGGACCCTGTCCATATGAACCTACAACATTGGTATCAGCATGTAAAAGACCCATGCAAGCTCAGCTGGACAAAAACCCAGCACAGAACTGCAAAAATAGGTAGCAGCCCAACCTTGGCTGAGGAAATATTGGCAGCAGATGGTGGCTGGGTGAGGAAGACCTGACCTTCTTTAGAAAAGAAACTCTGGGGGCTGGAGAGATGGCCTAGCGGTTAAGAGTGCCGACTGCTCTTGCAGAGGACCTGGGTTCGATCCCCAGCACCCACATGGCAGCTGAGAACCATCTTTGACTCCAGTTCCAGGGGAATCCGACACCCTCTTCTGACCTCCGCAGCATTGCACGACACGGGTGCACAGACCTGCATGCAGACAGTACATTCATACACATACAAAATAAATAAAATTAAAAATTAAAAAAAATGTTCTAAAAGCCAGTTCTCCGAGATGATGTTGTTCACTCTTCAACATCCTCTAGCGAGGACAGTGTCCAATACCTTCAGATACCCTAAGTCCTTAACTGATTGAATCTGTTAGGGAGGGCTTATGGTAGGATATACTTTCTAAGTTTAATTTTTAATTGGTTTGTAATACATTAGATATTTAAGTTTAGCATAGCCAGTCCAAATCCAAGCCCTACAAACTACGATGAAGAAAAAGAAATATTGATAAATTAGAAAATTGAGGAAATATATAAAAACCACAAAGTTTGGGGATAGAGTTTGGGTACCAGAAAATGCCAAGCAAATGAATGAATCCTTTAAAGAGGAGAGAACATAAGAGGAGAGAAAGAGGTCTTGGTAGTACTGGAGGGGGGAGTGGCTTCAGGGGTGCAAACAGCAATGCTGGGCTTGTCAGCCCACTACAGTGGGTATTTAAGGGCATCCTACAGAGGTAGGTACATGTGAATAATTTCTTCCAACTGCAGAGTTTATATAGGGCAGCCATTCTTTAATTTTAGCTCCTCTTCAGCTATTCTGTTTTGTTCCGTCTGTTTTGCCTTTGAAGTGACTTTTTGCAGGACTGACTTTCTAAGTGACTATGTGCCTCGAGTGGTCCAGTGAGAAGTGAAAATGTAGGCTTCGTGTTTAAAAACTGTTAAGAATTTCACAAAGACAAGATCAGAGGATTAAACCAAGGATGGATGGGCTTCTTCTAAATGAAGGACTTTATGTGACTATCCATTTAATTCTAATGAAGACTGTTTAATCTTCTGGACAAATAACAGTGTCTGATATGTAGCAGGCAGCCAAAAACTATGTAGATAGGATGGATACATCATTTTCCTCCTTATTTCCCCATTGCCACATTTCTGGTTCAAACCCTATAATTTCCATCTGGGCTATAGCAATAGACTCTTTTTTTAATTTTATTTTTTTATGTGTATTAATATATTGTCTGCATGTAGGTGCACCCGTGTCGTGCAATGCTGTGGAGGTCAGAAGAGGGTTTCAGATTCCCCTGGAACTGGAATTAAAGACGGTTCTTAGCCACCATGTGGGTGCTGGGAATCGAACCCGGGTCCTCTGCAAGAGCAGTCAGTGCTCTTAACCACTAGGCCATCTCTCCAGCCCCTAGCAATAGACTCTTAATGAACTCCTGAACCACTTTAACATGCCTCTAGTCAGTCAGTGACCATTATGCTTTCTTTTTTCAAAGTAAGAGCTGTTTTATCCAAATAGCTTACAGGTTGGTATTCCTTTGCCTTAAAATAGAAAATATTATATACCATGAAGTAAGACACTTTATGTCTTAATCCTGTAGACTTCTGTTCTAGTTTGTCTTCAGTTGCTGTGACAAAACACTCTGACCAATATCAACTTGAGAAGGAAAGGGTTTATTTGGCTTGTACTTCCCAGTTCATCACCGAGGGAGCCCAAGGTAGCAACTCAGGGCAGGATTCTGGAGGCAGGAGCTGAAGACTATGGAGGAAGGCTGCTTACTGTTTTGCTCCCTAGCCTGTGCTCAGCCTGCTTTCTTACACAATACCTGCCCAGGGGAGGCAGTACCCATAGTGGGCTGGGCCCTCCCATATCGCCCAACAATCAAGAAAATCCCCCATAGACATGGTCTGTCACAGCAATAGCCTACTCTCTGATACCAATTTCTGTTCTAGTTTGCTTTCAATTGCTTTGACAAAATATTCTAGCCAAAACCAACTTGGGAAGGAAAAGTGTTTATTTATCTTATTTCTCCTGAGTCACACATAGTTCATCATTCAAGGCAGGAACCTGGAGGTAGGAGCTGAGGCACAGGTCTTAGAGGAATTCTGTTTACCAGCTTGCTCCCCTGGTCCCTTATACAATACAGAAATATCTGCCCACATCATTCAGCAATCAAGAAAATACTCCACAGATATGGCCACAGGCCATGTGGGGCTGGGCGAATCCATTATGGCTGAGTATAAGAGATCTGGCTTCTTTCACCATAACTGTCTAGTAGATTTCACCACTGAAAACCTAGGAGACTGGCAGGAGATGAGTGCCTCTCCCACTCATCATATGGGACATCAGGCATCTGCAGCCCAACCCCCAGAGGAATGTAGCTTGAAGAGTAGCATTCCCAAGTCTTATCTCTCCTGAGGCATGTCTGCTCTGTCTTCTCGAGACAAGTGGCACAAGCCATAAGCTTATCTCGGGGGAATGGGGGGGTCTATGGTGGTTTTCCTGCCATAAAACTTNGCAGCCCCAGCTGGGCACACCTGAGGCCCTCCCTGCCCTCTACTTCCCCAGGCTGCAGCCCCAGCTGGGCACACCTGAGGCCCTCCCTGCCCTCTACTTCCCCAGGCTGCAGCCCCAGCTGGGCACACCTGAGGCCTTCCCTGCCCTCTCCTTCCCCAGGCTGCAGCCCCAGCTGGGCACACCTAAGGCCTTCTCTGCCCTCTCCTTCCCCAGGCTACAGCCCCAGCTGGGCACACCTGAGGCCTTCCCTGCCATCCACTTCCACACTCTTATCTCTGCCTGCCTGAGAGTTGCTATGAACAAATCCCAGTTGATGGAGCCAGTTCCCTCCTCATAGTGCACTCTGAGCTCTGAACAGACTTTGCATGCTAACACATGGCTAGCCTTTGTTTCCTTAATATAGACAGAAACTCCATCGAGGCTTCATTTTAACCATGGCAAAATATTTTAAAGCTCATCTGTAAGGCCAAACATCTGAAAATAATCAGGAACACTAAAAAATAAAATTAATGAGAGTATACTAGCTCTGCCATGTTTTAAACCAATTATTAGGACAATACACATTTGTTCAGTGAAATATTAGTATAAGAACTGTCACAGCAACTCAGTGAAACACAATATCCAACCTGGAGCTCACACTAACCTACGTAAAATTTCAATACCTAAAAAGACAGTTATCACACAGGGAGAAATGAAGGTCTGTTCTGTCAATAAAGTACTAGCAATTTGGGGAGGAATGTTCATTCAAAAATCTCATTTTAGGGCCAGACATGATGGCACACGCCTTTAATACCAGCACTTGAGAGGCAGAGATAGGTAGATCTTTGTGAGATCAAAACCAGCCTGATCTACATAGCAAGTTTCATGCCAGCTGGGGCTCCAGAGAGACCCTGTCTTGAAAACTCAAAAAAAAAAAAAAAACTTATCTCAAAAATATGCCAAAGTAAATTCTAAATAGATTAAAAAGTTAAACGAGGAACTAGAGCAATAGCTCAGAGGTTAAAAGCACTTGCAGAAGACCTGGGTTCAAATCGCAGCAGCCACATGGCAGCTAACAACCATCTGTAACTCCACTTCCAGTAGAGTCCAATGCCCTCTTCCAATATCTGAGGCCTCTGCATGACATAGGTACATTTACATACATGCAGATAATACACTCATCCACACTAAAAATAATAAATATTTAAGTTAAATGGAAGAAATTAAGTGATTAAAACAAAATTATAAGAGCATACATTTAAATAGTAGCTAATTTCTAAATGTCTAAACTGAATGAAAAATTTTTAAATGAAATAACTTATGAGTCCTGAATTTAAAAATAAATGGAACAAAAATATTTGTAACAAGCTTTGCAAGAGAGGCAGTATCTTAACCAATGAGGTTTATCTGAGGCACTATTATTGCTAATTTTTAAAAATGTAATATATATCACATAAAAACTATGTATACTTTTTATATAGAGAGCATTAGGAAATAGAGCCACAGAGAAAAGAGCAGAAAGCATGAAAAGTCACAAGCAAAAGTAGCAATGGCAGGACTGGAGAGATGGCTCAGCTCTTTTTTTTTTTAGTCCCTCTGGTCTTTCTTTTTCTTTCTTTTTATGCTTTTATTGATGTTTTGTGTATTTCGGACATCATTTTTTCTATTCAGTTTGGGCATATTCCCTTTTCCCCTCCCCCTACTCCACCCCAGATGGTGCATTCTGCCATAACCGTCCTGCATCTTTCTCTCAGTGTTTTGTTTTTTTTTTATGTTTAGGAATTCACATTTTCCTCCATTAATTTTATATTACTCTGAAACATGGATACATACTCTCCACCCATATACAGTAATTAGAGAGTCTGAAAAGAAGTGGTGGGTGGATTCTAGAGCCAGTTCAGAGATTTACACTATAACAACATAGTTGCTTTCAGATAAACAGAAATGTAACAATAATGTTCAGGTTGCCTTTCATCTGAGGATTTGGTGTTAGCATCCACAAATGAGGGACACCATTCAACATTTGTTTTTCTAAGACTGCGTTACTTCACTTAGCATAATGGCTTCAAGCTCCATCCATTTACCTGCAAAGTTCATGATGTCATCTTTCTTTATTGTGTTGGATAGCTTTAGTGTCAACTTGACACACCTGGGTTGAAGGAGCCTCAATTGGGGAATTGGCTCCATTGGACTGGCCTGTGGGCCACGTCTGTGGAGTATTGTCTTGATTGTCGAGCAGTGTGGGAGAGCCCAGCCCACAATGAGTGGTGCCACCCTGGGCAGGTTGTTGTGTACAGTATAAGAAGGCAGGCTGGGCATGGGCCAGGGGAGCAAGCCAGTGAACAGCATTCCTCCATGGCCTGTGCTTCAGCTCCTGCCTCCAGGTTCGAGCCCTGAGTTCCTGCCTTGGGCTCCCTAAGTGATGAACTGTGACCCAGGAGATGTAAGCTGAATAAGCCCTTTCCTCCCCAAGTTGGTGTCAGACAGAGTGTTTTGTCACAGCAATGGAGGACAAACTAGAACAACTGCTGAATAGTACTACTCCATTGTGTAGATGTACCACATTTTTGTCATCCACTCTTCTGTTGAGGGGCATTTGGGTTGGTTCCAGCTCTTCAATATTGTAAAGAGAGCTGCAATAAACATGGATGTGCATGTATCTTTGGTGTAGGTTGGCTCGGCTCTTAAGAGCATACACTGTTTTGTTCTAGCATTCATGTCAGGTAGTTCATAAGTGACCAGCTCCAGGAGAACTGAACACCTCTTCTGGCCTCTGTGGGCACTGCACTCATGAGTACATACCCACACAAAGGCACAAACATGGAGATACACACAAATAAAAACAAACCTTTAAAAAATATATTAATGGTGAGCCTGGAGAGATGGCATTGACTGCTCTTGCAGAGTACCTGGGTTAGATTCCCAGCACCCACATGGTAGCTAAGAACCATCCTTAACTCCTGTTCCAGGGGAACTTGATGCCCTCTCCTGACCTCTGCAGCATGTGGGCATACTCACATACATGCAGACAATGCACTCACACACATAAAATGAAAATAAATAATAAAATATTTTTTAAATATATTAATGGCAAGCAAAGAAAAATTCAAGTGTCACTTTTTAGCTCTAAAATTAGTCATTTCTTTAATAGTGGGAAGACCCAGTGCTGCTGGGGTAGAATGTATAGGGAGCTCATTGCTAGTGATTTGCAAATGTTATAATCTTTCTGAAAAGTGTCTTGACAATGCATAAGAAGAAATGAAGTTTCTGTCAGTGAATCCAGCTAGCCTAAAACCAGGAATAAAAGAATCATATACAAACATGCTAACTGCTGTGTTAGTTATACAAAGAAGCTGAAACAACTGTACTACTTCAGAATGGGAGATTAGCTAGGCAAAATTATGGTGTTTTCAAAAGAAAATATTAGTCACTTATTTTAAATGTTTACGAAATTGTGATATGAGGGAATGCTTCTGTCAAATGTTAAGTTAAACAAAAGATATACAAATATTCATTTATTCAACACCATATGGCCTCAGTTATACAAACAACAAATAGGGCCGGAGAGATAGCCTAGTGGTTAAGAGCACTGACTGCTCTTGCAGAGGACCCGGGTTCAATCCCCAGCACCCACATGGCGGCTAAGAACCATCTGTAATTCCAATTCCAGGAGAAGTCCAGTTCCAGGGGAATCCGAGACCCTCTTCTGACCTCCGCGGCATTGCACGACACGGGTGCACAGACCTACATGCAGACAGTACATTCATACACATACAAAAATAAATAAAATTTTAAAAAACAAATATATAGGTAGCATAAATAAACATATACATATACTTGTATATATGCCTAGATATAAAATATTCTACATTGGTGTGTGTGTCTGGCTTCCTGGCTGGCTATGAAAAATTATTGCCTTGAAATATGAGTATTTAGATATACTTTCTGATTCTTTTTTTTTTTTTTTTTTTTTTTTGGTCTTTTCGAGACAGGGTCCCCAGCTGTCCTGGAACTCACTCTGTACACCAGCTGCCTTGAACCAGAGAAGATCCTGCCTGCCGCTGCCTCCCAAATGCTAGGATTAAAGGTGTGCGCCACCATGCACCAGCTCTTTTTTTTTAATTTTTTTTTTTATTTTATGTGTATGAGTAAATTGCCTGCATATATGTAAGTGCACCTGTGTCACACAATGCCTGCAGAGGTCAGAAGAGGGTTTCAGATCTGGGACTGGAGTTAGAGATGGTTGTTAGCTGTCTTGTGGGTTCTGGGAATTGAACCCAGGTCTTCTCCAAGAACAGCCAGTGCTCTTAACCATTGAGCCATCTCTCCAGTCCCATTTCTGACTCTTTCTACTTTTTATCACTTTTTCAATTTTCTATAATGAGCTGGAAAGGGGAAAACTTGACTTTAAAAAAAATCACTTTTCTAGGTTTCTTGTACCAATGCTATTCAAGGGTATTTTCTTTAAAGAAAATGGACTTTTCTTTGAAAGGACACAATGTACACTGGTGCCTGGGGTAAAGGGCAACCTGATTAGATGCCGTCAAAGAGGAAAGGCTCCATGGGTAGCTGTACCCTGTGTTCAGGCCTAGGTGACATAATTATCTTGGAAGAGTCCCCACAACCTTCCAGAAATTGCCTGTTCTTGCCATGTGCAGGAAAAGGTGGACTGTTAACCCTACAGAGCACTGAAATCTGTAACAGTGGAAAAAGTTTTCAAGTACCCATTTTCTTCTGATTTTTTGAAACCAGTTACATAGTCCCAGCTAAGATTTGGAGATACAAAGGCCTTTTAAACACCTATGTCACCCACATGCTGAGGAAGCCAGTGTGAAAATGGTGTTCTGTAAAGCAGTTTCACCAAGGAGAAAGCCCCAGCAGGACCACTACAGCAGAACAATGGATGTTTGCAATCAATAACCTTGACATCTTCCTAAATCTTTTCATAATTGTCCTTGTCTTGCTTTGGAATACACATTTGGCTCACCCTCCTTGGGGAGGCATGCAGCACATTTAATCATAATACAACTGCTCAGAACTGTTCCATGAATGTGGAACACGAATTCCATTGTCTTTTGTTTTTCCAATCAATCAACCAAATCTTCACATGCCTTATTAGCAGGGAGTCTATGGGCTCCCACTGAGACTCCTCCAGCCCTCTGTTACTCCAGACTGGCTAAGAATGCTTCTACAGTAGTGCAATCCCTAGGACTGTGGTCAGAGTTCTTTCTGGAAATGTCACGCACTCCCTCAAGAGCTAGCCTTCTCTGAAGAAGCCTTCATCTTGGACCCCCAAGATCTAGTTCTCATTTGTTTCATTCACAGATAAGCTCATACCTGCTGTCATGTGGGTCTGAGAGATCTTGATGAAGACAGATCCCGGGATCTGTATGACCCCAGGAGATCATACAGACTCCTAGGGGAGGGCCCAGAGCCCTTTTCTTCCCCTTAGGATCCGTGTCCAGGAAGTTAACTTTTGAACCCTTAAAATACAAACAGCCTGGGGCTGGAGAGATGGCCTAGCGGTTAAGAGCACCTACTGCTCTTACAGAGGACCTGGGTTTAATCCCCAGCACCCACTTGGAGGCTAAGAACCATCTTTAACTCCAGTTCCAGGGGAATCCAACACCCTCTTCTGGCCTCCATGGCTCTGCATGACACAGGTGCACAAACCTACATGCAGACAGTACATTCATACACATAAAAAATAAATAAAAATTAAAAATAAATAAATAAATAAATAAATAAATAAATAAATACAAACAGCCTAAGGAACAGCTTCCCAAGCAAAGTGGCTACTTTCCTAAAGTGAGCCTGGTAGTGTCCGCTTAGCTCTCTGAGACTTCCCGCACCACCTCCTGCTCTTCGAAGGGTTTGAGGCATGAGGAAAGATACAATATACAAATGTGCCTGTGATCCCATACAAGTCATTCCATTCCCACACCACTCACAGCCCTTGGGTCCCCATTTAAAGGCTAGGACCCTGCAGTACACAGACTAAGGTCACAAGACTGAGCCAATCTCCCTTCCACCATTGTCCCTCTTCTCTAAGCCCCGATCCTGCTTTTTCCCTCCATGACTTCCTCCCATTATCTCCCTCTTCCATCTTTACATTCATCAATGATCTTCACTGAAAAAAAAATACTAATTTAGTGTTGTACAAGGATGCAGATGAGAAAGGAATAAGTCATTTACCCATGACCTCAAGAAGGTTTTAATCTAGTTACAGGAATAGAATTAGCCAAAAGGACAGAACGGTCTTTTTTTTCATATGTGTATAAATGTACTGTCTGCATATAGATTTGTGCACCTGTGTCATGCAATGCAGCAGAGGTCAGAAGAGGGCGTCGGACTCCCCTGGAACTGGAGTTAAAGATGGTTTCCAGCCACCATGTGGGTGCTGGGGATCGAACCCGGGTCCTTTGCAAGAGCAGTCTGCGCTCTTAACCGCTAGGCCATCTCTCCAGTCCAACAGAGCAGTCTTAAACAATCACATACCACCTTTATGCCAGTTTAGCATTTTTTTCTTCACCACAGACCGCACCATTTCCTTGTCCTCTCTGAAAAAAGTGAAAGAAACAGGTGACTCTCTTTTTTTATATATTATGACACTATATACTTAGATATGTAATACCATATATATATAAATAAATATTATTCATAATGGCTGAAATTCCTAGTATAGTTTAAAGAATAATGATAAAATTAACCTCTATGAATTTCTGCCTCCCATAAGTCATACAAAGATGGCAGGGCAGCGGTGCCTCTACATAGACAAGATCATTTAGTTCTCTGAATGTCACAGAATAGACAGATCATTTTCAAGGCTGAGCATTTTTTTTCCCCAAGTAGAGAAGCACAAACAAGTGCAGTCAAGAACCTCTCTTCGGTGGGCAGCCCTTGGCTCAGAGAGTGACTCAGAAGGCCCAATGAGCATCCTTCCGGGGGTTAAGGAATGTGAGCACTGAGGAGGAAAAAGTAACCCCCAAGTTTTATTGGAAAACATGTAGATGGCTGAGTCCTCACATCACAAGCTGTGCACAGGAAGGTCCAGGAACTGCTAGGAGCCGGGATACCCAGGAGAGACTTAAGGCTAGGCGAGGTCCTCAGCCGCAGGGTGGAGTCTCACCTCTGGAAAGCCACAGCAGCTCGTTCTTAAACCCACCAGGCCCCATCTTTTGATGGTCTGACGATGCTATGCGAAGTTTTTTTTATTAATTTTACTTATTTCTGTATGTGTATGAATGTACTGTCTGCATGCAAGTTTGTGCACCCGTGTCGTGCAATGCCGCGGAGGTCAGAAGAGGTTCTAGGCCGCCATGTGGATGCTGGGGATCGAACCCGGCTCCTCTGCAAGAGCGGTCGGCGCTCTTAACCGCTAGGCCATCTCTCCAGCCCGCTATGTGAAGTTTTATAAGACACTCAAGCCACGCCCAGCCTAAATGGTTAAAGATTTGCTTGTCATGACTATTTGCAAACAAATAAAATATATGAATGTACTTTTGGTATCAATAGCCTTTGGAACCGATGGATCTCAGCCTGTAATGAAAAAATAGTCAGCACTGACGCCCATGCACAAAGGCCACCTTGGCCCATTTAGGTTACAGACGCCCCCTTACTCAACATCAGCACCTAGGAAGAAATAGCCATAGCCATCGCTCACCCTTGTGGACAGCCTCTGAGTTCAGTCTCACTGGAAGCTGCTGGACGATGCTGGAGAGAAGGGGAAACCCTTATGGGGACCCTGGGCCTGCCTGGAAGCTGGCAACAGCAGCAGAGCCCAGTGCGAGGACCGGAGCTTCTCCCTTCCCTGGCCATCTGAGTCCGTTGGCAGGGGAAAGAGAGACCCTTCCAGGCATCTCTCCAAGTAGGAAAGGGACTGCTCCTTCCTCTGTTAAACGCAAGCAGGTGCATGAATAAATGAACACACACACACACACAAACCACACAAACACAAACACAAATACAAACACACACACACACAAACACACCTGTAGCTAGACTCTCTTTACACTATAAATATAAAAAAGCATCAGAAAACTGACCTTTAACTGTGAGATTTTCCTCATGTTATTCAAGGTCAACTGTAAAAATAATGGTAGATTTTTCTCAAACCTTTCTTTTAAAATGGAGCATTTACTCCGAATGTCATTAGATATTAATTGGTAAGAAAAAGAATCATTCATCCATGAAACACTTAATGAAATGCTTAATAATCAACATATTTCCTGAAAGAACATTGACCTAGTCATATACAAGAAGATTTAAAAATTAAGAAGTATCAGGTCACTCTGTGGGCCTACTGACTCAAGATTCTTCCTCTAACGTACTTGCTAGGAGGCAGCCATCTAATGGACGGTCTGTGGCATCCTTGGAAGACAACGACGTGATTTCTCAGAGGATGCTTTCAAAAGGCTGAACCAGAGAGTGGTGTAAAAGGAGCGGACTCCAGAGAAAGGCTAGACTGCCTGGGTTGGGATCATCTCCCTGCACGAAGTGAACAAAATTGAGGCAATTATCTGAGTAATTTCATCTCACCTTCCCCATCTTGTTGTTTTTCAAACACTTCTAAAATTCCAGTAGAAATATGAAACAGGCTCGTTTGTATGTTTCTTACTATGCTTAATTAGTTATCCAGATGCATCTGTCCTCAGCCACTGTGCCCAGGGAAGACCAAAGGATTAAGGAGGCTCCTGGCATATCTTTCCTGGGTACAGGGGAAAAAAATATTCTGCAGCCCTCTACCCTGGCAATGTGACACATTTTTGTCAGTTTTCTTTTTCCCAGTGGGTGAAATTTAACCAATACTTTGTTATCGAAGGTCTAGTCGTTCCCTGGGGGAAAATTACAGGAGTAAAGATAGAACCTCTGCCACACCACATGTGAGCTTAAAAGGAGAGATTTCTAGGTCTCGCCTCCGTTTTGAAATTAGGTTTTAAAAGGAGTAGGTTTGCTGCAATGGATTTAAGGGGCATGAGAGCCAACATTCACTTACATTTCTCAAAAATAACAGTGAGCAAGAATATTTCCATCCTATTACAGACTGAAAAAGAATGATAAAAAGAGAGAGAAAAAAACAATTCCCTGGTGGACAAAAGTGAAGCCTTGATAGGGCATATGTTAACACTATTAACTTTGCATTACTGGGATTCCCACACTCACCTTGTTACAAAAACATCCCTCAGATTAAAACAGACATAGCTGGTGGAGGAAGCTGACAGCAAAGAGCTGCCCAGCTGTCACTATCGGGTTCATACCCACAGACATTTCCCCCAACAGCCTCTTCTGGGATAGCTCAACCCACTGTATAATCTGCCTGCTCCTCTGCTTTTCCCTTTAAAGAAGAGGCCCACCACAGGAATGTGGTACATTTGGACAGACTTTATTAAACAACTTAATCCATCTCTGCCTGCCTACGGTGGCCTGGGGAGTCCTAATTAATCAATAAGCATTTATTGAGTGTCCTAATGTGCATAATAATCCTGAGTCAGGTGCTGTGGGACCTCGGGAATCTTGTTAGGAATCTTGTTAGGAAAATAGAGCTCATGGCCCTGTGGAGGGCTTCCTGACAGGGATAAATTAGCACATGGGGAGAAGGAAGTCTCAGCTGTGGAGGCTGACAAGCTACGAGCTTGAGCTAGATCCCTTGTGTACCTTACTACTCCATTTAGACTGTGTTAGGGTATCCGAGCTGCCATAACAGAGCACCACAGGCCGGGTGACTTCCACTTCTAGGGTCCACAGACCAAGGTTTTATTTTGAGGCCTTTCTCCTCTGCTGAAAGAGGACTATTGTGGTATGAATGTAAAATGTCTCCCACAGGCTTGCATGGTAACATTTGGTCCCCAGCTAGTGGGGCAGTTTCAGAAGTTTGTAGAACCTTTAGAAGACAGAGCCTTGCTGGAGAAAGTAGATCACTGGGGATGGGCATAAGTTTTGTAGTCTGGCTTTACTTCCTATTTTCTCTGTTTCCTGAGTGCAGCTGCAATGTGACCAGCTGCCTTGTGCTCCTGACTCTACATGTTCCCCAGCAAAATAGACTGTATCCCTCAAATGTTAACTCAAAACAAACCCTTCCTGCCAGTGACCTTGGTTACCCATCCTGCCTCCTGTTCCAATATGGTAGAAGCAGAGATCCAACTCCCAAAAGTTCTCCTCTAAGCTCCACATACATGCCATGGCATGTGAATACACACACGCCCATGCACACACACACATACACACACACACACGAGTACATGTACACACCAAATAAATGAATAAAATTTTACAATTAAATAAAAAAAGAAACTCTTCATCCCTTAAGTTGCTTATCAGGCATTTGGTCACAGCAATGAGAAAAGTAATTAACACAAGGGCCACCTGTTCCGTCTTCCTCCTCTCTGCGAGTGTATATAACACACCCATATTTCCATTACTTATAAGAACACAGTCATATCAGGTGTTAAGACTCATGTACAGACCCAACTTAATTTCATTACTTTATCACCAACCAAAGGCACCTGGGGGTTTTGACCTCAACATATGAATTTGGGAGAACACAATTGGGATCATAACATCATCTACCATGGGGGCATGCCAGATCGGACTGTTCTGTTTAAAAGCAAACAGACAAAGCTGAGGGTGGTGGTAGGAAGCTGAAGAAAGAGGATCCCAAGTTCAAGGCTGGCCTGGGCTGTAGAATGAGTTCAATGCTAGCCTAGGCAACTTAATAAGATCTTATCTCAAAAATAAGAAGTAAATGGTTAGCTAAGGATGTAGCTCAGTTATACAGCACTTGCCTAGCATGCACAAAGCATTCAATACCCAGTACTGGGGGACAGAAACAAACAAGGAAAAGAGAAAGTGTGACCCATACAGTGGGTTAGTATTAGGTTCACCTATGAATATCAGAAAAAATTCTAGTGGCTAAATGCAACCGAATATTATTTCTTACATTCAAAAGGTAATAAATGGTCCAAAACTGGACTCTTACTCCGTGGTAATGTAGATCTACACATTGAATATGCTTTCTGTTTCCAAGGTCACCTTATTGTCCAGGATGTCTGCTGAAACTCCAGCCATTACATCTACATTTTATTGTGCCAATTTTATCGTCAAAAAAACTATCCCCTGGCAGTTTTAATATAATAGAAACATCCTCAAGCCTTATCCTCCCTGAACCTCAAATCAAGTAGAAAACAGAAAAAGATCCTCTTCAGCTTTACTAGGAGGCTGACAGAGCAGAATTTTACTTGTATCCCTGATCCCAATTAGATTCCATGACAATTGCTGTGGCCAGGAGCATGTAACACTCTGAGTGCCTTGGGTTGGACTTCTCCCTACTGCAGGACTAGAGTGTGGCTGGAATGGACTCTAGAGGGAAACTGCATAGCACAAACCACGAGTGTCCACATAGTGTTTCCCATGTATTGCAGATCAGGACTATGAGACTTAGAGAAGTTGGTACCTACATAACTGGTGGAGCTAGAAGTGAAGCTCTGACTTTGTCACAGCAAAGTCCTTTCCCTTTTCACCCTCACAGCATGAATAGCTTCAGAGCCTTAGAATACCACTATGGGATGTAGCAAGGTGGGAAGGTGTGGTGGTTTGAATGTGTGTCCCCCATAGGCTCTATGTATTCAGACGTTTGTCTCCAGTTGGTGGCACTGTTTTTGGAGGTCTTAGAAGGTGTGGCCGTGCTGAGGAAATGCTTTGTTGGGGGGCAGGCTTAGTGAGTTTTAACAAGCCTCGTGGTCTACAGTTGCTCTCTCTCTGTTTCCTGTGCTCTTTGTGAGATGTGACCCTCGGCCTGCTGCTCCAGCTCCAGCCGCCACGCCTCCTGCCACAATGGACTCTAATTCCCTGGAACCGTCCATTGTAAGCTCAGATAAACTCTTCCTTTTATAAGTTCCTTGGTCATGGTGTTTTATCACAGCAACAGAAAAGGGACTAATACAATTATTGGTACCAGAGAGTGGGCTGTTGGCTGTGAAGAACCTGACCATATGGATGTTTGGAGAAGTGTGGAAAACTTTGGAACTTTGGGCTGGAAAAGCTGTTGACTATTGTAAGCAGCTTAAAGGGCCATTCTAGTGGAGGCCTGGAAGAAAGGATGGCTGCAAAAGATGTGGTTCCAGGAGACAATAAAGACTTAGGCAGCAACCGGGATATTTTGATAAAGAGTCTGGCAGCAGTTTGCCCACAGCCCAGATGCTTGCCTGATGCTAAGTTGAAAAGCGGTGGACTGATGCCTTTGGTGGAGGATATTTCAAGACAGCCTAATGTAGAAATGGTGGCGTGGCTTTTAATGGTGAATATTGTGCAGCTCTACAGTGAAGAAGAGCAAATGGGGCAGAAAGAAATGCAGAATGTACAGTTTGGATCTGATAACTGCACTAGGAAGATTAAAGGTGGGGCCAAGGCTTGTGAAGGAGAGTTTCCTTTTCATAAGGAGATTAAAGCAATTAAGGAGAGGCCTTGAGATTTACAAGTAAACAACAGAATCAGTACCTTCAGGGCAAGACCACACCCAGCTAATCCTCTAACAAGTCCAGGGTGGAGAAAAGTTGCAAATGTGGTTGAAATGGGCCAGGGTCCATCCCAAACTTGCAGCCAGATTTGGCAATTTCATTCACGTGGTGCTGCCTTTAGAGGCATGAAGTTTGCAAGAGTGAAGGGGTCATCAGTTCTTCCTCCACAGTTTCAGAGAGCCAAAGAGGTCAGGCAGAGTACAGCAGGGGTGTCCCTGAATAAAGAAGGCCCTGATAGGCCATTGCGTGAAGCTGTGAATGTGAAGCCTGGTTGGCAGCGGAGACCCCAAGAAGACATTCAAGATGCCAGACCTGTGAGATATTTGCCAAGGAGAGCTGCATACAGGGAGTGGTACCGGCCTAAGAAAGAGATGTATGTTGCAAGCAAAGCTGGAAGAGCTGAGCCATCTAAGCCCTTTGGAAGTCAAGTCCCAGAAGTTGCATGTGGAGCTACTGGACTTGGTGTTTGCTCTGCTGGTTTTCGGTCTTGTTTTGGTCCGGTATTTACTCACTATGCCTCTATTCCTCCCTTTTGGAATGGGAATGTGTATTCGGTTCCACTGTATGTTGGGAGTATGTAATTTGCCTTTTGATTTTACAGGAGCTTACAGTTAAGAGATTGGCCTGAGTCTCAGAAGAGACCTTGGACTGTGGACTTTTGAATGGCATTGAGACTGGTAAAGACTGTGGGGACTTTCAAGGTTGGACTAAATTCATTTTGCATTTTATATGGTCAGGAGCCTATGGGGGCCAGGGAGTGGAATGTGGTGGTTTGAATGTGTGTCCCCCATAGGCTCTATGTATTCAGACGTTTGTCTCCAGTTGGTGGCACTGTTTTTGGAGGTCTTAGAAGGTGTGGCCGTGCTGAGGAAATGCATTGTTGGGGGGGCAAAATGCTCTTTGCGAGATGTGACCCTCGGCCTGCTGCTCCAGCTCCAGCCGCCAAGCCTCCCGCCACAATGGACTCTAATTCCCTGGAACCGTCCATTGTAAGCTCAGATAAACTCTTCCTTTTATAAGTTCCTTGGTCATGGTGTTTTATCACAGCAACAGAAAAGTGACTAATACAGAAGGCTTCCTAGAAGAGGTGAGTTGACAGACAATAGATAAGCCTAGATGCTTTCCCTACAAGGAAACCTGTCCAAGTACGAATATGTCAGAGGACAGGGCAGTCTGGGGAGGTGTTGTTCCAGAAAGATGTAGGATCAGCCATGGCTTGTACCAGTTTGCTTGATGCTTACATTGCTAATAAGGACAGGGGGGGAGGGAGTGTTTCACAGCCAAATGACTTTGAGGAACCTGTGTGCAGCCTTTTGGGGAGTCATAGGAGATACCCAAACCTAAAGGCTCTATACAGTCCTGGGAAAAAGTATAGCCACATAGAGGGACCACAATTTCCCAAATAATTTTTGCTCATTCCTTAAAGTTTCTGATTTTTGGACTGGAGAGATGGCCTAGTGGTTGAGAGCACCAAATGCTCTTGCAGAGGACCCGGGTTCGATCCCCAGTACCCACATGGTGGCTGAGAACCATCTGTAACTCCAATTCCAGGAGAACTCCAGTTCCAGGGGAATCTGAGACCCTCTTCTGACCTCCGTGGCATTGTACAACACAGGTACACAAACCTACATGCAGACAGTACATTCATACACATACAAAAATAAATAAAAAAATTTTTTTAAGTTTCTGATTATTGGTTTAATCATCCTGAGTACCTATTAGCATTATTGATATTCTCATAAATAAATGTGTTGCTTGGGATGTGATTGGGACACAGAAGCTGCTGATTCAATTTATAGCTTTATTTTCAAATGATGAAACTGAACTTTGGAGATGTTAAAGGTCAATATTCTCTATGTGTGCGGAAGCTCTGAGACTGGAGTTTGACCACCTTGTTCCCAACTCATTTGTGATCAGTAGCAAGTAAGTGGTACTTTCCAAACACTTTACATTAAATCTGATTACATTGAGCATAAATAAATGTAATAGGTTCTCATTTAACATTTCCATTCTTACTGATAACACTAGACAGGGTCACCTAAGCAGATGATCAGTTCTTGCATTCACAAGTGTGTGTGTGTGTGTGTGTGTGTGTGTGTGTGTGTGTATGCATTCGTTTCTGCAAGCTCTTCCATTTATCCATACTGAACACGGTCCGATCAGTAAAATCATGTAACCACAATCATCCAGTAAATAGAGGGCTAGGGAATCTTTCTTCACCCTCTTCTTTCCTTTCTATAATGTTGAACTACTAATCAGTCAATCAGGAAATGTTTACTGAGTCTTTAATATGCTGTCGGTACCATTCTACACCCTGTGGGGTACCCAAAACAACTTAACATCCATTCAATCCAATGAATTGAAGATTTACTACGTGTGAAGTCCTATACTAAATATTATGGGAGGTACAAAATGAAACAAGCTATGGCTCCCCAAGAAGCCTGCTGTCTAATGAAGAACATCAGTCCCCACATTAGTGAGTGACAGGCTTAATGGGATCAGAGGGAGGAATCCTTGTTAGTCTGCTGAATGGGAAAGAGGTGTTACCACTCAGGTGGGAGCATCCAGCTGGGGTGGACAGCAGGACTTTCCTCCCTGCAGGTGAGAAAAGCAAAGTTCTGCAAAGCTGCTGAACTCCTGATTTTGCAGCTAAACACAGGAAAGCCTCTAGCAGAGTCTTAAGAGGGCTGCAAATTGGAATCACCTGGGGAGGTTTGCAAACATAGCTGTCTGAGGTTCCACCTGACTAGCTGAATCAGAATCTTAGGGCTTGGGGTTTTAGGGCTGCATTTTCCCTCTCAAACCTCCCACAGGTGACTTAGGTATGATCAGATTGAAGATTGATGGCCTCCAGCTCTTGTAGCAGGCCAAACAGGAGAGAAGGACCGGAAAAACAGGGGAGATAGAGAAAAGGGAAGTGTCCTACCTTGGGGACCTGGTGGAGGAAGATTCTAGATCCTGATGAGAGATTAGACTTAAGGAGCAAAAAAGAAAGCATTGAGGTGGACTATAATAAATAAACAAACAGTAAGGTGTTCTTGGTGAGTTTCTATTGCTATAACAAACACTTGAGTATAGGTGGTGTTTAAAGAGCAGAACTTCACTTGGCTTGCAGTTTTGAGTGCTGGGGTGTCCAAAAGCATGGTACCTGCACTGGGGAAGGACCTGTGCACTGACTGCATCATGCCATGGTGGAAAACAGAAAGCCAAAGGGATGGGTATAAGAGAGGGTCAAGGGCTGGAGAGATAGCCTAGCGGTTAAGAGCACCAACTGCTCTTGCAGAAGACCCGGGTTCGATCCCCAGCACCCATATGGCAGCTGAGAACCATCTGTAACTCCAATTCCAGGAGAACTCCTGTTTCAGGGGAATCCGAGACCCTCTTCTGACCTCTGTGGCATTGCAGGACACAGGTGCACAAACCTACATGCAGACAGTACATTCACACACATACAAAAATAAGTAAAATTTAAAAAAGGGTCAAACTTACATTTACAGCATCGATCCATTCATAAGGGGAGAGCCCTCCTTGTTTAATCACCTCTAATAAGGTTCCTATACTATACTATCCCAGTATCAGGGAATAGGCTTCCAACAAATAAACTTTAGAGACCATATTCAGATCACAGGACCAAAGATCCATCATTATAGAGAATATACTACCAAAAAGGTCAGGGTTCAATGAAGGCTTAGTGCGTGAGTGGCATAGCACAGGGGTAGAGAAGTTGCCTAAGATACACAAAGCCTTGGGTTTAAGTCAAAGCACTACCTCCCAAAGTGAGTCAGGAGCCCAGTTAGCATTAAATACCATGGGTTGGTTTTTTTCTGGTGATGTTTTATGAAGCAGCATAGTCCACAATTTTTGGCATGGCTCCTAGCCAGTCTTTAAAGTGCCTTATGGGCCCTGGCTATGCAGGGAAACCACAATCACATCTCTGACCAGCCAAGCACACCTGGAGATCATGAAATAATAATTGCAAGAAGAACTAAAGGCTACCAAGCGTTTGCGTGCCAGGTGCCATGAAGAATTTGGCTATCAAGTCTCATCTACCGTTCCCATCAATCCCACCAAATGATCCCAGCATCTGTCTTACGATGGTGAGGAAACTGAGCCGGACAGAAATCCAGGAACTTGCCAGAGGTTCCACATGTTAGAAGTGGAAGGACTGAAATGTGACTTGATTAAAGCAGTGCTTTAATCTGCTTTATTTTCCTTTGTGAAAACTTATGGGGATAGAGAGCTGGCTCAGTGGTTAAGAGTCTCTGCTGCTTTTGCAGAGGACCTGAGCTCAATCTCTAACACCCACATAATGGCTCCATTACCAAGTCTTCTGGCCTCCTCAGCATTACATATACACTTTTACACATGCACACAGGCAAGCAAAATATGGATACAAATTAAAATAAATAAATCCTTTAAAAAAGAAGAAAAGGCTGGAGCTGGAGAGATGGTTCAGCAGTTAGAGCACTGGTTATTCTTGCAGAAGACCCAGATTCAGTTTCCAGCAACTACATGAGAGCTAACAACCAACTTTAACTCCACATCTAGGGAGATATGAGCTCCCTTCTCCTTCCTTGGGCATTGTACACATGTGCGTACCTACATACATGCAGGCAAAACACTCATACACATAAAAAATTAATTAAAAATTTCTTAAGCTTATGTTCTATGCATAGTTTTCCTGGCCCAAGTGTTAACTGAATGTAGTTTGCTACACTTTGGCTGATTTCATATCAGTGCCAGAAACTAAGTCAAGTAATATCCAAGATCTTACCAAAGGTAAGGAGGTATCATTTCTTGTAATTCTCACAAGAAGCACGAGAGTGGCCCAAGGGGGTTGATAATCTTACCCAGTCACCATGAAAACAAACCAAAGGGGCATCTGATCACAGGCCATCCCAGCCTAAAAACACATTTCTATCATAACCCAGTGCTATTTCCTGTGTATCCGGTCTAACCTAGCACCCTGGCCTTATGTACAACTGTTTTGTAAATCATCTTTCATGTGTTTCTCTTTTAACCAAAAGTTTCAAATCCCCCCTCTTTCTCTCCACAGATCTCCCAGCTCCCTCCTGCCCCTCCTGCCCCAGCTGCTCTGCCCTGTACCTGGCTTCAGGTGACAATTAGAACAAACAGCCAGAAGGCTTCCCTCATCTGTGGAAAATGTGATTGGAAACAAAAGCCTGAGCGGATTCTTTAGTAGCCATTTGGGGCCCAGGAAATTATTTTCCTGTAGGGCAAAAGGATTAAAATTCTGTAGCCTCACATACAAGGTATAACTAACTAGAGTTTAGGGAGATGGGGCTCTCTCTCCATCTGCTCCATCATTTCCAGGATCAGCTGCATGCGTCCAGAGTGATACAGTCAGGGAGGGTCCAGCCTGCCACCAGCTACTCTCTGAAGCCACCTGGCTGCCAGAAGAAGGGTGTGGTAAGAAACTTGCTAGAAGCCAAAAATGAACCTTTCTATTAACCAGATGCAGGGTCAGGCTATGAGCAAAGACTGGTGTGCGAGCTCTCTGCACGGGCCGTGGTAGATAGGGGTGCCTGGGCAAGCAGTTATCTCTGCTACAGTTACAATAGCACTTGCAGGCTGGTGAAATGGCTCAGCGGATGAAGCAGCACTTGCCACAGAAGTGTGAGGATCAGAGATTAGACACCCCCACCTCCAGGCAGGTGTGGTGTCCCTGATGCCAACCCAGAACTCAAGAGGCAGAGACAGGAGATCCATGGAGCAAGTTGGCTAGCCTAACTAGGCAAGTCAGTGAGCTTTGGGATCAAGTAAGAAACCCTACCTCAGTACACATGGTGGAAAGTAATTGAGGAAAACATCCAACATAAACCATGGCCTCCACACACAAATGGACACACATATATGCACACATGTGCAACCATAAATGGAAATGACTTTTCTGAGACAATATCTCAGCTTGTTTATTATTACTATTATTGCTAGGCCATGGGCTCCTCTTGTAAAGTAAACATAGTTTAATTACATAAACATGATATATGAAATGCACAAAAATTCAATTTAAAATATACAGTAAGAATTTTAAACAAAAAATAGCAAGTGATGTAAGCAGAGACTATTAATCCAAAGCCATTATTTATCTCCTTCATGGTGTAAACAATAGGTGGAATTAAACTGGTAATATCTGTTTATTGTTGTATATGCTGTTCTGAGTCAGTATGGATCAGATAGGAAAAATCTTTTGCTAAGATAGATTCCTATTCATATTCCTTCTACATGTGATGCTGAATTTACTACTTCAGTAAACTGACAAAGGCACCCAAGTCTTTGTTCAGAAGCACAGATCTGGGAGAAATCTAAAGGAATAAGTACTCAGAGCAGGTGGAGCCCCGTTCTTAGTTTTAATGGATACTAAGAGTCAGGCTGTTTTTGTTCAGGCACAACCATAATATGGTATTGTACTGCTGCACTCACACACATGAGAACACACACACACACACACACACACACACACACACACACAAGCATTTGTAAAGCAGTTCCTAGATAATAGCACCAGCATATGTGAGCAAGTTCATCAAGCTCTTTGATACTCAAAGTGGTCTGCCTAGGATGTGAGAGTTAGTTTTATATGTCAGTTGATCTGCGTGACTAGGTTCTCAGATATTTCATCGAACATTATTCTGGTGTTTCTAGAGGCGTTTTAACATTATATTAACCTTCTCTCTAAGGTTTTGCAGGGTTTGATTTTGTTTTGTTGTCTTTGAAATAGGGTCTCATGTAATCTACCCTGGCCTTGAACTCACTGTGTAGCCAAGGATGTCCTTGAAGAACTGATCCTTCTTCCTTCTACCAAAGTAGAGTTATAGAATTGTGCCATCACACCCAGTTTATATGGTGCTAGGGATTGAAACCAGGGCCTCCCACCTGCTAGGCAAGTTCACACTACCAAATGGACTACATCTCTAGCCCCACAATTACCTTCTAAATCCATGGATCTTGAGGAAAGTGCATTGCCCTCCATAATGTGGGTGGGTCACACTGAATTGGTTAAAGACCTGAAAAGAGCAAAAAGCTGACCTCTGCCAAGCAAAGGAGAATTCTGCTACAATTAGCTTTGGATTTAAATGGCAACAGTGGGTGTTTCCTGGGTCTCCAGGCTGCTGAGTCCCCAAGAAGACTGTGAACTTGCCGGCTGCCGTAACTGAGGAAGTCAGTTGCTTAGAAGCAATTTCTTTCTCTTATAACCCATTGGTTCTGGGTTCCCTAGAGAACTCTGACTAATAAGCCAGTCCCTTAGCATCAGCAACTCCTGGGAACTTGTTTGTTCTAGTTTGCTTTCAATTGCTGTAACAAAACACTCTGACCAATACTAACGTGGAGAGGAAAGGGTTTATTTAGCTCACATCTTCCAAGGTCACACTTCATCACTTAGGCAGCTCAAGGTAAGAACTCAAGGCAGGAACCTGGAGGCAGGAGCTGAAGCACACAGGCCATGGAGGAATGCTGCTTACTGGATTGCTGCCCTGACTCCTACTCTCGTAGCCTGCTTTCTTATACAATACAGAACCATCTGCCCAGACGTTGCACTTCCCACACTGGCTGAGCCCTCCCACATCACCCAACAATCAAGAAAATACCCCACAGATATGGCCATAGGCCAGTCCAATGGAAGAAACTCCTCAATTAAGGCTCCCTCAACCCAGGTCAAGTTAACAACTAAAGCTATCCAGCACATTGTTAGAAATGCAAAATTGAGGGCTGGAGAGATAGCCTAGGGGTTAAGGTTAAGAATGCTGACTACAGGCTGGAGAGATGGCCTAGCGGTTAAGAGCGCAGACCGTTCTTACAGAGGACCCGGGTTCGATCCCCAGCACCCACATGGCGGCTGAGAACCGTCTGAAACTCCAATTCCAGAAGAACTCCAGTTCCAGGGGAATCTGACACCCGCTTCTGACCTCCGCGGCATTGCACAACACGGGTGCACAAACCTGCATGCAGACAGTGCATTCATACACATACATAAATAAATAAAATTTAAAAAAAAAAGAATGCTGACTGCTCTTGCAGAGGACCCTGGTTCGATCCCCAGCACCCACATGGCAGCTGAGAACCATCAGTAACTCCAGTTCCAGGAGAAGTCCAGTTCCAGGGGAATCTGACACCCGCTTCTGACCTCCGCGGCATTGCACAACACAGATGCACAAACCTACATGCAGACAATACATTCATACACATAAAAAATAAATAAATAAATAAATTTTAAAAAGAAATGCAAAATTGGGTTGGTCAGGTATGAATGCTCTTGAGTAAAGATCCTTGCCGCCAAGCATGATAACCTGATTTGATCCCTAGGCCCTACATAGTATAAGGAGAAATCTGACCTTCACAAGTTGTCCTCTGACTACCACACGTGAGCCATGATTCATATACCCACACACAAATAAATAAAAATAAATAATTACAAGAGAAAAAATGTTTAATGCAAAATCGTATCTCCCATTCTTGACTCATCCATCCAGAACCTTAAGGACCCCCGAAGGAAACCAAAGCACACAGCAAAGGTCAAGAAGTGCAGATCCAAGGCCCCCTCCTGTTTCACAGATGAGGAAACAACCTAAGGAGATGAAGACTGTCTCCCAGGCTCTGTGGTCAGATGAGGCCCAGCCTCCAAAGAATAACAGCACACGCACAGTACTTTCGTTTGATTATTGGATCCTTTCAACAGCATGGTGTGGACAAGTCAGAAACAGACCTGATTTTACTTAGGAGAAAACAGAGATATTAAGCAATTTGCTGATGACTCATAGGAAGGAGCAGACCTAAGCCCAAGGCAGGGTTCCTACCTCTTTTTGCTCAAAGTTCTGTAGCAGGGATCTACAGACACTGTAAAAAGCCTGAAGGCAAATGCATATCTTGTGGGCCATATAGTCCAGTCTCCATTACAACTATTTAGCTCCAACACTATCGGGGAAAGCAGCCATATACTACAAACCAATGAGCAAAATGGTGTCCCAATAAAACTATTTATAAAACCAGGCAGTGGGCTGGATTTGCTCCTGGACAACCCTGGCATCATGTCTCCCAGTTTGTGAGAAGGCAATCTCTTCATCAGCCTTTCTACCCTGTTCAGAGTCAGCAGGAAGAAGGAAGGGACTCCTGGGGGAAAGAAGCAAGCGTTTCTCAGCAAGCATCTCAGACACAAAGGATATTGAGGCCGAACGAAAGCTTTTATCTTGTAGCAAGGATGCAGCGTGTGCTTATGCAGGATGTGCAGGCTCCAGGGAGAGCCTAACTCATTACTACTCTGCTCATCATGTGGGACCTGGGCTCAAGGTGCACCAGCTGGAGAGAGGCATGCCCTCTGCTAATTGCTCTGCCCATAGGAGGCTCCCTTCTTCAAGCTCCCTCCCACAGAGAGGGGTTTCCCTACTCTGCATGAAGGAACTTCAAGCTAACAGCAACCCCAGGAACTCCAGGTTCCGCTGCAGGCTGAGCTCTGTCTTCCCAAAAGCCCTGCAGAGAAGACTTAGGGGGACTGCCTGCCTAGGCCTGGTGTGTCACAGAAGTCACAGAAAGGGCGGGGAAGACAAAAGGAACGAAATCGCAGCCAGCAATGTCTGACTCACGAAACAAAGCTGGGCACCATCCTTTAATGTTTGCATTCATTAATGTTCCCGTCAATTTTAAACACTAGGGTAGAATTTCCAGACTTTGCAGATCATTTAAAAGCTTAAGGGATTATCAAACCAGTCATTTAAAATGACATTTTCACTGCGCAAATATTATTCTATTAAAGAGCACGCATGGCACAGGCCACGATCAGCTTTGGCAGGGTTACAGAGCCTTCCTCCACAGCAAACCCCACCGTTTCCTCATAAAGCTGTCAAGCCCCTGCTTAATGAAACGTATATAAATGCGATGATGTTAGCCATGTCACAGCAAGCTAATTCATCCTGGCTTTTTCCCATTGCGCTACCCTATGAAGGCTTTTATCATTGAATCCTCTTAGGATCACCCCCAGGGTCTGCCATAGGCCTGACGAGATGAAATCCAAGAAAGTGTTTAATTTCCAAACAGGCTAACCATCTTACATAAATAAATAACTAACAGATCTGGCTTGCATGGTGGGGTGACATGCTCAAGACAGACCATTGGGGTTTTATTAGGAAAGAGATACTAGAAGATGAATAAACAACCAGGATCCCTTCCCCAGGTCCTCTGACCTGATACAGCTGCTAATTTTAGTTCTTGGGAGGTCGGTTTCCTTCTTTAATTACAGAAAGAGAATCTGCTGCCACAATCACGGCTCAGCAGAACCCTTTCTAAGCTCATTCCTAAATTGTCTTCCAAAAACTGTATCTGTAGGGGTTTTCCGGTTCTACCCTTCCCAGCATGCTCTGCATTTGCGAGAAGCCTGAGAGCAAAAAGGAGGGACCCCGAGTGTGTTTTTTTTTCCCCTTAGCGATCCAGTAAGATAAAACAATTTAGACAAAAACATGGAGGCTTTCCCAGATGCAGAAACCTCCCCAGTCCAAGCTCCCTCTGGGACCAAGAGAGGATGAGTAAAATTATGGACTCATGAGACCTGGCAGAACGGGGCGAGGATTCCTCGCCAATTTATAGAAGTGCTTGGACCCAAGGGCGCTGAAAAGCGCTGCCTCCTTTTCAAGTGAAAATGAGGAGACATGACTTTTCAGGAAAACAACTATTTCCAGGGACTTTCTTGCCCAGAATTACTTCCCCGAACACATGTCCCTGAGGAAAACTCACAAATTGGCTCAAATGACTGAATGTCACTATTTTCAGCTGCAGAAATCTGCTTACGTCTAGGACAAGCTATAAATACTGAAGCAGTTGGGAATGTCTCAAAAGAGTTCCCCTTGGGACAAGACTTTGGCTCCCGAGGCCCAGGGAAGAATGCCTTCCTGGGGGAATCCACGAGAGCACTGATTGCAGGCCGGTCGCCATTCTACTGTCCAGTCTCACATGTTCAGTCTCACACATACCCCAGTGCTCCGTGCTACCAAGCGCTTAATGGTCACTTGACTCCAACCTCGGCAGAGTCTGGCATCTTGGCGGAAAGTCCAGGGACCACAGCCTGCAAGGAGAGATTGGCTCAACTTCCTTCCCTCTGGACCCACACTTGCCCTTCAAGAAAGAAGCATTTCCCAGTAGGGAGTGGGCAGCCAGAGTCGGTCCAATCATGTAGTGAGTTTCTGAATTTTATTTCTGAGAATAAATCATATCATTTTTGAGGTGATTCAAAACTAATATAACAGAGTGAAGGTTCTAGAAAGTCCTGTAGTTAAGATACCTGTTCCTTTTTGTTTAACCCAGTGTCTGGCAATCTCTGACTACTGCAACCATCTTTAAATAACACAGATTCTGAAACTAACAGGACTGGGATTAAAGACAAACTCCCAGGAAGAGAAGCCCAATAGCTGCTAAGTCTGTAGCCCTCCGCCTATATGGAAAACTTCTAGGGAATGGAGCAATATTTGATTTTATAATATTCTGATTTTTCAAACACCAACAATCTCCCTTCTTCCCCACTGTACTGTTAACCAAAGCAAATACCACATGGCGTGTGCAGCTGTGTACAAAGGACACAAAGGCATGTGTGTCCCACTCCCAGGCCATCAAGGGGAGAGGAGAATTTGTTGCTGGGTGGGAGGAACCTAACTAAATACTGCCGGCAGCAATAGTGTTCCTCCACAACAGACTTGGTGCCCCTGCCAAAAATCACTCCCGGTCCCCTTTTTAATTCTGCTCTCCTTTATCCACTAAGACTGGGGGAAGATTATTTTGATTGGAATTAGACAGCCACCTGCAGCTAGATCTTTAGCTGTTATTAGTGTTCTGTGTTAAGCCCTTTCACAACAAGCTCATTGAAAAAGACAGTGGACTTTTGAAGTTGCCCTATACTATCTCTAGTGATTTTCTCAAGTTAACAACCTCCATACCAGCCAATTGTGCTGGCTGGGGGAGGTGATAATCTCCTCCCTAGGGTTGTGGCCAGGAATTAAAGGGTCTGGGATAAATTACAGAAGCAATCTCTGCCAAGCAATCTCTTCTTGATCTCCCCCCAGGCCTCCTTAATAGGTTCTTACTTCACCCCAGTGCTCAGCTGCCTTCCTAGATTTCCCCTTGAGAAACTCCAAGCATTTTGTCTCTCCTATGCATCACATCCACTCAGGGCTCGACGTGGAGGAACATAATGTCCACTTTGGGTGGGGTACCTCTAAATATTCAGTTTCCTACTGTTTCAATGGAGGACATGAGCAGTCACCTCCATTTCTGAATCCCTGACATTCCAACGTGTTGACTATAAAAGTCACCTTTCATCTGTGCTTACCCACATGGAGTTTCTAAAACCCAGCACACAAAGACTTCCCAGCAGCATTTGAATGACCCAGTGTCCACAACTTGGGAACAAGCTGGATGGGTGCTGATTATCCAACTGATTAAATGGGGGAGCCAGCATCGTTTCCAATTTTCTGGATCAGTAGTTGAAGGAATTCGACCAAGCGTGCTCTGGTCTGCATGAAGAATGAGAGGACGTCTTTCATGGCCGAGGTGGAAATCACAAAGTTGAAACCCCAAGGCTCAGAGGGCCCCTTAATCCCTCATGTGAAGGATGAAACTCAGTGGTGGCCACAGGAGAGACTCTTTCCCTCCTCCAACTTGGAACTCCCCTCGCCTGCCACCCTCAGGACCCATTCCACCAATATTCACTGATTTCGTGCTTCTATTTCTTTGCTTGTTTGCTTATTTTGTTTCTAACCAGAGTTCCCATCCTCTCCACTGCTAACACTTCTTTCCATGTGTTAAAGTTGAATTTTCTATTAGAAGGGTAAAAATAATAAACAAACTCAAAGAAAATCTCCTTAAGAAGCCAATCAGCCTATGTTCAAAGTCTGGCTTTGCCCCTCTAAGGCTGTGTGGTCTTGGCTTCTCTGAGCCTTGATTTTCTTGTCTGTAGAATGGAGGAATATAGAATAGAAACTCATGTACAGGGGTCACTGTGGGGATCAAAGGGTTAGTGGGCAGGCAGCTTCTAGCCCCCAACGAGCACTGGAAAGCTTCTGTATCACTGTTTATTCTTTCTGAATTAATAGAATAATAAAAATTGAGCAATCTGGTCTAAGCACAGCGAACACCCACCAAACCCAGGAGGGCTGTCGATAGCTGTCTTGCAGCCTCCATCTGTCTCAAAAGTTCCCTTCCATCCCTTTGAGAAGCTCTAGTTAATAGGAAATCCATGGAAAGTGAAAGCTACTTTCTGAAAAACAATAATGATGTGTTAGTAAGTTTAAAAGTGCCAAGAAGGAAACCTGGACTTGACTTCTGACACATTTAAGGCAAGTGCTGTGGTTTGGGTCTTTGAAAGACCAAGGATTACAGACTTGGGTACCAGCCCATGGTACTGCTGAGAAGCAGCAGAACCTTTAGGGGGGGACTTAGTGGCAGGAAGTTAGGTCATTTGAAGCATGCCCTTGACAGTGGGACCCTCTCCTTCCTCACTCTCTCTGCTTCTTGCCTGCCACAGGATCCTTCTCTGATGTCCAAAGAACATGGCCGAGTGACCATGGACAAGTGAACCATAATGAAATTTTCTCCTTTTTTAGTTAATTTTTTCAGGTACTTGTCACAGCAGTAGGAATCTGACTGACACAGGAGAACTCATGCATACTGAATAGAGTTTGATGGTATTTAGATCCCCTTCCTTCCCCTAACCTCTCCCTACTGCCTTCCCTGCCTGATTTAATGTACAGCCTATAAATCTGATCTGTGTCCCCAAGTGTCCTTCAGTGTGGTTCCATCCACTGGGCCCACCCAGAGTCCCATCCCTGTAAGACACTGTCTCTGTCCCTCCCAGTAGCCATCAGTTGCCAAAAGTTTCAGGATTTCTCACCCACTTCCCCATGTCTATGCTGGGATTTTTATCTGCTTTGAGCTTGCACAGGACTTGTGTGTGCTGTGACCATTGCTGTGAGGTCATTTGAGTGACTGGCCAGCTGCCTGAATGACTGTTTCCTGTGGTCCTTACACTCTTTCCACCTCCTCTTCTTTTTTTTTTTTTTGTCTTTTTGAGATAGGGTCTCCTTTAGTCCCAGCTGTCCCAGAGCTTGCTCTGTAGACCAGGCTGGCCTTGAACTCACAGAGATCCGCCTGCCTCTGCCTCCCAAGTGCTGGGATTAAAGGTGTGCGCCACCATGCCCAGCTCTCCACTTCCACCTCCTCTTCTGCAGTGATGCCTGGGCCTTGGGAGACAGAAAGAGGCAAAGTCGATAGCTGAAAGCAAGGATTAAGAGACACGGAGGAGAGCAGCAAGCATTTCGGGAAGCTCCGGCCTGGGCCTGGCTCTCCTGAGTGCCAGGGAGATGAGAAAGAACCTTCCAGGGGCCTCTTAAGGAATTTGGACTCCCCCCACGCCCAAGGAAGTGTTTTAAGGAATCTGGAACTTTGCAACCAATACCTGAAGAGAATTATTTGCCAAAATAGACAGTAGATCAACCTCACACACATCAAAAGTTCTGAAACAACAGGATGTCCCACCTGAGTACCAGGGAGGATACATTATATAAGGGGAGACTGAGCTGTACCCTGAAGTTCGTACTACAGTTTGAATCTTAAAGAATTGTACCTGAACTCCTTCAATTCTGCACCCCACCTAGAGCCAGGTTACTCATATTTGTGCTACAAATCTGTTTGCGATACTTCCCTATCGATCATATTCTCTTCCAAGTTCCATCTAAGACATGGACTGGTTGGGATCAAGGTATGCCAATTCCATCGGCCCAGACAATGCTTAGCATTCCTCTGGTCTCAGCCTGGTGTAGGTTTATAGGCCAGGTGCCTGCTGTGATCACACAGACTGGGCCTTGCCACACAAGAGCTGGGCATTGCTTGACTCCTGTTTCAAATTAGCATAAGAATTTCTCAAGGCCCACTTTGTATAAAATTGAAAAATAGAATCAAAAGGAATCAACCTGATAGCCAATAAAACAGGAGGCAGCAGCCTCTTCCAAAGGTACCCTGTTTCTGCCCTCAGTTCCATTTTGTAAATCTTATTTGAGGCAGATAAAAGGGAGGCTGGGTTGCTCCCAACCCCAACTAAGTACTGAGAATAATAAGTGCAAGAAGAAATGCAGCACCTCTTCAGAGCACAGTGACTTCATCTGGAGTGCTGCTGTTCTCTGGTGGCTGGAATGTGAGCTGGATTTCTGGCTGGGGGAACTAAGCCCCTCTTCTATGCACAGCTCAGGCCTAAATGGTCCTTTCCCTTAACTCACCTGGCAGAGATGCTGGATGCTGAGCCCTGGGGTCTTGCTGCTAGTCTCATCTACTGTGGTTTCCAGGATGATCATAAAGTGAGAGCTGCCCCCAAAGGGCCGAAGGTCACGGTACAGAGGACGAGATTTATAGAGTGTTTCCAACAGCTCCATTGGCTCCAGCGCAGGCAACAATGCCTGTATCCCATTGGCAACTTCTAGTTGTTTTCTCTTCTGAAAAGATGTATGAGATGGCTAGGAAACCCCAGACACAGCCAACATTGGCAAGATGAATAAATCCTGATTCTATTGCTTACAATTCCTCGACTTTAACTGTTCATCACCTTGAATTTTATTTCTACGCTCATGACAGTACAATTCTAGCAATGCAATTGGGTGGAGAATCATATTTTAAGGAAATCCATCTAAATACTCTTAAGGCTTCTATGTATTCTAGAATCAGATTTCTCACAGGTAGATAGGTCTTATATGTGAGCTATCATCTCAGTTCATTGAGAACCTGGGGTTCAGGTAAGCCTAGCAGAACAAATTGAATTCAAATATTTATTATAAGCAAAGCTCTGGTCTTTATTCTATACCCCTCCCATCTCCAAATTGATGTGAGCAAGGGTAATCCCTGAGTCTGTTGGATTCAACCTGGTTCCCACAGCAAGAAGAACCAGGGTAACACTGGGAATTCCTGGGTTGAACAGGACTGGTACCTTTTTGGTATACACATTGAAGATATCTCCATATCTAGAACCTTAATCAGACAAGTAGCTTTTAAAAAAAAGTGGATTCAAAGTCACAAGACTAGAGAAATTTTGACATATTCTTTTATGCATTTGGACTTATATCAGATCAAATTAAAAAGCACCTGAAATGACAGAACCAGCCAGAGGCTTTCCTAGTTTCACCTCATTTATTTGTCCGTCTTGCTGGTTTCTATATAGAAGATTATGGGGAAAATCTTAAGAGGGCCAGGAAAACCACGTCCTTTGCTTTCAAAGGCTAGAATTAACTTCAAGTTAACTTCATTCCAAGAGAAGCTTGATATGAAAGGTTCTGAGCTAGTTCTTACACTTAAGGATATTCGTTGTGATGTTAGGAAGAAACTCACATTTCATAGAGAGTCCCCCGCACCTCACATGCATCCTCTTACATTGAATCTCTATGAGGTTGGCGTTATGTAATTGTGCAGCTCACTCACCAAGAAGTGGTAGTATCCATGGTCCACCTGATCCCAAACAGATGCCACCTAAAATGCCATCACATGTTAAGGACTTTGTGAACTGAGGCATACAATGCACACCCAATACATTTATTATGGCCTGAGAGTTATTTCACAGTGCCTGTTATTTAAGTAACAGTAACTGTCTCAGTTTTAGAACTTCCATCTTAATCATCCTCTCTCTACTTAGTTTTAACTATTGGGACAGTAGGTACAGACTAAAATACACAAGACATCAAATGTGCTTTCAGTAGAAGCTCTGCCTTTATAAAGTTGGGAAGGTGGTAACTTGGCCTAAGAACATTACCCAGTAGAGCCTTGATCTCATGGTGTCTGTGGCTTGGTGAGTAAAGACACCCAGCCTGGATCCTAGCCTTCACCCTCTCATTATGTAGAAGACCTTACATTGAGCCAGCACGGTAACTTTCTTGAGTTCCAAGAATCTTAACTTATCCAGGACCCAGAAGATTATTCATCAAATCATGGACCCTTTATACATGTTACTGGATGGATGGATGGATGGATGGATGGATGGATGGATGGATGGATGACCAAAAGAGAATGGACAGAGTGTGATTATAAAGGAGCATTGTTGTAGGATAAGAAACATTAAATTAGGAATCTGAAACTCTGAGTTCAAGTCTGACTTTGTCATTAACCAGCTGAGTATCACAGCAGGTCAGGGACCTGTCTTTGAGCCTACATTCACCTCTATCAAAATGAGGTTAAAACACTGCTGCTCTATCCATTTCATGGAGATGCTGTGTTAAATGAAGTGATACCTACAGGTAGGCTTAGTTTAAACCTATTCAAATATGTTACACTATTTTATAATATAGTCAAGGGACTGCAGCATGTCATATGCAGAGGCATTCTATTCACAGATGGGAAAACTGCCACCCAAAAAAGAAGAGACTTACTGATGGCATATTTGCTCAGTGCAGAAGTTTCCTTGCCATGGTGTGCAGAGCTTCTGGGTGGACTTGCCTGCATAGCCACTATCCTGGGTGGCCTGGGAATGTCTGGAAAGATGTTTTGATGCATGCATTCTCAGAGGCCTATTTGGGAGAAAGGGCCTTTCTGCATAACTCTCTTGCCTTTTGAAGGCAGTTGGGACTGTTAAGCAGAGTTTCCCAAATGTGAGAAATATAGTACCAGTTCAGTCATGCAGTTTCCTAGGATGCTAGCTCCCACTCTGGCCCCAGCTTCTCTACTGTTAATCTCCATCACTCCCCAGGAGATCCCTCTGTCCCTGTCAGGTTGGACTCCTCCAATCCTCACATATGCTGAACTCTGTGACTCTAGCCATGTTATATTTCCCCTCTTCCCTTCCACTCAACTTGGAAACCAGCCCACCGCTTCTCCATCAAACACTATTCATCCTTGAGAAAGAGCTCAAGGCTTGTCAATGCCCAACCATGGGGTCCTTCACTCCTTCTAACCAGCCTTCACATGGACATGAGTTGTAGGTTGAACTGTGTCTCCAGAAAGATATGTTGAAGTCCTATCCCCCTAATGCAGGTGAATGTGACCTAATGGTGAATTAGGGTCTTTGTAAATATAATTAAGGTGAAGTCATACTGGATTGAAGTGGGTCTTAAATCCAGAGAAAGCTGTCCTTATGTTGAGAGAGAAGCAAGGACAGGAAGGAGAGTAGCCTAGTATTGGCCTGAATTAAGGAATCTCAAAGTTTGCTGGCACCTTCCAGAAATTAGAAAAGGGAAGGAAGTTGTCTAGAGTCTTGGAGGAAGCAAGGCCCTGCCTACATCGTAACAGCAGACGTCTAACTTCTAAAACTACACAAGAATATACTTGTATTGTTTTAGGGCATCCAGATTATGGTAATTTGCTATGTGGGCCTCAGGAAGCCAACACAACATCTCGGGCCATCCACTGGGTAGAAGGATACCAGACTCATCATCATGTACGTCTAGTTACTGCTTTATAGCATCCCTTAGTCCCTGAACTGCTAAGGCAAGGAGCTGTTCTCCAGTGGAGAACAGTCCTTGGAGCTACCCTCATGCAAGATACCTTCTTACTTTGCCCTTGGATATGATGGATATTGACATTCCGTCAGGAATGCAGCTACCTGAGAAAGGGCATCATATATGTATGTATGTATGTATGTATGTATATATATATATATATAGAGAGAGAGAGAGAGAGAGAGAGAGAGAGAGAGAGAGAGAGAGAGAGACAGAGAGAGATTTTCATAATAAAACCAATAAAATAATTTTAAATTTGAAGAAAAGGGCACTTACTTTCTACTCAGATTCAACAAGTTCTAGAACAGGACAATAGAGCACTGAGGTTTCCTCAGAGAGTACAACCCTGCTTTCCAGCAGTAACTCAATGTCTCAATCTATAGAAATAAGCTTACCTCAATCTTTTCTTTATACTCTATTGCCACCAAACCATAGTCAGGTATACTCCAAACATATGTCCCTAATTCTCCGTCACTGCCAGGCTGGCCAATCCATACCCTTACGTTCCTCCACCACCACCATCCACATACACATTCCTTCACCCACTGTATAATCAAATCTGACTTGCCTCTATTGTGATCTCTAACCAGACAGAGAGGTGATCGTGTGCTGAACAGTGTGGTCACTTTGCCAGCCAACCTGCTAACTAATCTTAATCTGAGCAAGCCCCTGGGAGATGCTCATCTCTCCACACTGAGGGCTTAAAGGCTTGTCAATGCCCAACCATGGGGTCCTTCACTCCTTCTAACCAGCCTTCACATGGACATGAGTTGTAGGTTGAACTGTGTCTCCAGAAAGAGGTGTTTGTTTTTCATAAAATGTATCTCTAAACCCATTCAGCTCACATGGCGCCAGACCGAGATGGAATAGGGAGAGAAAATTTGATGATGAGTGATTTTTCACTTAACTCCTGAATATTCTGTGGCTGTTAGGAGCTGCTTCCCCTCTCTTCAGCCCCATGCAGCCTCTCCTTCATCTGGATCATCTCTTGGGAATGTAAATCCTACTCAACCTAAATGTCCAGTTCACTTGGCACCCTCCAATAAACTTCCTTCTGTTCCTCCAAGAAATCACACCAGTCTTTTAGTTCCCATTACAACCTCTTTTGCCATGTGATTATAATTATCCTATTTCATGGGTATCTGGCTGTGTTTTTTATCTATTACTTAATGCTAGACTGAGAGAGTCTTAAGAGAAAAGATGTTGTCTTCTAATTTCTCCCTTTCCAGTTTAGAAAATTAAATGAGAAAATGTAATCACAGGGTCCACATGCTGTCTGGCCACTAGTATGTGCTCAATAAATGTCAGTTCCTTTTCCCCTTACACATCACTGTGTCCCCAAGAGCACTTTGCAAAGTCTCTTGAATCATGGAGCTGCCTAATAAATGTTGAACACATCAATCAGTGCATATAAATGGGAGCATTTCAACTGCTTTCCCAAGATCAATGAGGGCATTTTGATAGTTTTCCTTTTCCTGAGTTCGTGGACCCATAAGTATCACTCCTGTTCCATGCCTCTGAAGCTAAAGCGATACATGGTACTTGGGGACACATTGACACCCCATCATCAGTCTAGAAGTGCTAGCTACAACCTTGTTGAGCAGACTAGACAAAACCAGGCAACAGCCAGTCCTGCCTTCAAGCCAGTTAAATAATTTAGCCTTTGTAAAGACATAGTCAATCTTGATTCCTGCATGCATTTCATGTTCTTTTATTGATTTCTAGAATCCTACATTCATACAACATGTATGTACATCATACACACCACCACTCCTCTGAGCACATTTAAATCCACAGAGCTTCAACCTAGCAAACACACCAGGGTCCTCACAAAGTTAAAGCTGTGAGTTCTTGGGAGCCGGATGGATTCTAAGTGTTTCTGAAAGGAAGAATCAGAGGACAGATTTGAAAAGACTCTGTCTCTGTTCTTACTCCTGTTACTATGTACCTTTTGCATTTGAACAGAGTATGAAGACAGCTACCCCCTCCCTTCAAAAAAAAAAAAAACCCTCAAGGCTGACCAGTCACTCCAGAGTCCTTCAGCTGTACCTCTGGAGGTAGCAGGCCTTACCCTGAGCACTGAGTTACCCTTGTTTACATTAACAAAAAGAAAAGCCAGCCCATAGCCCAGGACCCCCCTAGAAGAAGCCTGATTTCACACACATTTTCCCCAGATTCCTATTGGCTTGGCTGGAAACCACATATTAAAACCCACCAATCTTTCCACTTGAGCCTGATGAAAACTTCAACAGAAACAGCTGCACTTCACATGTGGTTCAAGTTAATATCTTATCCTGACGGTTTAACTCTAGCTGGCTGGGCTGCTTTTTTAATATTCACAATCTTCTTTTGTTTCACATTAAGAATATGTCTTTCATGACTTGCCAGAGCAGGGGAACACAATGAAGCTGGCAGCACTTCATTTTTGAGATGTCTGGAATAATTGTTTGTATTGTGCATTATTCAAGACGCACTGTGCGTGAGCGAGCTCAGATGCAGGGGAAAGTGTTAAACAACCCTGACACAAGCCTTGCTATACTGATGTGGAACATTTCCCTATTAAAAAAAGCAAAGCTTCGCGCTAATGGCTCAGATTTAGCTCCTAAATCTCACTGAGTAGAGCAACATGATAACTTCATTGTTTTCTTCCAACAACTCACAAAACCATGATGTCCCTTTTTTTAGGGAGGAAAGTTTAAACAATATGTGGCCAACTTCACATGCAGGAACACCACACACATATGCCCACATGCATCTACACATACACACACACACACACACACACACTTCATCATACTCATTCTTGGCATGATTAACTTTCAAGCTCATAGAAATCACACAACTCTGCTTTCTCTGGCAAAATTCATGTCAACTTCCAGAGGTTTTTACCTCAGCAGTGCTTCTCTGAAGAAAATGACGTCACTTTCGGGCATCTCTACTGCATGATGTCATTGGTTATGCAATGATGAGTTTGATGTCCTAGAAGTATTCAGCAGGTTTCTGTTTGCATTGGCATATGTCTAAAAAAAAAAAAAAGTGCAGACTGGAAAGACTTCAACAAGCCCCCTTTGTACTTGTAAGTCATTAAAGATACAACTACATTTTTTTGATAGATCTTGAATTTTTCTGTTGTTTTATTTCTGTGTTTCATCCCTGAAGAGAAAAGGAGTTATTGCCAATGTTTTGTGAGCTTTTAATATTTGCAGGCTATATATTTCATACCATCTAACTTAAGCCTCACAACAAACCCATCAGTGAGGTACTGTTATTATCCCTGTTTATAGGAGAAACTCAAGCTCAAGGAAACTCAATAGCTTGACAAGACCTATGAAGTTATTGAAGTGGAAACCACCATGTGACCCCAATATCTTTTGTTCCATTCTTTTGCAGTCATAGAACTGCAGAAATTAGAATTATATTGGTTGCTATTGACTGAGTATGTTGCTACACATGAAGATTATGTGGGAGGTAGAACAGAATTCCAAGATGGTCCCCCAGAACTCCTATCCTCTAGTGTTTGTGCTCAATAGACCTCCACATTCCTTGGGCATAGGTGAGACTTACGAATAAAATAAGATGCCTATTCCCTTGATTAGTTTACATTATATGACAACAGTGAAGGGGAATTTGTAGATGTAAATCAAGTTCTCAAATCAGTTAACTCTGGTCTAATAAGGTGAGTTCTTAAAAAGAACTGTGCCCTTCCTGAAGACAGAGTCCAAGTGAGAGAGGTGCTCCTCACATGATGGCTAACAATTGTCAGTAACTCCAGTCCCAGGGGAATCCAATGCCCTCTTCTGACCTCTACAGGAATTGTATAATATGGGCATACTTACATGCATACAGGCAATACACTCATGCACAAAAAATAAATAATAATAATAATAATAATAATAATTTTTTAAAGTGGGAAAGGTTCTTCTGCTGACCCTGAAGGAGAAGGGCCAAGTGGCAAGACTAGCTGCCAGCTTCTAGAAGCTGAAATTGGATACAGGCTGGCAACCAGAAAATGAGAAACCACAGTCTTACTACCACAAGGAACTGAACCTACCCACAACCAGCGAGGTGACAGCAATGGCACATATTTGTCTTCTACCTTGAGCCAAGGACCCAGCAAACATTGCTAATACTCCTGACCTCCACAAACTATAACATGATAAAATTCCTTGCTAGTTTGTAACATAGCAATAGAAAATCAATGCAAATTATATTTCCCATACTTCTTTGCAGCTGGGTGTTGCTATGTGAGCACGTTCTAGTCAGCAGGATTTTGCTGGGATATTGTGAACAGCCTCTTTCTTATGGCCCTCCTTCTTTCTTTTCCCTTCCTTCTGCCTAAAGTGTGGGTGTCATGATAAGCCATTATGAAGCCTGGAAATGAAAACAACAACCTGAGGGAAGACAAAACAAGAGTGAGAAGCTGGATCGTTCAAATTAGAAGGCTGCCTTACTGGTCTTGAACTATTTACACCTATGCTGTTCTGTGAATGAGAAGTAAGCTTCAACCCTGCTTGTTAAAGCATAGTTATTTGATGTGTTATAGAAATTGAACCTATTCTGCACCTCGTTGGCAGAGCTCACCTGAACCCAGAAATTGACTCCAAAGTCCATTTACAAGGCTATTCACCACCCTGTCTGGTACCATACCGCATCATGACAGACTTTGAGTCAAATGCTGCTAGAGTTAGATGGTATAGTAGTTGGTCAGCCAAAGTTGAGCAGGTAGGAAGGATACTCAAATCACCTCGAGTGATGAGGACTTATTGCAAGGATACATTGCAGAAATGGGATGTCGCAGAAAGCCGCTTCCTCAACTTTACGCCAGACTTCTGAGATATACAATACTATGGTTAATCTTGTCAACTGCATTACCCTGAGAAACACCCCGAAGACCAGTAAAGCACACACTTAGGGGCGTATGTAAGGGTATTTCCAGGAAAATGACATCATGAGTGTTCTAACCTAATGAAAGGACTGACTCCTTGATGGATTCATAATATGATAGCATTATTGAAAAGTGGAGGAAGTAGATCACTGAGATGGCCTCGGGGGACCTTAGCCTGGCCTCTTCCTACATTCTCCTTCTTTTTCTGCTTCCTAACCACTGTGATGGGAACTGGTCAACCCTGCCACATTCTCCCAACCATGATAAACTGAAGTTTCTGGAACCGTGAGCCAAATAAATGCTTCCTTCCTCTCAAGTAGTTTCTGTCAGATACTTCATCACAGCAATGATAAAAGTAACCAATACATGCAGTAAGCCCATGGAAACCCAGATGCATCTTCAGCATCTTTTGGTGGTACCAAGTTCGGGTAAGCTGCCAGGTTTCTTAACATCAAGTTAGAAGAAATGAAACCATCTCTTTGGTTGGTTTTCTACCAACCAAGTGAAGACTTCAGGCAATTCCACCAGGCATCTCAGAGTCCTCAGAGGTCCTTGTGGAAAGACATGGGTAACTGTCTTCAGCACATGTGTGCAGTCCAATCAGCTGTATCCTGAATATAAAGCTTGGTTTCTATATTGGCTATTTTGCTTGTTGCTGTGACTAAATACCAGACAAGAAACAACTTCAGGGAGGAAGGTTTGGCTTATAGTTTTAGGGGGTACAATCTACCATAGTAGAGACAGGAGCATGAGACAGCTGATCACATTACAACCATAGTCAGGTATAGGACGATCCAGTTTGAATTGGGGGCTAGTTCTCAACTAGTACCTCTCAGGGCACTGTGTGGATGGGAGTCAGGGGATTTCTCTGACCCCACCCCCACCCCAAGGAGGAGCAAACAATGTCTGCCTAGGTGCATGATGTTGGGTGGGGCAATGGTGTGCAGTGGTGTGGAATTGGGGGGCCTGTGGTTGGCTCTGGGAGCTGATGTCATTTGGTTTATAAAACAGGCTATAGCAAGCAATAAATCTTATTCCCATTAACATCATTACAGAATTTCCGGCCGTCATTTTTTTATTTTTGCATGCATACAGGCCAAAGCAGGCCTGCATTTTGTTCGGGTGGCCAGTGGCTTGGAAATAGGTCCCAGTGCAGACCACCAACCTGGATTGCTGGTGTTGTGAGTAGACATAGGCTGAAGATATGCCAACAGCCATCAGCCTGAAATTCCTGTCCAGGGTTCAGCAGTGTGCTGGATAGCTTTAGTGTCAACTTGACACACCTGGGTTGAGGGAGCCTCAATTGGGGAATTGGCTCCATTGGATTAGCCTGTGGCCACATCTATGGAGTATTGTCTTGATGGTCGAGCAATGTGGGAGGGCCCAGCCCACAATGAGTGGTGCCACCCTGGGCACGTTGTTGTGTACCATATAAGAAGGCAGGCTGGGCATGAGCAGGAGGAGCAAGCCAGTGAACAGCATTCCTCCATGGCCTGTGCTTCAGCTCCTGCCTCCAGGTTCCTGCCCTGAGTTCCTGCCTTGGGCTCCCTAAGTGATGAACTGTGACCCAGGAGATGTAAGCTGAATAAACCCTTTCCTCCCCAAGTTGGTGTTGGTCAGAGTGTTTTGTCACAGCAATGGAAGACAAACTAGGACAGAAATTGGTACCAGAAGAGTGGGGTATTGCTGTGACAGACCTGACCTTGGTGTTTTGGGGAAGGATTGTGGAGGCGTTTGGAACTTTGGGCTGGGAAGATCATTGAATGCCTAAAGATTGTTGCTGTGGAGCTTGGAGCAGTTTTGCTGAAGGAGTTGTAGAAGATGGAGGCCTGGCTTGTGAAGTTTCTAGTTTCAAAGGAGAGCAGAGATCATCAGGACTGTGTAATCTGTGGGTTCTGGTCAGCTGGGGCTGTGGAGAATCAGCTGTAAGTAACAAGAGACCAGAACCTGAAGTGAAACTTTTGTGGTACTGGGGCAATTGATGCTGGTTAGCTGGGGCTGAAAAATCAGCTGTAAGTAACAAGAGACCAGCATCACTGAGGTGAAATCTTCTGGGGAGAATATCTTCAAGGTCAGCACACAGAAGCTGTGACCCAGAAAGGGCCTGAGCCTCCATCTCGAGCCAGAAGCCGGACTTGGTAACGTGTAAGAGTCTCCTATATGGTTCCGGTGTTGAAATTTGAGGGGGTCACAGAGAGCAGCCGAGGCTTGGCACTGTGAGAGGTCAGGAAAGACCATTGGTGGAAGTGCACCTCGGTTGCTGTGAAGACCCCAGGATTGCAGGGGTCATGGAGAGAAGCTGAGGCTTTGCACCAGGAGAGGTCAGAAGAGACCATTGGTGAAGGTGCTGCCTCAGTTTCAGTAGCGACCCCAGCTTTTTGGAGATGCCGGTACCCTGGGACGACCACCAAGAGCAGCGGTAGGTGTAGAATGGAGTCGGCCTGGGCCTGCGAGATGAGTGTGCCACGGACGGCAGAGTCGGAGAGGGGGAGCTGCCGAGACCCTTTGGAGCCCAGAAGATCGTGAGTGAATCCCAGGTGTCCAGCCTTGAGCTACTTGCTGGACTTAGGTTTTGTTTGAGAGTGCCTGATTCTTCCCTTTGAAATAAGACAGTACTTGTTTTGGATTTTACAGCAGCCCACAGTTAAGAGACTTTTAATAGACTGGACTTTTAAGTGTTTGGACATTTTAAGGACTGTGGGGCTTTTAAGGTTGTACTGTCTTAGGTTGTGATTAATGTTAACATCATACTTTGGGGATAAGAACTGGAAAGGTGGAGGTTTAATAGCGATGTGTTTTGTGTGTCAAGTTGACAAGGGGTCAATTGTGCTGGATAGCTTTAGTGTCAACTTGACACACCTGGGTTGAGGGAGCCTCAATTGGGGAATTGGCTCCATTGGATTGGCCTGTGGCCACATCTGTGGAGTATTGTCTTGATGGTCAAACAATGTGGGAGAGCCCAGCCCACAATGAGTAGTGCCACCCTGGGCAGGTTGTTGTGTACCATATAAGAAGGCAGGCTGGGCATGAGCCAGGGGAGCAAGTCAGTGAACAGCATTCCTCCATGGCCTGTGCTTCAGTTCCTGCCTCCAGGTTCCTGCCCTGAGTTCTGCCTTGGGCTCCCTGAGTGAACTGTGACCCTTTCCTCCCCAAGTTGGTGTTGGTCAGAGTGTTTTGTCACAGCAATGGAAGACAAACTAGAACAAGCAGTCTCTGGGCAGGTGGGAAATCACGGCCAAGAATGGCAAAGCGTGTCTCGTTGTCCCAGGCTAAGGGCCTGAGGTGGAAGTGCCTCTCAGGCCGGGCTACAGAGGTAGCCAGCTGGTCTCTGTGCAGAGGGGCCAGCTCCCTACAGTGGCTGCAGGCAGGTGCTGTCTTCCCCTTCCCTTAGCAGGGCTACCTGGTACCTGTTGGGTACAAAAGAAAGCTTCCTATAGTCAGGAAGCAGACAGCAGACTGGAAGTGGGTCTGGACTATGAAACTTCAAGCCCTGCTCCAGTGATATGCTTCCTACAGCAAGTTTCTGCCTCTTAAAGGTTCTACAACCTTCCAAAGCAATGCCACCGGCTGGATCAAGTGTTCAAACTTGTGGGCTTGTGGGAGACATTTCACAGACAAATCACATTTTCCCATGATACGATCCATATAAAATACTGTTTGAGCTAGTTTTCTGACAGGGTGTGTCCCTCACTTCCACTGCCGTCCTGAGGCAGAATGGGCCTCTCACTTAGGAAAATAGCCCTCCCTTTCTGCCAACACTACTCACGCTTCTCTATATCCTCTATTCTGGCAGCCAAGGCAGCCAGGGCTTCTCCACTTTAAGAAGCTGTCCCTTGGGTCACCTGAATATAGGCCTGGTGGTATCACCAGCCTAGAACTTTGTCTTCCATTTACTTGTAATAATGGGCTTCAAATTCTTGTCAATTCCTGCATAACACAGGTTCAAAACTCAAGACACATTGCACCATACTGAACAAAGTCAAGAATTAAAGCACCGATTAAGCCAAGTACAGCGACACAGGTCTGTAATTTCAGCACTCAGAAGAGGTGAGACAGGAGGATTGTCATAAGTTGAAGGCCTGCCTGGGCTAAAGAGCAAGGCCCCATCTCAAACTAACAAAAGTAGCAATTATTGAATTCTTTAAAACCATAGTTATTTGACTATCTAAATAACTCTTGAAGTCTCCCTCTTACATATGTTGTTTAAATGTCAACTTGATCCTGGTATATTTGCTTTTCAATAAAGTCCAAAGTTATTCCAAAGTAACTCCCAGAGAACCCCTTCCAGTATTTCACAGGCTCAATAATAAAGCTGCTTATTGGACCTAATTTAAATCTTTCTGGAAACAACAAGGTCTGCCTGTGCTGTCTCTGGGCACGCAAGGCAGCCAGTGTGCAGGGGTGGATTACAGGGAAGTGGGCATGCAGATCTGGATATTAGAGCTCCCTGCCTCTCACACTGTCCAGGTGACTGACTGCCTTTTGAAACTGCACATGGCTTCCACTGCTATTCATGTAATTTAAGGAAAAAGTTAAATCAAAGCATAAAGGGAAACCAGCAGTGTTTTAAGAGATTTCATTTCTTCTTGATGGTTATGTTCATGTGCTGGGACTGGAGGAGGTATTGTATTATTTCAGGGCCTCTGGAAACACTTAAGTTTCAGAAAGACCCATGACCTTGGTCCAAGCTTCTCCACAGAATAAGAAAGGGGAAAAGAAAACAAAATACCCACCTTGCTTCCTCCTACATCACACTGGAGGTTAGTGGCTTGGCCCCTTGAGGTCAACCCAGTATGAGACACTGTGCCTAAGAGACCATACTTCTGTCTTCTGACTGAGAAGTTAACCAATGGGCAATGTGATGGTTAATTTACTGTGTCTATTTGGCTACCCATGGTACCCTGCTACTTGATCAAACAATATTCTAAGTATTTCCCTAAAGAGCTTTCATAGATAAGGGATATATTTAAATCAATAGACTTTGTTCAAAGCAGAACATCCTACACATGTGGGTGTGTCTCATATAATCTGTTGAAGGCTTTGATGAAACAAAGACTGATCTCTCTCCTCCCTCCAGAGCAATAAGGGATTCTACCAACAGACAGCTTTGTGTTTGAAATTCAATTCTTTCCTGAGTCTTTATCCTTTCCCAACAGACTCTGGCCTCAAGAAGCCTTCATGATCACATGATCTAATTTTCTGCAATAAATAAATAAGTAATAAATGAACATAAATTTCTTTTGACTCTGTGTGTGTGTGTGTGTGTTTGTGGGTGTGCTTGTGTATACACATGTACACATGTGTGGAGACCAGAGGACAGCTTGGGTGTCATCCCTAAGCACCATTCACCTCTTTGTTTTTGAGACAGGGTCTCTCACTGGCCTGGAATTCACCAAGTAGCTAGGCTGGTTGAGCAATGTACCCGGAGATTCGCCTGTCTCCACCATTCCAGCTAAGGGTCAAATCCTGGTCTTCTTGCTTACAGGGCAAGCATTTACTGACTGAACCACATCCTCAGCCCTTTCTGCTTTCTATACACACATACACACCACACACACACACACACACACACACACACACGCCAGTGTTTCTGTTTCTTTGGAAAACTGTGACTAACACAGCTAGTCATGGTAGGAAATCACAGGGAAGAGAAAGAGAGAGTCCGTATTTGTTCCCCACTCTCCTACTCAGCTTCTCTATTGCTGGGATAAAGTACTAACCAAAAGCTACTTGGGAAAGAAAGGGTTTCTTTGGCTTCTAGCTTGGTCTTTCACCAAGGAAACCCAAGCAGAAACTTAAGAAGGGCAGGAAGCTGGAGGCAGGAACTGAAGAAGAGACCATAGAGGAATAGAAAAATGCTACTTCCCGGGGCTGGAGAGATGGTCTAGCGGTTAAGAGCGCCGACCGCTCTTACAGAGGACCCGGGTTCGATCCCCAGCAACCACATGGCGGCCGAGAACTGTCTGAAACTCTAATTCCAGGAGAACTCCAGTTCCAGGGGAATCCGACACCCTCTTCTGACCTCCGCGGCATTGCACGACACGGGTGCACAGACTTGCATGCAGACAGTACATTCATACACATACAGAAATAAATTTTAAAAATTTAATTAAAAAATTTTCTATAAATAAAAAAAAAAGAAAAATGCTACTTCCAGTTTTCTCCCCTGGCTTGTGTTCAGCTTCTTTCTTTCTTTCTTTCTTTCTTTCTTTCTTTCTTTCTTTCTTTCTTTCTTTCTTTCTTTCTTTTTCGAGACAGGGTCTCCCTGAATCCCCAGCTGTCCTGGAACTCACTCTGTAGAACAGGCTGGCCTTGAACTCACAAAGATCTGCCTGCCTCTGCCTCCCAGGTGCTAGGATTAAAGGTGTGCACCACCACGTCCGGCTCAGCTGCTTTCTTTTCTTTCTTTCTTTTTTTTTTTTTTTTTTGTCTTTTTGAGACAGGTTCTCCCTGTAGCCTGGAACTCTCACTGTAGACCAGGCTGGCCTTGAACTCACAAAGATCCTCCTGCCTCTGCCTCCTGAGTGCTAGGATCAAAGGCGTGCACCACCATGCCCGGCTTCAGCTGCTTTCTTATACAACCAAGAACACCTGCCCAGAGGTGACACCACCCACAGTGGGATGAGCACTCCCACATCACTCAACAATCAAGAAAATGCCTAACAGACATGGCCATAGCCCAATCTGATAGAGGAACTACCTCAACAGAAGTTCCCTCTTCCCAGTGTGTCAGGTTGACAACTGAAGCTTAACCAGGTTACCAGTCTTCCTCTATAAGTTCTCCATGAAGGCCACTCCTGACAGGTGACTGTCAGCTCACAACCCTGGCCATCTCCAGCCATGCCTTCCCTGACCTCATCAGGGCTACAGGTGACAATCAGCTTGGTCCTTCCAATCCCTGAAGCTGCACTAACCCTGAGTCCTTTGGCCATCCAGTTCCTCACTTCACAAATAATCCTTCTAGGATGCTCTCCTTAATTTATCATACTGTGACTATGTGGGACCCTGATTATCATTGTCACCAAAATGTGGGGTCATGACAGAAGTGGGTATTCAGGGCTTTACTTCATGTGACCTCCAAGCCCCATTTCCAGGGTCCATTTTCTCCAAAAGACACATGAAGCCATCCCCCTGAGATACTCAACTTTGTGTGTGTGCGTGTGCGTGCACACACACGCGCGCACACACACACACACACACACACACACACTACCACTGTGTGTTTATGGAGGTCAGAGTTCAACTTAGAGGTGTTGGACCTCGCCTTTCCACCATGTTGGAGGCCAGGTGTCTTGTTTGCTGTGTGTACGTCAGGCTTGCTGGCCTGAGAACTTCATGGGATGCTCCTGTCTCCCCCTCCCATGTCCTGTAGACACACAGGAATTACCATCACTTGCACTATTGTGTCCAACTTTTTCGTTGGTTCTGGCACTCCAAATTCAGGTTCTCTGTCAGGTTTGCACAAGCAGCGCTTTTATCCACTGAGCCACCTGCTCAGCCCCACCTTGGTTTTTGAGGGTTGGTTTCTCATTGGCCAGGAACTTGCCGAGTTGCCCCTGGGATCTTCCCATCTCCACCTCCCCAGTTCTGGGATTACAAGCACATACCACCACAGCTGGCTTTTTGATGTGGGTTCTGGAGATCAAACTCAGGTCCCCATGTTTGTGTGGCAAACACTTACTGACTGGATCTTTTAAAAAATGGACTTATCCTCAGAAGCATGCTCAGCTCTCTCACCAAGCCACCTCACCTCGCCCCAACACCTCTGTTTCCTCTCTCCACATATCAGTTACACAGTCCCTGACCAAAACAAAAGAGAAACTTAAAAACAGGTAGCAACTATGCACCACTCCCCGTGCAGGCTGCTTCCAGTTTCTAGAGTTTCCTTACATCTCCAGCTTCCCATCTATCATCATCTCTCTTGCAGTTCACCAGCCAATCAAAGCATTGCAGTTTGTTTATTGTGGTTGTTTAATTCAAGTCTCCAGAGTGTCATCTCCCTGCACAGTCCTGTTGGCAGCCAAGCTGTTCCCACATTTAACAAGGTACAGAAATCTGCTGGAGCTAGTGACTGCTTTTCTTGGTCTTCACATCGAATGCTTGAGAATATTTGAGAAGCACAGCAGTTTTTGTTTTGCTATGTTTTGTTTCTGGAAAATTTTTTAAAGACTCTAAAGACTTTGTTTTTTTAAGAAATAAATAAATAAACTCTACGGGGAAAGTGAAGAAGGTCTAGATCTCTGTAAATTTATGCCTCTGTCTTCTTTCCTTATGGATTTTCCTAGATTGTGTTAAAAATAGTAATGCAAGTTTTTCAGCCTGCCACCGTGTGTGTCTACTATAGAAATAATGAAAAGCAATGAAAAATGGAAATGAGCAAGATGACAAAGCCAGTCCCCTGAGGGCTCAGCTCAAAGCAAAGGAACAAAGGCAACTGAGCCTGGGCTGTAGGTAATTAGCATCATCAACATCAGGGAGGTGTCAAGGTGTCTGAATTAATGAGCCCTGGGTCAGCCACTCAGGTAATGGCCTTACCATGAAAGCACACAAAAAGGAACTCACAAAAGTAAGGCTGGTGGTCAGACAATGGATACTGAAATTCTTTCTTCACTCTGTAGCTCAAACTGGTCTGGTACTCATGGAAATCCTCCTGCCTCAGCTTCCCAAGGGCTGGGATTAGAGATATGAATTACTACACCTGGCTGGGTTCTGACAGAAAGCAAGACAGCACATTAACCACAAGGAAAAGTGTGCATATCTGTACTCAGATAATTCCCTACTCAGATAGCAGAGAACTGGGTTGCTGAAAACTAATAGACAGCCCTAATAGACAGGCCCAAGAGTGCCGCGCATGACCAAGGAGCCATTCCTGCAATAGCTTCCCCAGAGGCAGTTGATCTGACACTGCCATGGTGGTCTGTGGAAGATGCCCTCAAACCTATGCCCTCAGCTAATTTCAGATGTCGTACATAGCTCACGATGACATAAGCCTAACAGTGCATACCCTGAGCAGAGTAGAGACTGAGTCTGTGCCACTGAGCTCTGGGTTCTTCAAACATAGTTCTTGAACATGCATGCAAAAGTTTTGTGCTGTATCAAACTACATCTGATCAAATTTTAGTAAGAAAAGAACAGTATGTACCTCACCAGCCTTTCCCAAAACTGGTGAATATGTTATGTTTATCCATCCCCGAAGATGACAATTGGAAAGAGGCAGATTTTAAAAGTTGTTTGCATTTACAAACTCAAACCAAACAGAAACCCAGCAGAGAACTGAGGAAAAGCGGCAGCAGGCCCCGACCTTAGCTGAGGGACAATTGGCAGCTGATCACTGCTGTCTCTGAGGTGAGTTGGTCTTCTTTAAGGGACTGACACTACATAAGATGACCATGCTCCAGTGGATGAACTCATGCTGAGGGACATCTGGGAACACAAACTTAATAGGCCTGAACATATATGACAGAATGCATTGAAATCTGGTGTTGGGGGGAGGATGTATAGAAGGCGCAGACAAGGGAGAGGGTCTAAATATGACTAAGATGTATTGTATGAAATGCACAAAAAGTTAATAAAGATATATATTGAGAAAAAAAGGCTTTTGAGGATGGAAATACCAGATGGGTCAACAGAATATACCTATGACAGTCATACTAACCCAATTGACTATCATAGATATATTTTATGAAAATAACATAGTCCCACTTCCCTGTCTTCTTCTGCCATAACAATGAGGCCCCTACTGTAGTTTAAAAGGTAGTTTAAAAGGTAGTTTAAAAAGGTAGTTTACTGGTCATAAACTACCTTTCCAAAAATGAATCCCTCAAGCTCAAAAGAGCCACTTGTTAAGTTGCCATTCTTCGTGGAGAAAATTAGTGCTTCCCTTCCCCACATATACTCAGCCCTCTTCTGACCTTTCCTGGGCTCCCCTGTGGCCTGGAACTCCAGACCATCTCCTTAGGACAAGAATGACGGTAACTAGCTCCTCCTTTTAGATACAAATATTTGTCTGTTGACCAATGGAACAAAACTGAAGATCCAAACCTGAGCACATACAATTTCAGCCATCTCATATTTGACAAGGTGGCCAAGAAGACACAATGGAGAAAAGACAGCATCTTCAGCAAGTGGTGTTGGCAAAACTGGATCACCACTTGTAGAAGAATGAAATTAAACCCCTACCTCTCGCCCCATACAAAAGTCAACTCCAGATGGATCAAAGACCTCAACGTGAAACCCCAAACTATGAAGGCAATAGAAGAAAAAGTTGACAGCAGACTACAAGACATAGGCATAGGAAAAGACTTCCTAAATCAGACAGCAGCTGCACAAGAATTAAGGTTGACAATTGACAAATGGGACCTCATTAAACTCAAAAGCTTCTGTACATCAAAAGAAACAATCAAGGAAGTGAAGAGAAATCCCACAGAGTGGGAGGAAACCTTCACTGCAGATACATCTGACAAAGCATTGATTTCCAGAATATATAAACTACTCAAAAAACAAAGAAAAAAGAAAACAAATGACCCACTCAATAGATGGAGCAAAGAACTGAACAGAGACTTCACAAGTGAGGAATTAGAGATGGCTGAGAAACACCTTAAGAAGTGTTCAACATCACTAATCATTAAGGAAATGCAAATCAAAACCACTTTAAGATATCATCTTACTCCAATAAGACTGGCTAGGATCAAGAAAACAAATGATACCAAGTGCTGGAAAGGTTGTGGGGAAAGGAGAACACTCATAAACTGCTGGTGGGAATGTAAACTCGTACAGCCACTGTGGAAAGCAGTGTGGAGAATCCTTGGAAGACTTGGAATAACTTGCCACCCGACCCAGCCATACCACTCCTAGGCATGTACTCTCAAGACTCACCCCACCACAGAGATACATGCACAGCCATGTTTATTTCAGCTCTCTTCACAATAGCAAGGAGCTGGAACCAACCCAAATGCCCCTCAACTGATGAGTGGATGGAGAAAATGTGGTACATCTACACAATGGAGTTCTATACTGCAGTAAAGAAAGATGACATCATGAGCTTTGCAGGAAAATGGCTGGAGCTAGAGGACATCATGCTGAGTGAAGTAACACAGTCCCAGAAAAACAAATGATGAATGGTATCCCTCATCTGTGGATGCTAGTGCCAATTACCAAGTCATAAGTATTTCTTGTGCACGGCCCCTTGAGCTTTTGTCCAAGCAGTTGGGAGTGATGCATATTGGAAACAACAACAACAGAAAGGACTGCATCAAAGAACTGACTGAAACAGTGAACTTCTGCTCAAAACAGTCAACTTCCACATGGAGAATATTGAGAAAGAGATGAAAAGCATGTTTGGCAGAATGCATGAGCTCTGGTGGGGTGGAGGGACAGGGTGGGGGACACAGGTCTAGATTTGATTAAAAAAAAATATATATATATATAAAATAAAAAACAAATATTTGTATGACCAAATGCACCAGCAGCAAAAAGGTCTGGGGCTTATCTGCTAGCAGGATACAGTTTCTGAGCATCACAGACCACCCTTGCATCTCAGCGGCTGGAATGGGATCTGCCAACACCCTCAACCACGCCTGTTCCTCAAGCCAGAAGGACCTCAACCTGGCTCTAACCATGTACCTGTCCATAGGTCCACCTCCCAGTTATTTCCCTTTAGGAAATAACTAAAAATATTACTATTTTAAAAAAGAAAGTAGTGTCGGTTGTGCATAGAGATTGGTTAATTCCACCAGACCAGCTGAAGCACAGAGTATAGGTTGGGCACTTCAACCAGATGGAGTATTGGATTGTTGGCTTCTGCAGCTGTGGGGGTGAAGATACCCGGACACCCAGAACACAGGTGGGCCTGTTGACTCTAAGGGACTCAGATGCATAGAGATTAGTTGCTTCAGCTAGACCAGTTGAAGTACAGGGTACTAGCTGGCTGGCTAAGTGAGCAACTCACACTCTCCCACCCCCCACCCCCGCCTGGAATTGTGGAACAAGTGTCCAGGTGGGACTACAGTAAGCCCCACAACCAAACTAGAAGAACTATCTGGCAGGAAGCAGAGGGAGCACAGTGCTCAGAGGGTATCATCCAGGTTGTTACCTACCCAGTTTTTGGAGAACCTGCCCAACAGAAAGGGAAGAGTGAGCTATACCTTCCAATATATAACCAAAATTGAAAGCCTGAAACCTAGACAAGTCAACACTCTATAAACAAGGTGAAAACAACGAAGGCATCTGAAAGAATCAAGGAAAGCAATCCTTCAACACAGTGAAGAAACATTTGAGATTTGCATAAGATTACAAACAAAAAACAAACCCACATGCCAAAAGCACAATGAAAGAACAATATGGGAAAAGCACAGAATAATTCCACACTAAACTCTACCAAACCTATAGAAGATTCCTACAATGAGATCTCCCTAGAGGTAACGCAGGACACAGATCTTAGAAGAATAATCTTAGATATATCCAAAGAAATCAGAGAATATAAAGAACAAATCAGAGAAATAAGGGGAGAGAATGAAAACCTCAGGGAGGACCTAGATGGAGAGAATGACAAACTTTGGAAAGAACTAAAAGGATAAAATGACAAACTCTGGAAAGAACTAGAGAGAGAGAATGACAAACTCCAGAAGGAAGTGGAAACACTGAAAAGATCCCATGCTAAAATGAAAAAGGAAACCAACCAGCGAAGCAAGGAGCTACAAGACGAGATTGAGAAGCTCCAAAAGGAAGTAGAAATACTAAAGAAATCACAGGATGAAATAAAAAGGAAATGGAATACTCATCCAATCAAGAGGAAAGACTGGGAAAAAGCCTCAGAAGCAGAATGGAGGAAACAAAAAATGAATATCAGACCTGGAAGATAACGCAGAACAACTAAAAATCTCAAGTAAAGACTATGAAAAATTAAAAAATACATACCAAATGCTGGAGAGATTGTGGGGAAAGGGGAACAAATCAACCACTGCTGTAGGAAAGAAGACTCGAACAACATCCATGGGAAAGGCAGAGTCGTAAGAAACCCTAAAGAGACTCAATAAATGAGGCTACCACCGACTCAGCACATAACCATTCCTGGGCTACTGTACCCACAAGACATCACCTACGCAGAAGCGAGGAATACGATGCATAGCCATCGTTTATTAGCAGGTTTCACTCCTTCACAATAGTGAAGAGCTGAAAACAACCCAAATGCCACTCAACAAATGAGTGGATAGAAAAAAAAAAAAAAAAAAAAAAAAAAAAAAAAAAAAAAAAAAAAAAAAAGATAAAAGAAAGAGATGGCATCGCGCGCTGCGGAGACGCCATGCGGGGCGACCCTAAGCGAGTTCCCAAGTAGCGCCGACCGCTCTTGCAGAGACCTGGGGTTCGCATCCGAAGCACCCATATGGCGGGAACATACCGCGGCCGTTTGGACGAACCATTCTGGACACTCCCAATTCCAGGAAGAATTCTGTCTGACACCCCTCTTCTGAACCTCTGCGGCAGGTTGGCACGACAACGGAGAGTTGCCTAACAAAACTTGCATTGGGCAGACAAGTACATTCATACACATACAGAAATAAAATAAAAATTAATTAAAAAAATAAAAAAAGACAGAGTGTCCGACCGCTCTTTACAAGAGGACCTCGGGTTCGATCGCCGCAGCACCCAGCATGGCATTGGCCGAGAACCATCTGAAAGGCCAATTCCAGGTGACACGGCCAGTTCCCACGGAAAACCTGAACACCCTCTTCTTGACCTCCGTGGCACTCCATGACACGGGTGCACAAAGCCTGCATGCAGACAACCAAACATTTTATAAAACAAAAAAAAAAAAGAAAAGATTGGCAGTAACATACAAGACCCAGGAAAAAAAGCATGATAAGAATGGTATCCCTCATCTATGGATACCAGCGCCAATTACCTAGTCATGTAAGGCAAAAACTGAGCAATGCTTTAATGCTAAACGTCAGTTTGATCTGAAAATAACTGTGGTCTTTTATTGTGAATCCTTTAAGAGGTTCACTAGAACTAAGCTGCCATTTATTTCCAAAGTTAAGGAATTTTTGGTATATGGATGGAGAATACGCATGCATATTGTAGAGTAATGTTGAATCAAAGGCCAACTATGGTAGGAAAAGAACTTAGTTTTGTTCCATGACATATGTCTAATCACAGTATTTATTTTTTGGGAGTCTTTTTAAGATTTCGTTATTAAACAAGGTCTAGGTCCTATGGACTCTTTGTGTCCCCAAGGTTTTTCTAAAATATCACTTATTAGTAGGTGTTAGTAAAAATAGCTAATCCGGCTGGTAGTGTAACTTTAGCGTCTCTCTCTTCTGTGAAATGCCTTCGTATGACAATTGCTTAATGCCCAATGCTCAATTGGGTCTTAGGAGATGGCTATTGGCTCTCCTCTCCCTCAGGATGTCAACTGAGAGGTTACCCAGAGGAACTATGGAGGCATGGAGGGCTCATCTCGTTGATCAGAATGTCCTGCCACATGTAGGAAGTCACAATTCTTCCTGTCTGAGGGAGGTGTCTTGGGAGGATCCAATTTGGTGGGTACTTCAACCGATGTGTTTTCCAGTCTACGGAAGGAGGAAAGTGAGCTTGGCTCATGCTTTCAAAAGGGGAAGCCCTGGTTCTTAAGAACTGAACTATTGTCCTTGGATGGAACTTTGTGTGATGGTAAGGCCAGGGGGAGCCCAGGAGGTCCCACCCCCAAAAAAAACCTGGGTGTTGACCCTGAGGACCAGATTCCTCAACTGACCTTGAGAAGGAAAGGACATTGGTTAATCTGGGCTAACTTGTATTGCCGTTCCTTATGGAAAAGGCCCACTAACCAGGAAATGGAAATACACATATTAATAACAGACAGCCCTGAGAATTTGTACTTCAGTTATAAAACTGAGATCTTAGTAAAAAAAAAGAGCATAAAAAAAGTAAATCAATAATAATTAAATAATAATTTTAAAAGCAAGCACAGTTGTTTTGCCAGTCTTGTTAGCAAGTGCAGCTACCCTGTGGCTGCCACTGCTTTTTCCTCCTTCCAAAGACATGAGACCACAGCTTTTTGACCTTCCAGTATGGACTGGAGATTCATGTCTCTCCAAGAATCCTCCAAACCTTCAATGCCGACAGGGGACTGCTGAGACATCCAACTCTGTGGACTGAGCAGCTACTATGGAGTTTCCACTTCTTCAGAGTATAGACTGCCATTGTTGGACTGCCCAGGCCGTATCATGGAGGACCCATGACAGGAAGATCAAACACAGACGTTGGTGCTTACTGGACCTTCATTTGGTGACCATGGAAGGGAAAATCCCAGTGTGGAGCACAAGACCAGAACTGATGGTGGTTTGGGCTTGCCAAGGAGGAAACTTCAAAACAATACATCTTCAGTAATTTAAAAAATATTAAGCATAAGATGTAAAAAACCTATGACATATGTGGCATACATATGTAGGCAATTTTGAGTGATGATTATTGAAGGAACAACAACAATCAGAAAAGATTGCATCAAGAACTGACTGACTGAAGCTGGTATAACTTCTCTCAAAACAGTGAACTGTGCATCAGGAGTTTTTAGAGAGACTGAGAAAAAGATGTTTGGCAGGGTGCATGATCTCTGGGGTTGGGAGGGGGGCACGGGTCTATATTTGATTTGTAATTTTGTATAAAATGCACAGAGCTTCAATAATACATTGTTCTTTGTGGCAAAAAAGAAAGAAAGTATGGTGTCATGAAATCTGCAGGTAAATGGATGACTAGAAGTATTTATGTTAAGTGAAGTACCAGTAGAACACAGTCCCAGAAAAACAAACCATAATGTGCCACGTATGCACCAAGTACCTAGTTGTAAGGCAAACTGAGCAACGCTAACTGTTATTTTTTTTATATTCCTCATGATCTGATGAAAGCAAACTGTGCTCTTATATTTGAATCCCTAAACAGGTTCTATAACACACTCCTACCCATTTATTTTCAGACTTTTAGGATTTTAGGTATATTGGTGGAGGGTATGTATGCATATTTTAGAGTAATACAAAATCAAAAAGGAAATCCCAAAATCCTGAAAATATGATATGGGATCAATTAAATACAATTTGTTTTCAGATGACATAAGTTTGGTATAGGTGAGACTTATATGCATATCGTTGACAAGCAATACGAGTTGGCAGGCAACAACAAACAAAAAACCAGGAACTAAAAGAAGACAAAACAAGCACACAAAAAAAACCCGAACTGAAACAATGAGGTTCTCCCCAAAACAATCATCCTCGTTTTGAGAAAAAACTCTGGAACGACCAGAAAAAGATGAACACCATGTATGGCACATGAATGAGCTCAGGGGAGGCTGGCAGTGGGTAGGTATTGATGAGGACAGTATAAATGTGAAACCTAACGTTGGACGAAGACTCAGAAATGAGTCTGAAATGTGATTGTCCGCCAGAATGCAGATGTATGCTCATGTGAAAAGGATTTTATAAGCAATAACAACACAAACTACAAAGAAGACACCTACAATATTAGCTGATGTCAGACAATGGTTAAGTCCATGAACAACTAGCAAACCCACGCATTCTACTATGAAAAAGATATTTAGTTTTGTCCATGGACATTTGCTGTTCCACCACAGTATTCTTTTTCTTATACCGACCCCCTGCTTTACCTTTGTCCCTTTTAATTAACAGTAATTTTTTAATATAGATTCTCATCTCTGCACTATACTTAGCCTTTCTGATTGCTCCTCTACCACTCGTTCCCTTCCCCCCCCTCCCACCCCCCTCCCTCCCCCCCCCCCCCTCCTACCATCTTATGTCCCATACCAATTTGGCCGAGGGTCTTAAGGGATAACTTTGTTCCTTCCCTCAGAGGTCAACTAAGGCCCAGAGGACTATGCATGGGGGTATCTTTGAAATGTCCTGCAAATGTGAGTCACCAGCTTCCTGTGCAGGTAGGTCTTGGAGATCCACTAATGGGACTTCAGTCAGTGTCTAGTCGGAAAGAGGAAAGTCTGTTCATGCTTTGAAAAGGGAAGCCTGCAAGACCTAACTTTGTCCCAGAGTGGATGGAACTGGTAAGTGAAAAGCTAAAAGGAGCCAGGGCTCCCCCCACCACCACCAAAAAAAAAAAAAAAAAAAAAAAAAAAAAAAACACTGAGTGACCCCTGAGGACCAGATCCTCAACTGATCTGAAGAAAAACCTTGTTTAATCTGGATAACTTGTGGCCTTAAGCATCAAAGGGAAAGTATAACCAGAAATAAACATAAACCAGAAGATCTTCTAAAAAGACATAAAATAAACTTGAGATCTTAGTAAAAAGACAAAGAAAGAAAAAGAAAAAACTGTTGTTTTGCCTTGTCTTCAATTCTTTTTTCTTTAGCCAATGTTTTATTAAGCTCTGTGCATTTCATACAAAATTACCTTACAAATCAAATTAGACCGGTTGTCCCCTCTCTCTCCCCCCCACCCCACCAGAGCTCATGCAATTCTGCCAACATGTTTTTCATCTTTTTTCTCAGTCTCTCTCAAACTTCTCATGCAGGAAGTCTACTGTTTTGAGCACGAAGTTTTTTTTTTTCATTTTCTTTTCGTTTTTGCGTTTCTTTTTTTGGTATTGTTTTTTGTTATTTTGTTTTATTTTCCACTGATGCATCACTCCTCAAAATATTTATCATATGCATGCCCACATATCTTATAGGTTTTGCATCTTCAAGCCTTATGATTTTTTTTTTTTAGGCTGAACAGGCTGTCATGATTTTAAGGATGTTCCTTAGTCTTGCAAGCCAAACACAGCTTCAGTTTCCTATCCTTGTGCTCCGACTACTGGGTTTCCCTTTCCATGGTCACCAATGACGTCCAGTAAGGCCCGCGTCATATCTGATCTTCCTGTTACTGGTCTCCATGATACAAACCTGGGCGTCCAACAAGGACAGTCTATCTTCTGAAGAAGTGGAAAACCCAGTAGTAGCTCAGTCCAACAAGTTTGGATGTCTCAGAGTCCCCATTCTGGCACTGAAGGTTGGGGATTCCTGGAGAGACATTGAGTCTTCTCATCCATATTGGAAGGTTGAAAAGCTGTGTCTCATCTTAGAAGAATGGCAAAGCAGGGATGGACACAAGTAAAGGGTTAGCTGCACTTGCCAGTAAGAAGGCAAAAACAAATGTCTTCTCTTTTGTCTTTTTTACTAAGATCTCACATTTTATACCTGAAGTACAATTTCTCAGGACTTACTATTTATTTATTTCTGTTTATATTTTCCTCCTGGACGCTTAAGGCCACACAGCCCAGATTAAACAAGTTTTTTGTTTTCTCAAGGTCAGTTGAGGATCTGGTCCTCAAAGGTCACTCAGATTTGGGGTGGGGGGAGCTGGCTCCTTTTGGCTTTCCAATCACCAGTTCCATCTACTCGAGGACAAAGTCAGGTCTTCCCTTTTTGAAGCATGAACAGACTTTCCTCTTTCCGACTAGACACTGACTGAAGTCCCATTAGTGTATCTCCAAGACCTCCCTGCACAGGAAGACTTGTGACTCACATTTGTAGGACATTTCAAGAGATACCCCCATGCATAGTCCCCTGGGACTTAGTTGACCTCTGAGGGCAAAGAACAAAGTTATCCCTTAAGACCTTTGGCCAAATTGGTATGGGCATTAAGTATGGTAGTTAAGCATCAGGAAAGGCTAAGTTACACTAGCCTGATACTTTTAACTACTTTATAATATTTTAGAAAATGCTTGGACAAAAGCTCAAGCAGCCCATATAAGAAATATTACGAAGCACTCCCATAAAATAAATAATGAGGTTAAACATGTCATGACAAACTAGTTTTTCCTCATTCCTTTGATCTTATATTACTCTAAAATATACATACATATCATTCATCAATATACCAAAACTTCCTACCTCTGAAAATAAATGGTAGCTTAGTTCTAGAACCTGTTAAGGGATTCACAATATAAGACCACAGTTGTTTTCAGATCACATTAACGTTACTCTGTTTGCCTTACAACTAGGTGCTAGATGAGGGATATCATTTTTCATTTGTTTTTCCGGGATGGTGTTATTCACTCAGCATGATATCTTCTAGCTCCTCACATGACCTACAACAATTCATGATGTCATCGTTCTTTACTGCTTTGCATAGAACTCCATTGTGAGATGGTACCACATTTTCTCTATCCCACTTCACATTGAGGGGCATTTGGGTTGGTTCCACCTCCTGGCTATTGTGAAGAGAGCGACTCAATAAACATGCTGTGCATGTATCTCTCGGTGGGGTGGGGTAGTTGAGGATACAGCTAGGAGTCGGTATGCTGGGGTTGGGTGGCAAGGTTCATTCCAGTCTTCCAAGGGTTCTCACAAACTGCTTCCATAGTGGCTGTACAAGTTTACATTCCCACCAGCAGTGGAGGTGTTCCGCCTTTCCCCACAAACCTCTCCAGCACTTGGTGCCATTTGTTTTCTTGATCCTACCCGTCTTATTGGAGTGAGATGCAATATCTTAAAGTAAGTTTTAATTTGCATTTTCCTTATTATTAGTGACATGACAGTTTTTTGTTTTAAGAATTCTGTTTCTCAGCCACCTATAATCTCGCATGGTGAGGTCTCGTTCACTCTTTGCTCCATCTATTCGTGTGGGTCATTTGTTTTCCTTTTCTCTTTGTTTTTGGTAGTTTATATATTGCTGGAAATCAATGCTTGTCAGCGATCTGCATGTTTTCTTCCCCTTTGTTTGGGCTTTTTTTTTTTTCTTCATTCCTTGATTGTTCTTTTGATACACAGAAGATTTTGTTTTATAATGAGGTCCCATTTGTCAACTGTCATTACCTCAATTCTCGTCAGCCTACTGCTGATTTAGGAAGACTTTTTTCTACGCCTATGTCTTGTGTTTGTTGCCAACTTCTTCTTCTATCCCTTCATAGTTTGGGTTTCATGTTGAGGTCTTTGATCCATCTGGAGTTGATTTTGTCACAGGGCAAGAGAGGGTTTAATTTCATTCTTCTACAAAGTGGTGGATCCATTTTGCCAACACCACTTGCTGAAGATCTTCTTTCCTCCACTGTGTCTTCTTGTCCCCCTTGTCAAATATGAGGTGCGCTGAAAATTGTATGTCTCACATTGGTGACTTCAAGTTTTGTTCCATATGGTCACAGTATGTTTTTGCCATTACCAGCTGTTTTAATGATCTTAGCCCTGTAGTATAGATTTGAAGAATTGGTATAGAGATCCCCCCTGGTAGTGCTCTTTTTGTGCAGTTGCTTTGGGCTGTTTGGGAGCTCTTTGTTTTGCCATATGATATTACAGACTTTTTTTCCAAGCCGAGTGAAGAAAGAAACCTTGGGGAGTTTAACTATTGGATTGTTAAATCTGATATTTAATTTGGGCAGAAAGATATTTCTATATATAATTTTCCAATCATGAGCATGCAGGTGTTTTTTCCATCTTCTATTGTCTTCTTCAATTTCCTACTTCAGGGGTTTAAATTATATTTGGAGAGATCTTTGGTGTCTTTAGCTAGGTTTGTTCCCAGGTATTTCATTGTTTTTGAAGCTATTGTGAGTGGAAAGTTCTCCTTGTATTCCTTCTTCAGTTGCTTGTTGTTGGTGTAAAGAAAGGCTACTGATTTTTCTAAGTTAATTTTGTATCCTGCCACTTTACTGAAACTCTTAATCATTTCTAAGAGTTTTCTGGTGGAGTTTTTAGCATCCCTTAGGTAAACAATCATATCATCAGCAAAAAGGGATAGGTTGACTCTCTCTTTTCCAATTAGTACTCCTTTAATTTCCTTTTCTTGCCTTATTGCCCTAGCAAGTGTTTCAAGCACTATATTGAAGAGGAGTGGTGACAGGGGGCAGCATTGCCGAGTTCCTACCTTTAAGGGGAATGCTTCTGTCTCTTCTCCATTTAGGATAATGTTGCATGTGGGTTTCCCTGTCTTCAATTCTTACTGGCAAGTACATCTCTACCCTATGATTCCCATTGCTTTTGCCATCCTTCAAAGACCTGAGACAGCTTTTCAACCTTCCAATATGGACTGAAGACTCATGTCTCTCCAAGAATCCTCCAAACCTTCAGTGCCAGATGGGGACTGCTGAGATATCCAACTTGTGGACTGAGTAGCTACTGGGGTTTCAGCCTCTTCAGAGTATAGACTGCCATTGTTGGACTACCCAGGCTGTATCATGGAGGCCAGTATAGGAAGATCAAGACAGGACACAGTACTCACTGGACCTCATTTGGTGACCATGGAAAGGGAAGACCCCAGTGTGGAGCACAAGGGTAGGATTAATGGTTGTTTGGGCTTGCCAAGGAGTAGCCTTCAAACACTTCCTTAAGGAAGTTTTTGTTGTTGTTGTTGTTCCTTCCAATTTGTATCACTCCAAAATATGCATGCCACACGTATATCAAGATTATGACATCATAGGTTTTAGCAACCTCAGCTTATGATTTCTTTTTTTTTTTTAATTAGGCAGAAAAAAAAACTGGGTCAAAGAAATCACTGAACCAGTAAATTTCTGCCCCAAACAGTAAATTTCTGCATCGAAAATTTTTAAAAGAGACACAGAAAAAGATGAAAGATATATATGATAGAATGTATGAGTTCTGGTGGGGTGGGGGACAAAGAAGGGGGAATGGGTGTAAATTTGATTAAGAAATGTATTAAATGCACAAAACTTCAGTAAAAATTGGCTTTGGAAAAAAAACAGGTACGGAAAGATGAAAAAAAGAAAGTGTTACAGGTAGGCAGAGGGACACATGTCTATTATCACAGCACTTTGGAGGTAGAGGCAGGAAGATCTCAAGTTCAAGGCCAACATGAACTTCATAGCAAGACTGTGCCTCAAAAACCAAATGAGCAAATAAACAAACAAACTAAATAAACAAATAAATAAGTAGTGTCATGGATAAGCCCAGAATTTCTGGCTTTAACTTGAAAGAAAGCTCTATAAATAGAGCCCCACACACACTTCCCTAGGCAACAAATAAATGTCTCATCTGGCTAACAGCAAATAGACCATAGAAGACTGCCACTACCCACCATCTTCTCTAAACCTCAAAGAGGAGGAAAGCTCCGACCCAAGGCCTGGTTGCCAAAATGGGGACACTTTTATAGTCAGTGGGAACAAATAGGAACTTCATGAACGGCAGCTTTATAGAACTTTAATTGCAAGCACAGAGTTCTCTCCAGCTCTACCATAAGACTCTCTTTAGAAGCCATTAAGATGGCTCAGCAGATAGATGTGTCTGCCACCAAGCCTGATGACTTGATTCGGAGCCCCGGAATCTACAAGGGTGGAAGAAGAAAACTGACTCCCACAGACTGTCCTCTAACTTCCACAAGGACTCTCTCTCTCTCTCTCTCTCTCTCTCTCTCTCTCTCTCTCAGTAAATAAATAAATAAATAAATAAATAAATAAATAAATACAACTTTCAAAATAAAATTAGAGGGCCAGAAAAATGATTCTACTATAAAAGTACTTAGTGTCAAGCCTAACGACCTGATCCTGAGGACCCACGTGGTGCAAGGAGAGGACTAACTCCCACACGTTGTCCCCTGACCTCCACATGTACACCACTTCACACTTGCACACACACACACACACACACACACACACACCCCAAATAAAAGCAATCAACACATCTTAATTGTTTAAAAGACTATGCTTTGGGCCTCTCAGAGCCAGCCTGTAGTCCTGCATCCACCTTAGCCACACTCTGGCTTAGCTCCAAGCGAGGAGGTCACTAGGGCAGCTGCTGCCAAGGCCACACAGGTCCCAGCCCAACTACCACCATCTCCCTATGTTTCCTTTTACCCCCACATGACTCCAAGTTTCAGAATCCAGTTTTGAAGAATGCCTTGGCCTCAGGCAGGAGATTGTGCCCCTGGGAGCTTTGAAGGCTTTCATTGAGGCCTAGGGTAAGAACTTGGTTTCTTCTTCAATATGAAGTCATATCAATTACTGGCCGAGTCTAGTTTGGGTTTCTTGTTTGTTTACAGCATTGATGCTAAAAGCATTCTTTTGTTCACTGCAAACATGGAAGACTGCTACTAGTATTATAACTCTGTCTTTTCTTGCGTTCATCTGTTTTCAATCAATCAGACCCTCTGTAACTAGAAGCAACCCTAACTGTACCTCCTGAAGACTCCATTTCCACACTGGACCTGCAAAGGACCAGAGGCAGCCAAAAGCTTCTTCACCTGTGCACACCTGCACCCTGCCTGGCTGGCAGCAGGTGACAGTCTCCACATGCACGGCCACACAGCAGCTGGCCACATGTAGGTAACGTGATGCTTGCAGCAACACAATACCCCCTTGGATGGCAACCAAGTCTCCATTATCTCTGGGATCAGGTAGTAGCTAGCAGGTTCGTTCTTCATTAATTCACCCCAACATGTTTGATCCTGGATGAGTTCTCTTTTTTCCTCATGAAAGGCTGCTTTCATTCCCTGTCCCCCATCCTGACCTCCTAACACCTACACCTCACTAATATCCTCCCACCTTTCCATGAGACTGTCTTCTCCGCCAGTCTTATAAAGGTGCCATAGCAAAAGGGCAAATTTTCAATTGTGGCCAATAATGAGAAATGTAAAGAGACAGCAGCATGCAACCCATATTTGAGCAGCACTGAACACTTCACAGATATAGACTAAATTCAGACTACCCTTTACACTAAAGAAAGGGTGCTGTCTACAAACCCTTCCCAAATTCTGTATCGTGATAGCTTGCCCACCCCTGTTACAAAGGGACATCTATACCTCTACCCCTTTTAGTAGTCTGGGCAACTCTGACCTATAGATTAGGGTAGAAGAGTCACACTACCAGTTCTAGGAACAAGCATCTAGGAACAAGGATTGGCAGTTGCTGTTTCTTCTCTCCTGGAGCCCTAAGCTACCATATAAGATCACATTATGCTGATAGAGACAGAGGCCATGTGGAAACATTGCTAAAGTGTCAGATATATGAATCATGACATCAGCTTAGATGACCTGCCTTCATCCTTTTGGGCCCTCCTATCTGAAGCCCCAAACATTCTGGGACAGAGATGAGCTATTCCCATATGCCCCACCCAAATGCCAAACATGAGGAAAAAAAAAATAACAGAGTTGTAAGTCACCAAGTTTGGGGGCAGTTTGATGTACAACACTAGATACACAATACTAAGAAAAGATCCATATCAATGAAAGATTTCAATTTCTGGGCTAAGAAAAGTATTTATGTGAAAAAGCAGGAATGTTGGGCTAACATTACAGGTTTCTTTTTCACAATAAGATGAGGCTTGCCGGCACTGCCATGGCAGCTCCGGAAGGCTGGGTCCTTGCAGTTCTCTTGTCTCTCCCTCCTGTCACCTGAACGGCAGCTCCAACTCTGGTGGCCAGCATCCCAGGCTTCAGGAAGGAAGACCAGGAACTGCTTTGAACAGTAAAGCACAACTTTCCTAGAAATGTCCCACAGGGATTCCTGTTTAGAGCTCACTGGCCAGAATTCTGTCTGCAGGGCCACCCATAGGAAAGAGACTGAGCAATACTGGGTTCGAAATGGCACAGCCACCCTAAACAAACTTGGTGTTTGATTAATAAGAGGAAATAACGGCACTGGAAAGACACCCAGCTGTATCTGCTTATAATCAATAAGGAATTCAGCTACATTAGATAAAGCCCAGAGGCAGACAAGCCCCTGGGTCAACCAGATGATGTTCTTAAACACCTAGGAATTTCCCATCTTACTATCCTGCTGTTAGCGCATTGGCTTCAGCCTAAGGCTGTTCCCCCTCCACTTTCTGGGACAGCTGCCAGGGGCAATCAGGCTGCGCCGATCTTCATTTCTATCGGACAGCAAAGTCTGGCTTCCTGTCCACCTCTCTTAAAAGCAAAGAAAGCAAGGAGCTACTTAAGGACATACATTAAATGGTGTCTGATACATACTAAGAGTATTTTCCTATTCCTTAGCCAACAGTAATCTCATTGGCAACAAAGGGCTTTCATTCACAGGTTTTGGTTGGGCTGAGAGAGGGTCCATACTGTCTATCTGATCACTTTTTCTAGCTATGTACACTTAAATAAAGTACTTAGCTTGAGCCTCAGTTTCTTTGCATATAAGTTGGTAAACTAGCCAAGCGTGGTGGTGCATGCCTTTAATCCTAGCACTCGGGAGGCAGAGGCAGGCAGATCTTTGTGAGTTCAAGGCCAGCCTGGTCTACAGAGTGAGTTCCAGGACAGCTGGGGCTACAGGGAGACCCTGTCTCGGAAAGACCAAAATTAATAATAATAATAATAAATATAAAAACCAGAATACAATACAGTACTTCACATGGTGCCTGGAAACCAGTAAGAATTAAAAAGACATTGGAGATTGTGATTGTGTGGGGTATTTCACATGAGACTCATGTGACTTCTGCAGATGCGGAAATAAATGTAAATCACTGATCCCCAGCCTTGCCCGCCCCTCTTTTTTGGCAGTTGTAATGATTCCACTTCCATAAGTGCCTCTTCAGAAGTGACCTGTTCCATCTCTCCAGGTAAACTTGAAACTCAAACCATTCATTGAGAACATGGACTTATCTGAAAATATATCTGCAAATTTGCTACTAAATAAATCCATTGAAGGACCCCATAATTAATCCAATTCAGCCATTATCACATCACTACTAAACATATCATTAAACAGCTGAAACAGTGTTTCAGCTCTTTTCCACAATTCATTTCAACAAGAATTTAAGTACCTAATAACCAAATTAGATTGTCTAGGCAGTAACTCTGACAATTGTACCATCGTCAGCACTCACAATTACCCTGAAAAGCAAATTTACAGTATTTTTTTTCAGTTTTACTGAACTACCTAGACAGAACACAAAACATACTCTCAAATAAAAACAAATTGCTAACAGTTATTATTAACAGTAACAATTGGTATTGCTCTAAGTTACTAACTACCAGAATACCATGCTAAAGGCTCAGCAACGTTATAGATCATTATTGTTATTATTTTACTTTACAAGTTGTTATTGTTATCTACTTTATAAATGATGAGACTGAGGGTCTAAGAAGTTAAGAACAGAGTTTCCAAGTAATTGAATCAGCTATTCTAGCCAAAGAACATGAACTCTTTTTTAAAATAATATTTTTATTTATTCTTTGGAAATGACATGCATGTATATAATGTATTTTGTTTTTTAATAATGAATTTTGATATTTTAATCATATTTACCTTCACTCCCTCCCCAACTCTCTTCATGTCCTCTTTTTTTTCTTTTTTTTATAACCCACTGAGTCCAATTACTATACTTGGGTGTGGAGCCATGCACTGGAGGAGGGCAGCCTGCCAAGGGGCCACACTAACCCCACCCCAGTAGCCATAAACTGTCAATACCTCTGCAGTTAGGGAATAGTAAGGGTTCAAGGTTTAAGCAGAGCACAAACTTGGATGCCAAATACAACATTATAGGATTCACCTCTTCGTAGACATCTTTGGCAGGTTCTAAAGTTTTGTGTTGGTAGAAAGCACATCAGGCACAGGCATCATTTAGTCCACGTTAGATGCATAAACTTTTTGTTTGATGGTTTTTTGTTTTTTGTGTTTTTTTAGATGCATAAACTTCTGAACCTTGGTTTCCCATCTCATAGACTACGTAAGTGCAAATGTAAGTCAGTGCTCAGCCTAACATTTGCCAGGACCCTCAGTAAGCATTCACTGCCCTCTCTCTGGCTTCTGCCCTCTTCTTGTCTAACCTGCATACTCTCCTGTGATGAAAAGCCACCATTTAACCAAGATGGGTCATTGGTTTGGGCACGTACCTGAGTCCAAGAATAAGTAGTTCTGTATCCAAAAAAAAGTTTGCCTGAAAATTGGTAGCACATGCTTATTCTAACTAGTATATGTCTTTTAACCAATGCCTTAGCAAGGTCTCTCATTTCATATATTCAAAATATACCCATCTTCAGGCTTCAGTACTATCCAGTGTCTGTGGTGTTTCCATTCAGGGTGACACTGGTCATAGAGCCGTGCCTGGTCCTCTCCTGGCTCTGAACCCATGAAGCTGGAACTAAGATGGAACTCATAGGAGGTCAGTGGCCCAGGAGGAGCATGGGAATGAGATTAGGCAAGGCCTCTGCCCAACTCCGGAGCAAGCTGACTGCAGTGACTGTGTGCCTTCCTTTTGCCTCTTCCAGAACCTTCAAACATCTTTTCTTTTTTTTTTTTTTTTTTTTGGTCTTTCTGAGACGGGGTCTCCCTGTAGCCCCAGCTGTCCTGGAACTCCCTCTGTAGACCAGGCTGGCCTTGAACTCACAGAGATCTGCCTGCCTCTTCCTCCTGAGTGCTAGGATTAAAGGCATGTGCCACCACGCCAGGCTTCAAACACCTTTTCTACATCTGGGAAATTCCCTACTGATGAATCCCCATTTCCCAAAGGCAGTCAGACACCCCAAAGCAGATTATCTGCTAGTTACCTCTTATCTCCTTTGGCATGCATCTTTGCTCTTCCCCCCCCCCAGCCCAAACTCTACCTGTAGAGTCTGCATAAGTCATATCTAAGGACTTTAGAGTCAAGATATCAAAAGACTTGGAAACTTCCACTATCACCATCTTGAAGCTTGTTGGTATCATATGAGGTCACCTTGACTAGACTCCTTGAGGAGGAAATCTTCTGAAAAGAGAGGGCTAGCCAACAAGACCAGGCATCAATCATGTAACTGAGGCCACAGAGACCCTCCAGATCCAGCTGAGTGGCCACATAATGTTAATCATATAAACCACAAGCCCACAAAGCACACTGTGTGTCCTTGATAATGAGGCTACGTCCTAGAAAGAGCTCATCAGGTGAGTTCCTTGCTGTAAGAACATCACGGGGGAAAAGTTAGACATGCACACAGAACACAGAACAACACCAGCGCTTGCCCAGTATGTACCATGAGCAGACTTCACCTGCATCCTGCACAACAGCATGCAAAAGACCAGGTGAGCCCTGCCTGCCTTGATGCTTTAGGCACCCCTGTGCCCCGTGGAGGCTTGGTATTACCCAGGACCTTCCAACCTTCAGGTTCCAGCGTGTGATGTGGGTGGAGTTAGACATTCACATGGCACACAACACCAACCACACCAGCATGCACCCAGCATGTGGTGTGAGTTGGCCAGCAGGGTACCAGCGTGCAGGCCAAGGGAGCAACCCTGCCCCTCTCCCAAGTCTAGGGAAGCAGTGGTACAGAGGATCTAGCAGGTGCAGTATTAGTGATTATAGTCTGTGCAGCCAAAGTTGAGGTACCAGAATCCAAAGAAACAAATAAACAAACAAATCCACATGCCAAAGGCACAAAGAAAAAACAACATGGGAAAAGCTCATAATAAATCCACACTGAACTGTACCAACCCTACAGAAGATTCCTACAATGAGATCTCCCTGGAAGGAAACCAAGACACAGACGTTAGAAGAACAATTGTGGACATGTTCAAAGGAATTAGAGAACTAAGGGAAGAAAATGAAAAACTCAAGAAGTACCAAGAGGGTGATAATGACAAACAAAACAACTAAGGGGAGAGATTGAGAAACTCAAGAAGGACCTATAGGGAGATAATGACAAACATTAGAAAGAACTGAAGGAAGAAAATGACAAACTCCGGAAAGAAGTGGAAATGCTGAAAAGATCCCAGGCTGAAATTAAAAAAGAAAATGACCAATGAACCAAGGAGCTACAAGATGAGAATGACAGGCTCCAGAAGGAAGTGGAAATACTAAAGAAATCACAGGATAAAATGAAAAAATGAAATTGGACACTCATCCAATCAAGAGGAAAGGATGGGAAAAAGTCTCAGGAGCAGAATGGAAGAAGCACCAAAAAAGAATATCAGACCTGCAGAATAACATGGACCAACTAGAATGCTCAAGTAAAGATTATGAAAATTTTTTAAAAAACACAAGAGTGGGAACAACCAGGAAATGTGGAACACTATGAAAAGACTAAGCCTCTGCATCATAGGGATAGAGGAAGGAGAAGAATCCCAAGACAACACTATCGACCAGATCTTCAACAGGATAATAGAAGAAAATTTCCCCAAACTGAAAAAAGACAAACCTATACAAATACAAGAAGCACATAGAACACCAAACAGAGAGGACCAGAAAAGAAATTCCCCATGCCATATAACTGTTAAAACACTAGATGCTCAAAACAAAGACAAAATACTGAAAGCCACAAGAAAAAAACAAGAAGTTACATATAAAGGGAAACCCATCAGAATTACAGCTGACTTCTCAGTGTGAAGTATGAAAGCTAGAAGAATGTGGACCAAAGTATTCCCAATACTAAATGACTTTAGTGCCAACCCAGACTACTATACCCACCAAAAATGTCAATTATAGTTGAAGGAGAAAAAAGAATCTTTCACAACATGAACAAGATGAAGGAATACATGTCTAAGAAACCAACACTTCAGAAAATCCTTGAAGCAATCCAAAGAGCAGCGGAAAGAAGCAACTAAGCAATTAAAGAGAGAAACAACAAAATCATAACAGAGCAAATACAAACCTAGACCAAGAATGCAAACAAAAAATAAGGTAAAAGGAAGCAACATACATCTCTCAATAATAATCTTAAATACTAATGATCTAAAATCCGCAATCAAAAGGCATAGACTGGGAGAACGGATTAGGAAACTGAATCCTTCTATATGCTGTCTACAAGAAACCCATCTCACCCTCAAGGACAGACACCACCTTAGAGTGAAAGGATGGAAAAAAATATTCCAAGTGAATGGTACCAAGAAACAAGCCAGAGTGGCTACTCTAATATCAGACAAAATATATCTCAAAGTTAAACTAATCAGAAGAGACAAAGAGGGCCATTACATCTTTGACAAAGGTACAAAGAACCATGAACACTTCACAGTCCTAAATGTCTATGCACCAAACTCTAGTGCACCTAACTTTATAAACACAACTCTGCAGGACCTCAAGACACAGATTAATCCTAACACGCTAATAGTGGAGGACTTCAACACCCCACTGAGCCCCTTGGATAGATCGACAAGACAAAAAGTACACAGAGAGACATCAGAACTGAAAAATACAGTACACCAAATGGACCTCACAGACATCTACAGAATACTCCACCCAAACACCAGAGAATATACTTTCTACTCAGCACCTCACAGAACATTCTCCAAAATTGACAACATACTGGGACACAAAAGAAACCTCAACAAATACAAATGTATGGAAATTATTCCATGCATTCTATCAGACCACAGTGCAATAAAGCTCAATATGAATGCCAGAATAAGCCCAACTAGCTACAAGAACACATGGAGACTAAACAACACAATCCTGAATAATGAATGGGTCAGGGAAGAAATAAAGAGTGAAATAAAAGTATTCATGGAACTGAATGAAAAAGACAATACAACACAACAAAACCTGTGGGATACTTTAAAAGCAGTCTTGAGAGGGAAATTTATAGCCTTAAGTGCCCGCATCAAAAAAGACCAGGCTGCCTTGAACTCAAAGAGAGCTGCCTGCCTCTGCCTCCTGAGTGCTAGGATTAAATGCTGCATGCCACCAACACCGTGGCCTTTTTATTTTTTTGGGGGGGTATATAAATTAGGGTGCTCATGTGCATGCATG